>CAMZMU010000063.1:68714964-69079347 GCA_947311845.1 Poa pratensis
ATGCAACTAGGTGAACAATCTATATGATGAGCAAATAACAAGTTAGCAAGATATTTACACAAGTTAAGCTAGCAATACAAGTAAAGAAAGGTTAAGAGATAACCACACGGTGACGCGGAGATGTTCTACCGAAGTTCACTTCCCAATGGAAGCTACGTCTGTTGGAGTGGTGCGGGTCACAAAGTGAACTCCGAATAGCCTTGATATGGCACACCTATCTCCTCGTGTTATCCTCCGATGAGGAGTTCACGAGCACTATATGATGCCTCGAGGTCGGCAAACAAACCTTTACAAGGATGAGGCACACTCCACAACCGAATTGGAGGCTTCACCAAATTCCTGCGGCACCCAAAGCCACAAGAATCACAAGGCCAAGCACACATCCACAACTCAATTGGAGGCTCTTAGCTTTTCCCTGCGGCTCCCAAAGCACGAAGAACACAACTTCCGTCTAGGGTTCAACGAACCCAAGAGGTAACAAGATCCGCTAGGGATTAGTGGGGGGAATCGAAATTGCTTTGGTGGAAGTGTAGATCAAGACCTCTCCGTCACTCCTCAAAGTATGAAGGTGTTTAGACCGATGGAGTGGGAGATCTTGAAGGTTGAAGCTTTGTAACAATGGTGGAGAGAGATTTCAAAGCCTAGCTTCTTTGGAGAAGAAGACTAGTATATATAGCTCCACACAAATGTGGCGTTGGCCAGTTTTCTGCAGCGACGCGCGGTACTACCGGACCAAATGGACCGGTACTACCGAACGGAGAAAACAGCAGTCAACAGACGCATTTTGACAGGACGACGCGCGCCGGTACTACCGGAGTTTCCCGGTACTACCGGTGAGCGCGCACGGTCGGTACTACCGGAATTATTTCCGGTACTACCGCGTAAGAATTTCCAGGAACCAGTACGTTTGGCGTTCGCCGGTACTGGCTCGGTACCAAGTCCGGTATACCGAGCGAGCTCGGTACTACCGGGCCATTTCACGGTACTACCGGAGCCAGGAAATGTGAGCCAAACAGAGCATTTTTCAGGGAATGGGATGGCTGTGGTGTGCATATTTGGTTTGTGCAAAACATGTAGACAAGATTGATTCCGCCCAAACCTCCACAGATCCCCTCTTGATAGTACGGTTTTCTATAAAGTAAAACCTAGAAAACTACAACTTCTCGCTTGACGCTTGTAGAGGAGAAATCCCACCATCATGTGTGAAAATATAAGATGTACCTGTAAGTCTTTTAGCACACAATTAGTCCGCTAATTGTGTTGTCAACAAACATCAAAACATATAGGGATAGAAATGTCCTTTCAATCTCCCCCTTTTTGGTGTTTGATGACAACACAATGTTTAGCGACAAAAGATTTGCAAAAGACAAGCGGGCTCCCCTGAATGTGTGCATTATTTGTAATTTGCGTTTGAATGCAAAACACACCATATTCATGTGGGATGAGCACCCCTTATATTTTACAAACCTAGCAAGTTTAACTTAAATAGGCATATGAGAAATAACTTGCCAAACATGTAAGACATAACCAAGGATAGATAGCTAAATAAGTCTATTACATAGCACCACATAGTCTTAAACAAATAGGTTCATGCATGTCTTACACCATGCGCAACGAGTTCATAAACCAAATAAGCAACGAAGTTCATAAACCAAATAAGATGGAACACAAGCGGTAACGAATCAAAGCAAGAGCAAACTTGTGTCCCTCCCATGCAAATCCATCGATAAATCCTACTAGAACACATTCTCCCCCTTTGTCATCGAAATGCCAAAAAGGGAGAAGCGCGATGCTAAGAAACGTCCCATGGAGAGTCACTCTCCACCCATGCCGCGGTGGACAGGTGTACGAGCCGGATCTTCAGTCGCGGGGGCGTCTTCTTCACTCCAATAACCATGCGCGAGATCCACTCTTCCTTGGGGGTGATGACCAAGTCCGAGGGTGTTCGGGAGAGTGTTCAATCTCCACTTCCTCATCATTGCTTTCTGTCTCATGGCAGCCTTCTTGTGAAAGACATGAGCCTCATACATGCGGTCTTGAAGGTCCAACTTGAAGCAAAACGCTCTCTTGGCCTTGATCTGAAATTTCTTGAACCATGAAGGTTCATCGTCAAGAGGCGGTGCACTAGAACTAGCCCCAATCTCTGGAGCACCTGAAGGAGCACTAGTTGAGCCTCTAGCAGTTTTGGAGCCCTTTCTGTCCTTGGGTAGAGTGTGTGCCTTCTTCTGGAGTTGTTTGACATTGTGCTTGATCACGGGCAAACCATCCTTCAACAGGTCTTCACCGGTTCTGCACCCCATTTGTCACAGATGAGGGCCATGATAAATGGTGCATAAATAGGAACTCTCCTATCAATAACATTCAGCCACATTTCTTGATATATGAAATCCATGACATCAAGTTTACTCCCTTTTCCTTTATTGGTCTTTGAATTTGCCATGAGATCAATAGTATAAGAGTGCACTTGATCCCAATTCCAATCCGAGGAGCAAGACACTCACGATAGATGCGGTGCAGAATCTCAAAAGGTTGAATTAGATCCTCGGTTTGACCCGGAATACCACCTGCCATAGTAATGGGAGCAAGCAACTCCTTGCCGCCGGATTCATCATTTGAGTGGCATCTCCACCACAAGGGGACCTTGGACCTCCATCACGATAACCACCCAAAACAGCCCAAAATCATTCATTGTGGCTTCAAGCATTGTGTCTTTGGTCATCCATCTGAGGGTCCGAGCATTGTCATTGCCAAAGTGAACGGTTGAATAGAATTGAAGAATATAGTACTCAATGTATGGATGTTTGAAGGTCATAATGTCAATGAGACCAAATTCTCCACACATAGCAAGAGCTTCGGCAAAGTAGGATCTAAGCTTATCCTTCTTCATGTGTTCAATGTCAATGGAGTGTTGAATGACCACTTTGTGTTTGTTTGTTGAACCCAAGTATACTTCTTGATAAACACGTTCTTGCTCATTGGTGTGGAAGTGAGGGTTTCTCACACTAGGGAACCTCTTCTTGTCATAAGGATTGATCTCTCGATAGGCCCGATACTCATGAAGACGAAGTTTGGTGAATGACTTTGGAGTGGCTTGCTTTTGGACGGGCTGACGGCCTTGAGTTCTAGCTGTGGATCTTGTTGGCAATACCTCCTCTTCAGATTCTTCTTCAATTTTATCTTCATTTGACTCAATGATTCTAGGCCTCTTATCTTTACGACCGTAAACCTCGTGACCACCACGGCTACCTGTGAAATAGCATATATAGGTGCAGAGGGAATGGGGTAAGTGCACAAGTTCATGAATTTGTGAAAACAAACTAGTTGCTAAGTGTAGAAATAAGTCGAAAAAATGCCAGGTTCCGGTAGTACCGGTGGAAAAACCGCCGGTAGTACCGGCCGCGGTACAGGACGGTTTTGACCATGGGGAGAACGCGAATCCGTGACGAATCGACAAAATGGCTACACAGAGTAACTAGCTAGAGCTATCCCAGACCAAAAGGAGTCTCCCCCATGAATTTAACCAACAATAAGGGGAGCTACCGGTGATTTGCCCTAGCACATTTTAGGTTTCAATAGAGACCAAAAAGGAGCATGAGAGGGGAAAATACCGGAGGCCATCGGAGGGGAGAGGAGTGGGAACAACTCCCACGGAGCAGATCCGGCCGGGGACGGCAGGGGAGAGACACCGGAGGCGGCGGCTCGCCGGAGCTTGGAGTAGAGGCGACGGAGGAGACAGAGTGGATGGGGGTGCGGTTTGGGGAAGCTTCTTCCCGAGCCGCGCCCGTATATGGCTCTCCTCCGCACGCCGGTAGTACCAGCCGCGAGCCGGTAGTACCGGCCGCTCGGGAAATTGCAGTTTTTCTGAACCAGCAACTTCCCAGGCGTCGGTAGTACCGGACTGTGGCACCCGGTAGTACCGGGACCTGGAACAACCAAACTCCAGAATTTTTAAAAATGAACTTGTGCAGGGAATTTCAGAGGGTTTTATGTGATGAGATTTTGGCATAGGTTAAGATAAGTCACTGTAGGCAGTGAATAAACACTTGGAGTTGCAAGACACAACAAGGAAAACCCAACATCCAAGAGTTTCTTCAAAAGATAGAGCAAGGTCTAAAAATACCCAAATAATTCAATTAACGCCAACTCCTCAAGAAAAGAGGAGGGCGGTGGCCGTAGCCACCATGTTTGAGTATGTATGACTTGTAGCCGCGAAGATATATCTTGGGCTCAAAATCACAACTCATCTTTGAAGCACATTTTAGTCACACGAGTGACAATTATGCGAGATTTGTCTATTTGCGCATAATGGGGGGAGTGATGACTCATGAATTGAGCTACACTCCCCCTATGTCCATGCCTACATCCAAACCAAATAACTATTGTCTAATATGGGTATGTATGCAAGAAGTCCACTAAATCCAATTGCTTATGTCCACCACATTAAGTTCTCCCCTCAACTCCTTGAATCTTGCTTCACCAAGAGGCTTTGTGAACATATCGGCGAGTTGAAGCTTGGTGTTGACATACTTGATTGCAATATCACCCTTCTCAACATGATCTCGAATAAAATGATACGGATCTCAATATGCTTGGTCTTCCCATGAAGAACGGATTGTGAGCATTTTGATGGCACTTTCATTATCACATAAAAGAGGCACTTTGTCACAAATGTCACCATAATCCTTTAAAGTTTGCCTCATCCATAATAGTTGTGCACAACAACTTCCGGCGGCAATGTATTCGGCTTCGGTGGAGGATGAGGCCACACAATTTTGCTTCTTAGAAGACCAACTCACAAGGGACCTACCAAGGAATTGGCAAGTACCCGAAGTTGATTTTCTATCCATTTTGCAACCCGCCCAATCCGCATCCGAATAACCTACAAGATCAAAGCTTGTGCCATGGGGATACCAAAGACCAAAGTTAGGAGTATCTGTCGCAACAGTGGAACATGGGGTTCCCCTAGTACTGCCAAAGTGGGTCCACCCCATGTGGGCCCAAGATGAAGATGGACAAGACCAAGACTCAAGTCAAGCTGGCGGGTTCACCGTCAGACACGCATGGCCAACGACGACTAAGGGCTCCGGTCCTGGGGACCTTCCGGGTCCCCGAATCAAGCAAGAAGGCCAGGAAGGACCCGAGAGCCCGAGTTCCCGGCAGGAGGCCAGGCTCCCTCGGGTACTTCCTACGTTCCTGTGGATAAGCACTCCACCTCACCGCGGAAGACTTGGGAAGCAAGGCGAAGGCAGCGCGGGCGGGAAGCACGTCCCGTGGTGGTGTCAGCGCCTGTCCACCCCAAGGCGGACGCTCCCACCTAACCCAGAGGAGACGCTAGGCTGAGGAGAGGCCACGTCTCCCCCTAAACTAGATGAGGAGGGTCCTTCACCCCGAAGGTCCCTCATGCTCCTCACGTGACCCTGTGGCAACCCCTTAGCCTATAAAAGGAGGACCAAGGCACGGAGGAGGGAAAGAGAACAAGATAGAGCAAGGTGAACACAAGCTAGAACCAGAGCAAGACTAGACTAGGGCTGCGGAGGTAGAGAGGAAGGTGATCTCCTCCGGGTCAGGATCTGTCCTTCTTCTACCTCGGGCCAAAACCCTTCCGGGTACCCTGTCCGGGAGGTTCCATTGTAAGCCACACTATGAAGAACTCATCAATCCAGACATGCAGGAGTAGGGCTTTTAGCCTCCGGGCGGCCTGAACCTGGGTAGCTCCTTGTGTCCCTTTGGTTGCATGCTTTGATCGTGGAGAGGAGAGCTTGATCTAGACTCCGCCCAAGAAGACGATTCTCAGCCTCCTTCGCGCCCCGTGCCGAACCTAAAAGGGGGTATCCTATACTCCCGGTGTCCGTGCAACGAGACACGACATCTGGCGCGCCAGGTAGGGGGCGCAAGTGCTGGATTCATCTTCATCAAGTTCATCGGCAAGTTCTTCGTCAAGCATGCCTCCAAGGAAGAAGGGAGATCCTGCGGCGTCCAAGCCGGTCTCTCCCTCACGCACCCAAGCTTCAGCTGAACGTCGTGCTGCTGGCGCACGGCGGAGCGCCTCTCCGTCCCCGCCTCCCATGGAGAGGGTGGCGCCGGACGAAGTGGACGGTCGCGACAAGGACAACGGCCCTGGCGGAGCGGCGGCTCCAAAGGGCGCCACCATGCCTCCTCCTCGCTCAGGGGAGAAGAGCGTCTGCAACGGCACCGGCAAGGAGCCCACCGCTGGAGGAGGGAACCACGGCGTTCGCCCCAGCGGGGATCCACGAGCATCCAAGAGCAAGACCTCCGCGCACTCGCCTTCGGACGTGCAAGCTCGCCATGATGCTCTAGTCGCTGCCAAGGCACTGATGCAGTTCCCTCCAAGCAGCGGCGACCCCAAGGTCTACCAAGAATGGAGGACTCGCGTCGAGAGGCTCCTCGACTTCGCCGATGGTGGTCCGTGGGTCGAACCCACTCAAGCTCCCACCGTCGACAACCCCGGAGCAGCACAAGACAAAACACGTGATCCGCGAGGCCAGCCTCGTGGTGAACGTCAAGCCAAGACGGCGCCTCCTCGCACCGCGCCACCGATGGCTGATCGGCTAAACCGCGATCACGGCGAGGCCATCTCCATCGGGTCGTCTACCTCGCGCAACCCAGATCTTCGTGACGAGCTCAACAGCCGTCAGAACGAGGATATGCGCACCCGCATCGAGCGTCGCCGAGAACGTCACCGCCGGGAAGATCGGGGCATCGACCTCGCCGAAGGCTGCCTCGCCCTCGCTCCCGAGTTCCGCCACTTCAACTGGCCCAAGAAATTCAAGATCGACGTTCTCCGCTACGACGGCACCACGAACCCCCGGGACTTTCTGCAGATCTACTCTCTTGCTGCGATGGTTGCCGGGGCCGACGAGGTCATGATGGCCAACTGGTTCCCGTTGGCCCTGAAGGGAGATGCCCAGACTTGGCTTCTCAACCTTCCCAAGTGCTCCATCCGTTCCTGGCGGGCACTGAAGGAGCAGTTTCTGGGGGCTTTCCAAGGCGGGTACGAGCGCCCGGGGGCTCCCAGTGATCTCCACGACTTCAAGCAGTTGCCGGGTGAAACTCTCCGCAAGTTCATCCAGCGCTTCACCCAGAAGATGAACACCATCCCGTGCATCAAGGAGGAGTTGGTGATCCAGTCCTTCCACGCCAACGTCCGCAACCCCAAGATGCGCGAGAAGCTGAGCATCCATCGCGTCGAGTCTGCTCGTAAGCTCTGGGAGCTTGCAGACCGGTGCGCTCGAGCTGAAGAAGGAGCCAAGTTCCCCGGGGAGGATGAACCCGAGGACAAGGCGCTCCAGCTAAGAACAAGAAGCGGGACCCTGGACCCGACAAGCGGATCTTCGTCACCGAGCCTCTTCCGAAGAAGACCAAGCCCGCGCCGACTTCCGAGGAAGAAGGTGAAGGTGATCCCTGGTGCCACATCCATCCAGAAGGCAACCACTTGCTCAAGGACTGCCGCATGCTCAAGAACCTCGCCGTCCGGAGCAACGCCGAGCTGATGGGGTCAGTCAAGACGGTTGCTACAACTGCGGCACTGCCGGGCACATCGCTCGTGACTGTCCCACGGGTCGCCAAGGCGGAGGCGGCCGTGGATGGTACCGAGGTGGTGGCCGCGGGGGCCGCGGAGGAGGACGCGGCGGTCAAGGTGGTCGCGGGTACAACACTCCGGAGGCCGCCCACGTCGGCAACGGGGAAGCTCCGGCTCCCCAAGGAGGCAACGGCGGCAAGTATCAAGAAGTCACGGGAGTTGTCGGGTGCATCCACGGAGGGTCTTCTCTGCCTCCCTCCAACGGCGCCTGCAAGAGACTTGTCCGGGAGCTGAACGCGGTTGCTTCTGCTCCGTCCAAGCCCCTGGACTGGTCTAGCCAAGTCATCACCTTCGACCCAGAAGACCACCCTGCAAACACTGCCGGGGTCGGGACCCTGCCGCTGATCGTGTCGCCCGTCATCCACAACTACAAGGTCACCAAGATGCTGGTCGACGGAGGCTCCAGCCTCAACCTGCTACGGCGAAGGTCCTGGCTGTCCTTCAAATCCCCCTGTCTCGCCT
The DNA here is from genome assembly GCA_947311845.1 of Poa pratensis. Classification (NCBI taxonomy): domain Eukaryota; kingdom Viridiplantae; phylum Streptophyta; class Magnoliopsida; order Poales; family Poaceae; genus Poa; species Poa pratensis. Next base: position 68,723,027 of record CAMZMU010000063.1, read on the forward strand.
ACAAGACACTGGGGTGTTCCAAGGCGTGAACGGAAGTGTTACTCGACCCCTCGGGAAGATCACCCTTCCGGTCACCTTCGGCGACTCCAAGAACTTCCGCACCGAGGAAATCGTCTTCGACATCGCCGACACTCCGCTACCGTACAACGGCATACTTGGCAGACCTGCTCTGGCCAAGTTCATGGCCGTCTCCCACTTCGCCTACAACATGCTGAAGATTCCGGCGCCGTGGGGCGTGATCAAGGTCAGGCCGACATCGACGATGCTATCTACTGCGTTCACCAGCTGAACCAGACGGTGGCAACCACGGCGGACATCCCTCAAGGTGTACAGGAGGATGATGATGGGGCTCTCCCCGGGGGCGAAGGGCACCCCGGGGGCTCCACATCTACTCCACCCAAGAAGGCGCCATTCCATGGCGATCCGCAGCTGACCAAGAAGGTGGCGCTAACCAGCGACGGAGTTCGCTCCATCACCATCGGCGCCCGCCTCACCGACAAATAGGAAAGCGCGCTCGTCGCCTTCCTTCGGGAAAACTCTGACGTCTTCGCGTGGGAGGCATCAGGTTTACCCGGCGTACCAAGGGAGGTGATCGAGCACAAATTGGCGGTCAATCCGGGGGCTCGCCCCGTGAAGCAGGTTCTCCGGAACCAAAGCAAGGAAAAGCTGGAATTCATCATCGCCGAGGTGGACAAGTTGATAGAAGCTGGTGTCATCCGGTCGGTTCCCCACCCAAGCTGGGTGGCCAACCCCGTGGTGGTACCGAAACCCATGACCTTCAAGTGGAGACTCTGCATCGACTTCACAGACCTGAATAAGGCCTGTCCCAAGGACCCTTCCCCCTGCCGCGGATCGACATGATCGTGGATTCCACGGCCGGGTGCGAGCTGCTGTGTTTCCTGGATGCCTTTTCCGGGTACCACCAGATCATGATGTCACTCGAGGACCAAGAGAAGACGGCCTTCATCACTCCCAAGGGCTGCTACTGCTACACCCGGATGCCTTTTGGCCTCCGAAACGCCGGCGCTACCTTCCAGCGCGCAATGCAAGCATGCCTTGGGTCGCAGCTGGGCCGCAACGTCGAAGCGTACATCGACGACATCGTGGTCAAGACCCGGTACAAGGACTCCCTCATCCAAGACCTGCACGAGACCTTCGAGAACCTCCGCCGGGTCAACTTCAAGCTCAACCCCGACAAGTGCGTGTTCGGGGTCCCCTCCGGCAAGCTGCTGGGTTTCCTGGTCTCTCACCGAGGGATCGAGGCGAATCCGGACAAAATCAAGGCAATCGAGCGCATGGAGGCGCCCCGGCGGGTCAAGGACGTACAGCGCCTCAACGGGTGCATCACTGCACTCGGGCGCTTCATCTCAAGGCTTGGGGAGCGGGCCTTACCGTTCTTCAGGCTGCTCAAGAATCAGGCCCCGTGGAGTGGACCTCCGAGGCCGAGGAAGCCCTGCAGTCCCTCAAGCGCTACCTCGCCTCGCCACCAATCCTCGTGGCACCAGAAGAGAAGGAGCCCCTACTACTGTACATTGCTGCCACCAACCAGGTGATCAGCGCTGTGCTCGTGGTAGAGCGTGACGCTCCTCCGAAGAAGTCAAGCAAGATCAAGGGCAAGCGACCCGGGAACTCTCTTCCGGGGCAACCGTGCAAGAAAAGGCTGCCGGGTGACCAGGGGTCTCATGATCCTGGCGTCACTGCAACTTCACCAAGCGACGCGGATCCCGTCGGGAATGGAGAATCTCCCTCCGACGAGACTTCGCCGGGGGCTACATCGTCCCCACCCCAAGACATCGACGAGGGGAAGCCGAGCCCTCTCAGGACTCGGCGACCCGCAAGGTGCAGCACCCGGTCTACTTCGTCAGCGCAGTGCTGCGCGACGCCCGGGAGCGGTACCCCATGATGCAGAAGCTGCTGCTGGCAATCCTCATTGCCTCCCGCAAGATGAGGCCGTACTTCCAAAGCCATCCCATCACGGTGGTGTCCAAGTACAACCTAAGAAGCCCCCTGGAGAACCCACTTGCCACTGGTCGCATATCATGGTGGGCCATGGAGCTTCAAGGTTTCGGTCTCAAGTTCGAGCACACGGACAACATCAAGAGTCAGGCGCTGGCGGATTTCACGGCCGAGTGGACCGAGACGGCGTTCGACGACCCGGAAGAGGAAACCTGCCTCCCCGGGAAGGAAGATCCTAGCGCCTGGATCATGCACTTCGACGGCTCCTACACCAAGGGGAAAGGAGGTGCTGGGGTTGTCCTAACCTCACCAACCGGGGACCGGCTGAAGTACGTCGTCCAGATGCACTACCAAGGGAACATCTCCAACAACACGGCGGAGTACGAGGGCCTGCTCGCAGGACTTCGTGCTGCCATCGGCCTCGGCATCAACAAGATCGTCGTCAAGGGTGACTCTCAGCTAGTCATCAAACAAGTGAACAAGGAGTACGCGTGCCCTCAGATGGCACCATACGTTGAAGAGGTCTGGAAGCTGCAGCGGCGCTTCGACAACTTCCGGGCTGTGTACGTCCCACGGGGAGAAAACACGGCCGCGGATGAGCTATCGCAGGTGGCGTCCAAGCAAGAACCAGTGCCTCCCGGGATCTACATCGAGGTCCTCAGGCGACCTTCGATCCCGCCCGAGAGGCTCGCGACAAGATCTGCGCCGGGGGCTGGCGACCCTTCTACCTCGACAACACGGGTAGCCAGCCCAGAAGCTCAAGACCCGGCAGCCCCTCCAGCGGAGGAAGCTATGCTTTCTTTCCGTCGGATGGTGCTACCGGTGGAAGGAGCCCACCCACCCTGGGCCCGGGACATCGTCAAGTACATCATGGAGCACGCCCTCCCGGAGGACGATCACGACGCCGAGCGGGTGGCTCGTCAAGCCAAGCTCTACGTCATGATCGACGGCGAGCTCTACCGGCGACGGGACAACGGAGTCAAGCTCCGCTGCATCCCTCAAGAACAAGGCCAAGTACTGCTACGGGACATCCACGAAGGCACATGTTCAAGTCATGTGGCATCAAGATCACTGGCGGGTAAAGTTTTCGTCACGGGTTCTACTGGCCAACAGTCCTCAGTGATGCGGAGCAGCTAGTCAAGACCTGTGAAGCCTGCCAATACTATGCGAAGAACATACATCAGCCGGCGCAAGCTCTGCAGCCAATTCCAATCTCCTGGCCGTTCGCGGTCTGGGGGCTGGACATCGTGGGAAAGATACCGAAGTCTGTCGGGGGCCATGAATACCTTTTCGTGGCCATCGACAAGTTCACAAAGTGGGTGGAAGTGATGCCAGTACCAAGACAGACAGCTCAAGCAGCCATCAAGTTCATTGAAGGGATCGTGTACCGCTTCGGAGTACCCAACAGAATCATCACGGACAATGGCTCTCAGTTCACAAGCCGATCCTTCCTCAACTTCTGTGAAGAGCTGGGAATCAAGGTGTGCTTTGCCTCGGTATCCTACCCAAGGTGCAATGGGCAAGTGGAGCGAGCCAATGCGGAGGTCCTAAAGGGTTTGAAGACCAAGGCCTTTGACAAGTTAGAAGACAAGGGCAAGAACTGGATTGAGCATCTACCAAGTGTCTTGTGGTCCCTCAGAACCACACCAAGCAGAGCCACTCAAGAAACACCATTCTTCCTTGTCTATGGAGCAGAAGCCGTCTTGCCAACAGAGCTCAGGCATGGATCCCCCCGGGTACTTGCCTATGATGAAGACGCACAAGCTGAGAGGAGGATTGATGACATCAACTTCCTGGAAGAGGTGCGGTGCCGAGCTTCCTTACGATCTGCTCGATACCAGCAAGGGCTCCGCCGCTATCATGATCGCCATATCCGTTCACGGGTACTGGAACCCGGAGACCTGGTTCTCCGCAAGAAGCAGAAGCTTGATAACATGAACAAGCTGTCCTCCAAGTGGGAAGGACCTTATCGGGTGACGCATACCCTGAGACCCGGAGCTGTTTATCTGGAGGACGAGAAAGGCAGGCCGGAGGGCAACGCCTGGAACATCGAGAATCTCCGGAAATTCTACCCCTGAATACGAACATGAATCGCAGATAGTTCGAGTCAACTAAGCACGCCCAAGGGGCTAGTGTTCTGTATAAGGGTGTAAGAATCGTCGCCAAGGAATAAAAGATAAGTTTTTCAATTCCGTGAGCCTCTCTTGTTGTCGTGAAGTGTGTTATCCGTAACAACCCCCAAGCAGGGGGCTGACATGGTGCCGGTGGCTGACAGGTCGAGCGCGAGCAGCCTATCAGTAGGCGCTGCCACCTGATCGTGCCGTACTGCCGCGGTAAGAAGTGGAACGGGCAGTGCTGTGTTTTAAAGAACCTAAACACAGAAATGCACATTCAACTTTGCTTGCGGGTTGCTCCGGATGAAACACTTTCACGACATGTAAGGGAGGGTCCATTCTTTTCCTACTGAAAGTGTGTTGTGTGTAGCGCCTCTCCCGGGACAGGATGGATGCTGAAGAGCGGCTCAGGAGCTGGATACCCGGGAAGGACAGAGTAGATCAAGGACACGGCAAAAACCAGCTAAGTCTTTGCATGTGCATCTGGCATTCTAGGCATAATATCTCGCTCGGAGTCAATATACCACCAACCTGCGCATGCTTGACAGTTGATGAGAACCTTTGCGGGGGTAATGCGTCCTCCCCGGCGAACGGTCAGATTTCCCTTCTGGCCTAGTACCCGTGGCTGTGGAGTGGACTCCCGGAAGGCATAGTGCTCTTAGGGGTGCTGCTACTGGTGCGGGCGGTCAGAGCACTTGTCACCTAAGAGATCTCCTCAGAAAACTTGACGGCGCGTTAGTGCAAAGGGAGGTTTGGGAAATGACCCCGGGAGTTGAGCCCTAGGATTGCATTCATCTGAACTTACATTCTGAGTTTACAATTCTGGATTACATTCAGTCGAAGCTTTTCCTGGATACATATCTAGCCTATGCTACTAAGGCCAGCTCAGGGCTCCTGGCTGTGCAGCTCTGTCTTTCTGTTTTATTGCCTGCCGGGTGCACTCCGGACTCCCGGGGACGCCTGGGATGAAGGAGGGCATTCGCGCAGGATCTTCAGGGGTCCCATGGGCCGGGGAACTTCCGGGCAAACCCCGGCACATGCTGGCTGCAGAGGAGGTGCACATGGTCCACGAACTTATCCATGATGTCTTCCTCATCCTGTACGAAGAAATCGAGTCAAGGCACAGGATCTTCCCAAGGGTCGTATTGCCAGAATCAAGGCGGCCTTACCTTGAAGACATCGTCAAGATCGCAGAGGAGGCGGATCAATCTCTGATTGCCTGCGGCCTCCTTCCATAGCTCCATCTTGATGGTGTCCTTCCGGATCGCCAGCGCTACCGATGCCTCCATGGCGGCAGAACCGGCGATGTTCCCCACTGCAGGGAAAACCAAGGAGACTCGAGGGCGAGGATCAACCTCGTCCTTTCTAGTGGCTCGGGCTCCAGCTTCGCTGGGTGCCTCCGCCGCTCCTCGAAAGACGGACTCCGCCGTCGACACATCGGACAAGGCCCTCTCTGCTTCGCCGGACATTGTTCTGCGGGGAGGGGAGGCAAAGGAAGAAGAGGAGCGGAGCAAGGCGAGAAGATGTGGCGAAGGGGTGGAGCCTGGATGGTCTTTTATAGGCCTCCCTGCTCCACCTACCCCTTGACGCTACGGCTGCTGCAGTAATGGGAGCGCGTTTTGCAAAAAACTCGTTCTCATTCACACGGACGCGACACGAAGACAAGGAGGAAAACAAGATCTTCTTCATTTACAAGGACTACAAGGGGACGATCTTTTTTACAACAAAAAGGTTGGCTCCCGCCGAACAAGGAGCACCGCCGTACAATGGAAGACGCTACTTCCAGAAGTACGACGTCAAGGCCGCCAAGGAGGAGGTCAACGAGATCTCCATGGCGCCCGTCCGAAGCTCCTCGCCTTCAGGAAGACGAGCTCCCCTCGACCTTGATGTCAGATGAGTTTTCCTCATCTTCATCCTCGTCGTAGGAGCTCGAGCTGCCGCTGCTGCTCTCCATGCAGCACTCCACGCGTCCGCCATCGACACCGAAGATCTTCACGGAGAGCGTAGCATCTCCGTCGTACCGGAACACCAAGCACTGCCCCCTGGACAGGCGGCGGGCACGGGAGAACGACTTCCACCCCGGACCCAGAAGCAGGGCGCCTTCAGTGGTGCGCTCCGCCATGGCCCAGGAGGGGCCATTGGGGCAGCCTTCCACCTGCAGCCAGAAGCCGGAGGGTCCGATGTCCTCCGTCGCCATCGCGAAGGAATCCGGCAGGAGAAGCCGGCTGCGAGGCCTGCGGTTCAGATCCACGGCGAACTCGAACGGCGCGAAGCTGGTATGAACCATGCTCCTAGGAAGAGGGGCAGCGGTGCCGCGGCCTCCACGGCCGCCGCGACCGCGAATCCCACGACCTCGCGGAACAGCTCGACCACGAGTGGAGGGGCCACTCTCCGCAGCAGCTGAAGAAGTACGAGGGCGCCCAACTCCTCTCTTCGCTCTCGCCATTGGCGCTGGCAGCTTGTGGGGAGGCCTGGAGTTGGACCAAGGAAGAAGATGACCGAAAAGGCCAGGGGTGCGCCTCGCTTTTATAGCCGCGGCAGCCCTCTGCCAAGCGTCTCCTCGGTTCTTCCGTTAGTGGGAATCGAGGGGGCCCTCGCAGTTATTCCCCCGAGCGGAGTAACTCCAAGACCTTCAAGGCCATCAGTGAAGCGAAGCTGAGAAGACCAGGTACCCGGGACCCACTTTGACCTATCTTTAGGCCATGGCCCCGGCAGCTGGAGCAAGAGCCGCCGGGACCATGCCCGGGGGCTACTGTCGCAACAGTGGAACATGGGGTTCCCCTAGTACTGCCAAAGTGGGTCCACCCCATGTGGGCCCAAGATGAAGATGGACAAGACCAAGACTCAAGTCAAGCTGGCGGGTTCACCGTCAAGACACGCATGGCCAACGCGACTAAGGGCTCCGGTCCTGGGGACCTTCCGGGTCCCCGAATCAAGCAAGAAGGCCAGGAAGGACCCGAGAGCCCGAGTTCCCGGCAGGAGGCCAGGCTCCCTCCGGGTACTTCCTACGTTCCTGTGGATAAGCACTCCACCTCACCGCGGAAGACTTGGGAAGCAAGGCGAAGGCAGCGCGGGCGGGAAGCACGTCCCGTGGTGGTGTCAGCTCCTGTCCACCCCAAGGCGGACGCTCCCACCTAACCCAGAGGAGACGCTAGGCTGAGGAGAGGCCACGTCTCCCCCTAAACTAGATGAGGAGGGTCCTTCACCCCGAAGGCCCCTCATGCTCCTCACGTGACCCTGTGGCAACCCCTTAGCCTATAAAAGGAGGACCAAGGCACGGGAGGTGAAAAAAGGGACAAAACAGAACATGAACAAGATAGAGCAAGGGTGAACACAAGCTAGAGCCAGAGCAAGACTAGACTAGGGCTGCGGAGGTAGAGAGGAAGGTGATCTCCTCCGGGTCAGGATCTGTCCTTCTTCTACCTCGGGCCAAAACCCTTCCGGGTACCCTGTCTGGGAGGTTCCATTGTAAGCCACCCTATGAAGAACTCATCAATCCAGACATGCAGGAGTAGGGCTTTTAGCCTCCGGGCGGCCTGAACCTGGGTAGCTCCTTGTGTCCCTTTGGTTGCATGCTTTGATCGTGGAGAGGAGAGCTTGATCTAGACTCCGCCCAAGAAGACGATTCTCAGCCTCCTTCGCGCCCCGTGCCGAACCTAAAAGGGGGTATCCTATACTCCCGGTGTCCGTGCAACGAGACACGACAGTATCCATCAAGTATCTTAGAATCCTTTTAACCGCGGTTTCATGACTTTCCCTAGGACTTGATTGGAATCTTGCACACATACCCACACTAAACATAATATCCGGTCTAGATGCACAAAGGTAAAGCAAAGATCCAATCATAGAACGATAAAGCTTTTGATCAACTTCCTTACCATCCGGATCTAAGTGAAGATCCGCCTTGGAGTCCATGGGAAACTTATATGGCTTGGCATTGTTCATGTCAAATTTCTTGAGCATGTCCTTAATATACTTGGCTTGACATAAGAATGTTCCTTCTCGAAATTGGTGGATTTCAAATCCAAGAAAATAATTCAACTTTCCCATCATGGACATCTCAAATTCCTTGGTCATTAGCTTGCCAAATTGATCACTAAATTCACGGTTAGTGGAACCAAAGATAATATCATCAACATATATTTGGCATACGGAAAAATCTCCATTTACCCTTTTTGTAAAAAGAGTGGGATCTATTACCCCAATTTCAAAGCCACGGTCTACTAAGAACTCCTTGAGATGATCATACCAAGCACGTGGAGCTTGCTTGAGCCCATAAAGAGCCTTATGTAGTAAGTAGACGTGGTTAGGAAATTTAGTGTCTTCGAAACCCGGAGGTTGTTTAACATACACCAACTCATTTAGTGGACCATTTAAGAAAACACTTTTAACATCCATTTGATATAAAGACAATATTATGAGTAGATGCATAAGCAATTAGTAAGCGAATGGATTCAAGTCTAGCAACGGGGGCATAGGTTTCACCGTAGTCGACTCCTTCGATTTGGGTGTAGCCTTGTGCAACCAATCTTGCTTTGTTGCGGATGACTTGACCATGAGAGTCTTGCTTGTTCTTAAATATCCACTTGGTTCCAATGACATTATGGCATGTGTCTTTGGGTTTTTCAACTAATGACCATACTTTGTTGCGCTCGAAGTTGTTCAACTCTTAATGCATAGCCGCAACCCAATCCATATCTTCAAGAGCATCATATACCTTGAGAGGTTCTAAGCTAGACAAACAAGAGACATGACCACAAAAGTTAGATAATTGTTTGCGTGTGGACACACCCCTACGAATACTCCCAAGGATATTTTCTTTGAAGTGGGAAATATGATCCAATTTTTGATGCACGCCGGATGACCCGGCGTTCCATGGCTTGACCAATTGTTTCACCAACACAAATATCTTCATCATTGCCTTCATCTTGCTCATGGTCAACCCTAAGTGGAGTTCTTGGAGTTGTGGGTTCATTATGTTCTCGTTCACCACTAGAGTTGCACTAGTACAGAACGACACATTGGATACCCCTCTATGGAAACGGCACGAGTTACGCGACAGAGAATCGCGATTTTAGCGTTGCGGACGAGACCTGGCAGAGGCTGGTCCGTCAACATTGGTTACGGAGAATTTTATATCTCCGTTACCAAAAGTATTGGCAACGGTCATAAATTTGTCTCCGTTTCCAATATGTATCTCTATGGCTACGGTTGTTTATGTATATCCGTTTGCGATGTGCTTGGGAAATTGCAGTTGCAATCTGGAAGCGCGCCTGTTCAATGCGGCTTAATTCACGAGGGATTGGAACCGCCTGATCGACGCTAATAAAATGTGACTGGAACCGCGCGAAGCCAGACAGGTCCCGCATTCTCCCCTTCGTTCTCTCCCACATTATCTACCACACTAGCACAACCGCCATGGAGGAACCCTGGTGGCAGAACGAGGAAGTCCCGAGCGACGACGCGAGCGCGGAAGACCGCGGTGAAGTTCCATGGTGGGATCAAGACGGGCCGCCGGACTCGGACCCCGACTACACGGACCCGTCATCTTCACGCTCTGTAGAAGACGACTCCGACGACTCGGACCGGCCGTCTTCACGTGAAGGAGAAGACGACTCCGAAGAGGACGAGTCACCGGAGGAAGAGGAGCCGGAGGACCCGCCGGAGCCGTATATTCTAGCCAGGAAGAATATGACGCCGACGACGACGATGACGAGGAGGCGTCGGAGGAGGCGCCGGAGGAGGAGGCATCGGAGGAGGCGCCGGAGGAGGACGCGCCGGAGGAGGACGCGCCGGAGAAGGAGGATCACGCTCCGGAGAAGGAGGCGTGAGAGGAGGATTCACCGGAGAAGGACGCACGGCCGGAGAAGGAGGAGCACGAGCCGGAGGAGGAGGAGGAGCACGCGCCTGAGGAAAAGGCAACCGGCAAGAAGCGACGCCGCGCCACGGATGACAATGGCGCGGAGGCAGGGCGTAAGCAGAACAAGTAGAGTAGATAGTTAGTTCAATTACTCTATCGATCCTTTGTAAGTAGGCCCAGTGTGTCAGTGAAGAAATTAGAGGAAACGGTTGTTTATCGACTCCGTTTGCGATGTTATATGCTATAAATGTGCCACTGCGGCAACCCTAATGCTCTCGCTTTCACTCTCACTCTCACTCTCGCTCCATAGTCATAGTGTGGCGGCGGCTCCAGACCTAACCATTATCTCGCAGATCTGAGCGGCGCGTCCGGCCGGCATCGCCGCCGTGCATCTTCCCCCAGCGGCGCGTCGGCGCATCTTCCCCCAGCGGCGCGTCGGCGCATCTTCCCCCAGCGGAGCGTCGTGAGCCGCCGCGCATCCCCCCCAGTGGCGCGTCGTGAGCCGCCGCGCATCCCCCCAGCGGCTCGTCGGCGAGCCGCCGCGCATCTTCCCCGAGTATGTCGCCGATGCGGATCTACTGGTCTATTGCCATGCATCTTCCCCGGGTATGTAGCCGACTAGATCTTACATTTTGTTTAAAGTAGCACAGAAAACTTGTCTAGTATTTGAAGTTTAGTATTGTGTTCTGTCTAGTGCCGATGATGAATACACCCCTCGACACTAGATCTTACATTTTATTTAAAGTAGCATCTACCAATCTAGTATTGTAGTATTGTCTAGTATTGTAGTATTGTGTTCTGTCTAGTATTGTAGTACTGTCGATGATGAATACACCCCTCAACACTAGATCTTACATTTTTTTTAAAGTAGCATATAAAACTTGTCTAGTATTTGAAGTCTAGTATTGTGTTGTGTTTGTTTTTAGTATTGCCGATGATGAATACATTACCTTCAACTTGTCTAGTATTTGAAGTCTAGTATTGTGTTGTGTTTGTTTTAGTATTTGAAGTCTAATAGATTAATTTCAACCCTTTGTCAATGTGCTAATCCTCGTTATGGTTTTGTGTAGCTAGTGTATGAAGTAATAGTATATTTCGGCGACAATGCATAAAAATGGTGAGGCAATTGAAGGTAACATCACCTTCAAGTTCTGCCTCCAAATCGTTTCGATCGGACAGCAAGCACACGGATATAGGCGCTTAAGGTGTAAACTGTTTTCATCTTAAATTGTATTTATGTCATGTAGCATCATATTTGGCTCTTTTCTAACTAGACATCCATGTATTTTATATGCAGAAGCGCCATGCAGATCCAAACAAGCTTTAAAAGAGCTAAATACAAAGTGAGATCATATCCGTGAACCGTCGCTGTTGTGACGTTTCGCTGCACTGTTCAAAACACTTTTTAATTAAGAGTGTCTTGGACAGTGTGGCCGAAATGTCACAGCGGTGACGTTATTATATTTCGGCGACACCGTCCAAGATGGAGCAAGCCTCGCTACGAAGAATTTGGCAAGATTAATTTGCTAAGGAGGCTTGCAAGCTCGGTGTGGTTTCTTGTTTTTAGTTTCTCCATCTATTTTGTGTATGTGTGTAGCAATTTGGCTGCAGATGTGATTTGGAGAAGTATGAAACCGCTACTCGAGTCTTTTGCTAGGTCAAATTCCGTTTTCGGCGCTTCGGAACTGAGGAAGAAGGTGGAGCTGGAGAAGAGTGGAGTGTCATAAAAGTTAAGTTTAGGGAGGCATGAGAATGATAGGATTAGCGAGGCATGTGTAACTCATCTTTTGATGCTATGCAATGATGACAATTCTTATATACGTTATGAATGGATTTGGTAGCAACTTTGTGCTTCTGCTGTGAGATTTTGAAAGTAATTTGGCAACCGAATTGCTCCTGTAGGCTTCTGAAAGAACCTCAATGCAAACGAGTAAAATAGAATCTCTGTTACTGATGCACCGATACATCGGAAACAGAGATGGGTACGCAACCGTAGCCAACTTATGCCTCATCGGTGATGGTTTTTTTGCCTTCGTTACCGATGAAGGCCTTCACATCAGTGACAGGGTCGGGGACACGGACCATTTCTCCGTTGCCGAAGGGTTTTTGGCCCATTTCCGATGTGTCGTTCTGTACTAGTGTTGGTGGGTCTTGACCATCTTCTTGATCATATGAATCTATATCATGTTCTTGTTCTTGGATAGTTTCTTGATCAACTATTGAGGTGGAAGGCTCAACTTGAGTAGAACTTGTTCCTTCTTCTTGAGTATCATCAATAGGTCCTTCAATCGGAATAAGTTCTCCAATCCCCATAATTCTTATGGCTTGAGATGGAGCATCATCACCTACATCATCATGATCAATATGCTCCGTTTGGGAGCCATTATCCTCGACAAACTCCACGTTCATAGATTCTTCAACACACCCGGTGGATATGTTGTAGACCCTATAAGCATGAGACTTTGCGGCATATCCAACAAGTATACCATCAAAAGATCTAGATTCAAATTTAGCAATTTTGCAACCTTTAATGTAAACATGGCATTTGCAACCAAAGACTCGAAAGTAAGATACATTTGGCTTTTTACCGGTGAGGAGTTCATATGGTGTCTTTTCCATGAGAGGACGGAAGAAGAGCCGGTTTGAGTAGTGACAAGCGGTGTTGATGGCTTCGGCCCAAAAGTTGTATGGGGAATGAAATTCGGCCATCATAGTTCTTGCCATATCAATAAGAGTGCGGTTCTTCCTTTCGGCAACACCATTTTGTTGGGGAGTATATGCAGCGGAATATTGGTGTTGAATGCCCTCCCCACTTAGGAAATCATCCATAGTGTAATTCTTGAACTCCGTACCATTGTCACTTCTAATTGCCAAAATCTTGGAGTCATATTGGCGTTGAACTAGGGTTGCAAAGTCAATGAATATCTTTTGAGTTTCACTCTTCTTCTTGATGTAGAAAGTCCAACAATATCTTGAATAATCATCCACAATCACCAAACAATATTTCTTGCCACCAAGACTATCATATGTGGGAGGCCCAAAAAGATCCATATGAAGGAGCTCCAAAGGCCTCTTAGTGGAGATAATGGTCTTCTTGGGGTGATTCTTTTCATGCATCTTTCCGGCTATGCAAGCACTACAAGGACGATCTTTGGAAAAATTAACATCGGTTAGTCCTACCACGTGTCCACCCTTTACAAGAGTTTGTAAATTTCTCATACCGACATGGCCTAGCCGGCGATGCCAAAGCCAACCCTTGTCGGATTTAGCCATTAGACACGTGGCAATTTGAGTGGTCTCTTTCGAGAAATCGACCACATACAAACCGTTCTCACGAAATCCAACAAAGGCTACTTTAAGAGATTTTGTGAAAAGGATGGTCACGTGGTATTTATTAAAGATAACGGTGTAACCGCATCGCATAATTGACCAACGGAAAGTAGATTATATGAAAGGGATTCAACAAGGAGGACCTTCTCAATTGATAACTCCGGCGTGATCACCACCTTGCCATATCCCAATACCTTAAGTCTTGTATTGTTCCCAATGGTGACATGAGAGAATGAGAGTAATTGTTTCAATAAGCCCTTTACTACTTCTTTGCTTCCGGTCATGTGAGATGAACACCCACTATCAATGAGCCATGAAGATCCACCGGAAGAAAAGCCCTACAATAAATCAAGTCTTTGATTTAGGTACCCATTTTGGAATGGTCCTCTTTTGTTAGTCACAAGGGTCTTTGGAACCCAAATAGCATAGTGATAATCATCTCCATATGAGGTACCAACATATTTAGCAAAAACATAACCATTTCTAGATTTCATAAGCACATATGAGGGGTTATATTTTCCGGCAAAGTCATTGTGAGTGGCATTGCCCCTTGTGGCTTTACCACCCACAATGGGTTCAACATTCTTCTTGCCCAACTCCCCCTCCTTCACAAAAATAATATCTTTTGAAGGGGAGGTAGGCATCTTCTTCTTGTTTGCCTTCTTGGACTTGGGAGCAAACCCAAGCCCTTCCTTGCTAACCACTCCCTTTTGATTGGTCAAAAGATCATTGAGGTTCTTTTCCCCTTGGATACAAGTGGCTAGACCCTTTTCAAGTTGGGCCTTCAACCTAGTGTTCTCCTCCATGAGAGATGCTTTAAGACATAAAGGGTTAGTAGCACAAGCATTGGCATCTTTATCATTATGAGGAGTGGTGAAGCTAGCATATATAAATTGAGCTTGTAATTTAGCATATGACCCCTTGAGCTTGGTGAGCTCACTTGAGGTCACCTTGTGGGTTTCCCTAAGTTGCTCAAAATTCTCAAGGAGTTTGTTATGACTCTCTACAAGCTCATCATTTTTAATTTTTAGATCACTAGCAACTTGAATAGAGGTTTCACGGGTTTCTTTTGCCTTGGATAAATCCTTGGCTTGGATCTCCTCAAGTTGCTCCCGGAACACTTGTTCCTCAACAAGTTGCTCTTCTAGCTCACCAATTTTATCGGCATGATCACGTGCATGCCCCTCAAGCTCATAAATCCTATTCTCCTTCTCCTCAAGGAGGTGTTTGGCTTCTCCATATTGGTACATGAGAGCCTCAACCATTTTCTTGGTTGGACCTTGGAGCTTGTTTATAAAGAGGGTAATTGTATCCTCTTTCTCCTCATTTTTCCCTACATCCTCAACACAATCCAAGAGAGATGGTTTAGAGGAGATAGTAATTTTAGGTGGGGAATTCACCTTGGTTTCCTTGGCCATGAGGCACATAGGCTTGGGGATCTTGTTGTCATTTGGAGCGGTGAAAAGGGGTGCCAATGAAGGAGGAAGGTTGCCCATTGCAAGAGCCGCCATCCCCACTTCCTCACTTGTATCATCATCCTCCTCTTCGCCACCGGACTCATACTCTTCTTCATGTGTTGCGGTGACAAGAGCCTTTTGAGGTTCTCTCTTGATGAGGTACTTGATGGGCTTGGTGAAGAACTTCTTCTTCTTTAAGATGAGTTGGCCTCCAAAATCTTCTCTTCTCTCATAGGGGCAATCCTTCACAAGGTGATTCTCCTTTCCACAATTAAAGCACATTCTTTTCATTTGTGGGGAGAAGTTGCTTCTAGGGGAGAAGTTGCTCTTGATATTCTTTTTGTTCCAATACTTGGTGGCGGCAAGAGCAAGCACCTCATTGAGTTCACCCACAAAATCTTCTTCATGATGACCACTTGTGCTTTCTTCATATCTTGGATGTTCTTCCACATGAGCCTTCAAGGCAAGGTTCTTTGTGCCACGAATTTGGTTGATGGAAGACTTGGAAGTGGCCTTCAAGGTATCATAAGTGACGAATTGTGCCAATATGTCATTGGGAGACATTGTTTTGTAGTCCGCTCTCGTATGGAGATTCATCACCATATTTTCATTGTATGGAACAATGGTCTTGAGGAACTTGGCTTTGACCCATTCATCATCCATATCTTTCTTTCCATTTTCCCTACATGCCACAACAAGCTTGGTGAGTCTTCGGAAGAGATCCGATGGTGTCTCTTCTTCTAGCATGATGAAGTTGTCCACTTGATGTTGAAGGATGGCGTCGTTGGAGCGTTGAAGGCCCTCATTTCCTTCATATACCGATGCGAGAAAATCCCAAGCCTCCTTGGTGGTTTTGAGATTCCGCACTTGATCTTCATCATGGGGGTCATGGCACTCTCAAGGATGTACTTGGCGTTTGCATCAAGTTGTTCATCAATCTCTTCTTGCCTTGTCAAGTTGGAGGGATCAACCGGAGTATAACCATTTAGAACCACCCTCCAAAGATGCACCGATGAGCTGCGAAAATAAGACTCCATAGATTTCTTCCAAGTGAAATAACGAGTATTATCAAGCTTAGGAGGTGGCCTACTTAGGTTGGTTATATGAGGTTGAGTGAGTGGAACTTGAGTGAGATATGAAGTAGGTGGAGCAAAGTTATGAGGAGGCTTCTCACCAGTTTTAGGTTGATCTTTGTTATCCTTAACAACCAAGGCCTCAACGTTAGAAACACCGGTTGATGAGGAGGCATTTTGATTATTAATGACCCGAGTAAACACCTCGTCCACCATTTTGCCTTTCATGAACCCAAAGAGTTCAATCATGGCTTTCATGGTGACCGGGGCATTATCATCGGGAGGGGTTATCCCCGCTTCACTTAGTTCTTTCTCAAGTTGTTCTTTATCATTTTTCTCTTGTTGTTCCTTAGCAAGTTTTAACTCCTCGTCGCTAGTCATCCTCCTCTTTAGGCTGTTAAGCCCTTAATAAAGAGACCTTGCTCTGATACCAATTGAAAGGATCGAGTAGGTTGACTAGAGGGGGGGGGGTGAATAGGCAACTACAAATTTTCTTTTTCTTTTAATACAAATTTGGGAATTGCTCAAATATAAGTTCTCTAGATATGCAACTAGGTGAACAATCCTATATGATGAGCAATAAACAAGCTAGCAAGATATTCTACACAAGATAAGCTAGCAATACAAGTAAAGGAAGGTAAAGAGATAACCACACGGTGACGCGGAGATGTTCTACCGAAGTTCACTTCCCAATGGAAGCTACGTCTCCGTTGGAGCGGTGCGGAGTCACAAAGTGAACTCCGAATAGCCTTGATATGGCACACCGTATCTCCCTCGTGTTATCCTCCGATGAGGAGTTCCACGAGCCACTATATGATGCCCTCGAGGTCGGCAACAAACCTTTACAAGGATGAGGCACACTCCACAACCGAATTGGAGGCTCTCACCAAATTCCCGCGGCACCCAAAGCCACAAGAATCACAAGGCCAAGGCACGCATCCACAACTCAATTGGAGGCTCTTGGCTTTTCCCCGCGGCTCCCAAAGCCACGAAGAACACAACTTCCGTCTAGGGTTCAACGAACCCAAGAGGTAACAAGATCCGCTAGGGATTAGTGGGGGAATCGAAATTGCTTTGGTGGAAGTGTAGATCAAGACCTCCTCCGTCACTCCTCAAAGTATGAAGGTGTTTAGACCGATGGAGTGGGAGATCTTGAAGGTTGAAGCTTTGTAACAATGGTGGAGAGAGATTTTCAAAGCCTAGCTTCTTTGGAGAAGAAGACTAGTATATATAGCTCCACACAAAATGTGGCCGTTGGCCAGTTTTCTGCAGACGCGCGGTACTACCGGACCAAATGGACCGGTACTACCGAACGGCAGAAAACAGCAGTCAACAGACGCATTTTGACCAGGCGACGCGCGCGCCCGGTACTACCGGAGTTTCCACCGGTACTACCGGAGCGCGCACGGTCGGTACTACCGGAATTATTTCCGGTACTACTGCGTAAGAATTTCCCAGGAACCAGTACCGTTTGGCGCTCGCCGGTACCTGGCTCGGTACCAAGTCCGGTACTACCGAGCGAGCTCGGTACTACCGGGCCGTTTCATCCGGTACTACCGGAGCCAGGAAAGGTGAGCCAAACAGAGCATTTTTCAGGGAATGGGATGGCTGTGGTGTGCATATTTGGTTTGTGCAAAACATGTAGACAAGATTGAGTCCGCCCAAACCTCCACACCGGATCCCCCTCTTGATAGTACGGTTTTCCTATAAAGTAAAACCTAGGAAAACTACAACTTCTCGCTTGACGCTTGTAGAGGAGAAATCCCACCATCATGTGTGAAAATATAAGATGTACCTGTAAGTCTTTTAGCACACAATTAGTCCGCTAATTGTGTTGTCAACAAACATCAAAACATATAGGGATAGAAATGTCCTTTCACTCCGCATTCATTATAACACAAGTAATAACATTAGTCACATAGCCATATCAAATACAAATATCAGTTCAAGGAGTCAATGGGGTCCTCCACGTGCGCCCGTACCACCATTCTTGTGTATCTAGTTGCGCAATGTCTTCTGGCGTCAAAAGAATGGGGTTTAGTGGATGCCCCCCCCCCCCCCCCCCCCCCAAGGTAGAAACATAATGTCACAATACAATGGTGGCACATTGTTATCCAATATCCACTTTGTTGAATGAATTGGCACAAGATTAGTCTATTTTGAAAGTAAATTAAGCTCAATGTATAGTTAGCACCAGATATAGCTTGCATCAATCCAATGGGACCAAAATCCTAGATTGTTTAGCATGAAAAATAATGTAAAAGTTAGCACAATAAATAGGGGGCTAGCACACGGCATGAGGTACAATGGAGAAGTGAAAAACCAATGGTATAATGTATAAGAAATTATAAAGTGCAACAACATATAACTTGTAGTTTGAAATATAGATACTCAATGCGTTTGATCATCTACATTAAATGGACAAGCGAAACATGGATTTCAAGCAAGATAAACACATACGGAAAATCTATGAAAAATCAGAGAAGAGATTAATGACTTGCTTTCAGAGAATGAGTGATGCTCACAAACTTGCTCTCCATCTTGGACAGGATTTCCCCTATTAAAATTGAAACAAAACCTTCCCAGTACCTTGAAAGAAATTCGTAGCAAATGAACTTCCCATTAAGTGAAACCAGTGTCATGTTAAAGATATTGTTGAACAAAAACTTCCGTAAAAATAATATTTTGATTTCGATTCGAAAATGAGAAAGTTATGACATTTCAAAGTCAGGATTTTTAAGAACCTTCAAGTTTTCCCAATACATCTTCTACGCTAGTTCATCAATACCAAAGTTTGGCCACTTCAATTCTTGGCAATATCGGACGACCGTGAGACGGTTACTTTGGTTGTGACAGTGCACATTTAGAATGCTCGTAATATAGTTCATAGCGATGAAAGGATGAAGCACCCCCACAAACTCGCTGAGAAGATAAACATGTTCATTCGGATGATCCCATTGCATCTTTTCATGCCCCCCCCCCCCCCCCCCCCCCCCCCCCGTGACCGTCCAAAGGTGTGAAACCTCGTTAGCTCCAACTTGGTCTCCCTCATCGGATGTACAACATTATAAAATGTTGATGCGGCTTTATGCTCTTCTTCTCGGATGGGGGTTGGCACCATCATGATGAACCACATCAAGAAAGTGCTGAATTCACATACAAAAACTAAAGTAAACATTTTTTTAAGAAGCAAGAACAGGGGTAATCTCCATTCTCTACATTTTCTTAGGGAAACCAGTGCACTTCATCAATTCATAAACATAATGTCATCTACATGGTTTGTTGTGAACGTTCGTGAGGCCTTCCGTTTCTACGAGTTTTGTATAGTAGTGCTAGTACTACTCTCGTTTTAGACCCTAATATGAAATAATACAAACCGTTAGATCTATAAAAATTAATGGCTTGTACCAAATGGGGTACCTTTATAAGTATTGTGCGTTGTTCAAAAAATAAAGTAAAAGTACTATGTCTTGAAGCTAAATCATGGGACGCACTAAGCAGTTTGGTACACGCGCTAGTCATTGGATCCATAGAGGCTGCCACAGGACAGGCATATCTCGAAATAGGCTTTCGTCCCGCTATATTAATATAGCAACCACCCGATATAACTTTGAGATCACTGCTGGGGCAAACAGCACAGTCGAGTCCAAAAGAAAAGAAAGAGAAAACAATGTCGACATCGGCGGATCAACGAAAATGAAAGTGACTCGCAACCGCTGCGTCCTCTCCGGCGCATTCCCACCACGATCCTACCGCTCTGAATCGCCGCGTACCAAACAACACCGCCAAGAAGGAAAGCGACGACGACGACGCTGCTGCCCGGACTGGTCCTAGGGTTTCCCCCGGTACGCTCCGAGGAGTGGGGATGAGGTCCACTTGACGCCCTTCAAGAAGGAAGGGCGACACTCTCAAGCGTCACCGCGCCGGTGCCAAAATGATGGGGATTTCTCCCGACCCCAAAAAACCACATCCCGGACAATCTGTAGTGCTCCACCAATCTTGCCATTCACCAATGTACGCCACCACGGTCTTGAAGTCACCATCGTCGTCTCACCATGGCAAACGTTGCAAGGCCGGTCAGCCCAAGATGAAGCAGCCGTAGACAAGGTCCGACAGTATCACAACAAGGTGGGAGGGAACAACCTCCACCGTCGTAGACGGTAGCCGACCGAACGCAGTGACAAGAGCACACCGAGCCATTGGAGCCGGAGGGCGGCAGCAGCACAGCCACCTGGAGGACATCCTCCACCGCCATCGGCGGGTGCCGACCGGACACGGCAGTAGGGACACACCAGGCCGCGCAGGCCCGGCCGAGCCCCGGGGGTTCGTAAAGTCCCCGCCGCCATGCTGCTGCACGTAAGCCACCACTGCCACTACCCTCTTGATCAGACCATAGGCTAGCCGGACCCAGACAGGCCCGTGAAGCTCCCGTCGCCACGCTGCAGACAGACACGGCGTCATTGCTGCCATCTCCGTCATGGGCTGCTCAACAGGCCGACCGGAGGCAGCGAGGCAGAGCCCGTCCTGACCCGGATCTGGGCCTGCAGGGTCAGAGCTTCACCGCCGCCGCCCATGCCACCAATGGCGGCACCATCACCACGTCGACCATCCGCGCCGCACCAGGGAGACACCGCCGCCGCGTCGGAAACTCCGCCGCCGAGCTGCACCTCCTGGGCCATGGCTGCCCCGCGCCGCCCAAGACCATGAGGGGAAAATCCTAGGATCCGCCGCCACCGGCGCCACCCGGCCAAGGGCCGGCGCAGCACGCCGGCGACGGCGGAAGGGAGGAGAGGAGGGAGGCGCTGGGGTCGGGGAGGTCGGGGGCGGCGCGGGTCGCGGGAGGGAAGAAGCGGGTCAGGGTTCTCTTGGTGAGAGTCTGGGACAGCCAGGACAGGCATATCGGCAACGCAAAACCGATGAATAGCGCCCCATTGGAAACGTTTGTACATGATGTCTGCATATGTAGCTGGGCAATGTAATAAAAACTGCAACCTCTGGGTGACTAATGCCGGATGGATGCCCACACATACCAAGCAGTTGAAACACATCTATTTCGTGAAAGCTCATTTGTGCACCTACGATTGCTTAATTTTCACTTAATGTGAAGACATAGGATTTATTTTCGTCAATTGTATGTGCATGAGGGGACATTATAGTATTATACCCTATGGATGCGTCAAGGTGTGGAGATTGATTTATAAGGCAGACATCCGACAACATTCATAAGCACTTACAAATCAACCTGCGCTCCATACACTTTGAAAACTAGTGCTAGTGCACGTGGAATCACACGTCTCAGAAAGTCAATAAATCAAGGGATTATGGCAGTAGTTATTATAATCCGTTCACATCCAGTTGGAGATAACCGCGGATATCCGGATTGGAAGGGCTGTGTCACTTAGATATTTGGTACAACCTGACGAAATGAATCAGTGAAAAATGCATATAGCGTGAATAGATAGACATTGAAAATTGTATGTATCAAACGTACATTTATATATTTGAAAGGAAAATAATGCAATACGCTCATAGCATGGATACATGGGCCAATTAGGAGAATTGTGCACAAAGTAAAATAAATAAATGCTCAAATAACATAGTCTCACACTCTCACTATCGTAGCTTCAACAACGACGTCTGAATAAACCAAGAAATTGCAGATTTTCCTGCGTAAAACTCAAGCATGTATGAATAAACAGAGGAAAATAAAAACAGATTCAGCCTTATGACCAGGTTTTCAAAGTGTATTAGCTGAAAGCTAAAGCCAACATAAACTTTGCTTCGCGGAACAGAGCTCTCAGCGGCCGTGGTCTCTGCGGATCACACCCCAACCACCAGCGCCTGATAGATGGTCCTAGGACCATCCAAGTTTATCAGAATCCAGTCCACTCCGCATATCGCGAGCCTGTTTCTGTCCCGTCTTGGGCTTACGGAATTCCTTCCATTCTGATGTAAAACGCCCAATTTGGTACTGCAATTCATCAACTGACAGGACTCGCTCGCACTAGTTTGTGTTTCTTTGTTTTGAAAAAGAGGTCGGAGCTCTTTTAAATACTACTGAGAAACTACTACAGTTTGCATTCGCCAAAAAAAAAGAGAAACTACTACAGTTTGACCGCGAGGTATTAAAACTACAAAATGTGTAATAGCCGAAAACCTCTAAGTATGTAAACTGTAGTAGTTTGCATTCTAGAAACTGTGGTATTTTTTATATATTTTGCCATCAATCAGGGTTAACATTCACAAACAAATGCTTATCTTAGAACCAGGTTCGTGTATATAATTATTGTCTATCACTCTATCTGAGAACTAGTAGGTTCGTTCAGTGTAACCTTGTGAAAATGGATCTCCAACGACCTCCACGCCCCTGTCCTCGTCCACGCACTGGCCTCCCACCAGCAGCCCGCGTCTACAGCATCTCCACGGTGCACGGGATCTCCCAACACCGGTGGTGCGCCCGACCTCCACCGGCGCCGAAGCCCAGGGCAGGCACGTAGGGCCCACATCCAGCCCCACTCGCTCCCCGCGGCGCACACCGCCGCGTCCTCCTTCTTCCACCGCCGCTCCGCCACCCGTCGTCGCACTCATGCATCAGGGCGGCCGCGCCCCGCGCCCTCGTCCTCGCGCCGCATCTCCGCCGCCCTGTGTCGCTTGCAGGCCCCCGCGTGGCGAGGAACCAGAAGAAAAGCGCCCCGCCGCCGCCATCCTCGAGGCTCGAGTGGCTTTGCTGAGGCCCTCTCCGGCAGCGGCGATGCGTGGAAGGAGGAGGTGGCCTCTACTCTTGGCGTCATGATCGCCCACAACATTGTTTTCTATCATGTATCCGGTGAAGTTCTTGCGTTTGAGCGTTATGAACTTGCACGTGCAATGCACGACCCTACAATTGATCAATATATGTAAAATTCTAAAAAGAACAAAAATATAGTATTTCCAGTTCCCAAATATTACAATTCAACCTCCGTTCGAAGCTAAGCTCAAAGTAATAGTATCCACTTTTAGTTAGTCATCTTTTACTCGGAAGCTAAGTAGAGGAAGATGTAAAGAAAGGTTGCGCGCTCTGTTTAGTAGTGAATAGAATTCATAATAGTGTTTGGGAAATTTCATGCACACCGTGGAAAAATCCACAAAAAAATCATAAATGCTAGCTGGGCAGTTGTCTTGCAAGCAACATATCAGATCAAAATGATTGTTACATGCAGGAACGTAGATCCAAATCTCTTCCTAGTTGGCAAAGCAACAATCAGCTCCGTAACACAACTCAATTTGTATAGATATATGATTATGCAAGTAAAACAAAGTTATGTAAAATGGAAACAATTGGTAATTTATTTTCAACTCTCTTGCCATATATGTAAAACATGGTTTGAACACCTTCTTGGCTCAACTTACAATCAAGTGCACAAGTAACAATATGGCGCAATTGAACAGATTACGTTATATAGTGAACCATTGTGCTAAAAGGGAGAACATTAAGTTTGTCTTCACTCTTAGTTAGATCTCTATATACAACAAATGACATGAAATGTTCTAGTTCTACTTCCACCTAAACTTCATATGCTGTAGAAATACCTCATTTGACAATGTACACGTCAAGATCCCTAGAAGTGCTATATGAATGACAAGGAGCTTATCGGAGAACCTTACATACAGTTCCAACTCAAACTTTCTGAACAGATTAGCTTCCATATAACTCGACGAATGATCACCAACAGTACTGGAAATTAAAAAAAAAGCTCAGTTTGTTTCTCGTTTTTCTTCTCATATCACTACACATCTGGGAGGCAGAAATACAAGTAAATCTAAGTAAAAACAAATACCTCATATGACTGGCATTCAGCTGCAAACATGATTTACATCACAGTTTTAGAATTTATAGACTTAGTTAACAACAGACGCTCTTATAAGACACAGTTTGGACTACAACTGTTACAACAAAAGCATACAAAAAATTAAAGACTTTTTGTGTAGATTCGAGCACTGTGCAAAAAATCTAAAGAGACATTGAGAAAGACAACTCTGAATTCACAACCACAACTCAATAAGTTTTAACTCCACTGAAACTACACCATAACTGACACATTGTCCGACATGAATAAAAGATACACCAATTATCAGCTACAATTTGGAGATTAAAGGTTCAACAAGATATATGTTTAGAAATCGTTCATCACAAACTACCAATATTGATAAAGATTTGGCTGATGAGGGATTCTCTGATGCTAAGGACAGGGATTCTGTTACAAGTCTAGACACAGAGGCTGCTTTGATCATGCATTTGGATGGTTCTCAACCTGAGGCTGATTCCACTCAGGAAGAACATGAAAGTGATACAAAGACAGAGGACATGGACAAGACTGAAGCTGGGGGATATACTATTAGAGCTAGCTCCAGGATTGCAAGTCAGGCTAATGTAACTGATAGGGTTGAAGACAGAGCCAGGATTCAAGCTTCTCTTCGTAATCTTGAAGGTACAAATCTCGATTCACATAATTCTTTTGCTGTTCTTGATGCTGATGATATCCATGCTAGAGCTTTAGAAATGGTGTTGATCCTGCTTCTTTTAGTTTGGAAAAAATTGATTATTTGAAAGATCTGGAAATAGCAAGGCATAATATTGCTAATAAATCATCTACTGTTATGGCTGAGGCTACTGTTAATAACACTCAAGTAGCCTTGTTGGGTTGGGGTGAAGAAGAGGTGGATAAGGATGGTTTTACTCCAGTTCTTTCTAAGAGTACAAGGAAAAACATCAGAACTGCTCGCAGACTAATGGTGGAAGGCTTGCCCTCAGGTTCTGGCAAGTCATGTGGAGGAGCACTGGCTGGTTGTAGTGCTGCCTCGGTGAAGGTGACCAACAACCACCCTTTGAGTGGTGTTGTCACTGGATCTAGAGTGAGGAAAAAAAACCCAAAGTATCAATGATAGGTGCTTCTTTAAACTGCAGAGGAGTGGGTAAGAAAGGTATGAGTATTTTTCTGACAGATCTTATCAAAGAGCAGGAGCTTGATTTCATTGGCCTGCAGGAGACTATTAAAAAAGATTATTCTGACGCATTCTTCAGGAGAATTGATCCTTTGAATCGATTTTCCTGGAAATGGTCTGCTTCCATTGGAAGAGCTGGTGGTATTCTTGATGGTTTCAATGCTTCCAGATTTGATATTATAGATTCCCAGTGCAGTAGATTTTTTGTTCAAGTTGTTCTCAAGGATTTGAAGATCCACAGAAATTGGAAATTGGTGATTGTGTATGGGGCAGCCCAAGAAGCTGATAAAGAGGATTTTGTGACTGAGTTGGGACAGGTCTGTAGTGATCAGTCACTCCCCCTTCTGGTGGGGGCGATTTCAACTTGATTAGATCTGTTTCAGAAAAAAATAAACCTGTTTTGAATAGGAGGTGGATGGATATGTTCAATTGCATTATCAATACCTATGAGATGCGGGAGATACACATGACTGGGGGGAGTTTTACCTGGTCTAACAGTCAAGCTTCTCCTACCCTTGAGAAGCTTGATAGGTTCATTATGTCCAGAGATTGGGAACTGCTTTTCCCTATGGTAACTGTTCACAAACTCTCAAGGGAGGTGTCTGATCATTGCCCCATTATCCTAGACACTATGGAAGGAGGGACTAGAAAAATCAAAGATTTCAGATTTGATAAAAGATGGATCCAAAATGATACTTTCCTTTTGAGAGTATCAAAAGTTTGGTGTCAACCCATCAGAGCAAAAAACAGTTTGGATCTGTTCCAGAAAAAATTAAAAAATCTTAAGAAAGATCTTAAAGACTGGGGTGTCAATTTGAGAGGTCAAGCAGTCCAGAGAAGGAAAACTTTGATTCTAGATCTTTCTGATCTTGAACTGCAAGAAGAAACCTCTTTTCTTTCTGCTGATCAGTTAAGATGGAGAAATGAGATGCAGAAGGAGCTGATGGAGTTGTTTGCTCAGGAAGAGGATTTCTGGAGACAGAGATCTGCAGAGAAATGGTTGCTTCAAGGAGATAATAACACAGAGTTTTTTCACAGGATTGCTAATGGTCGCAGGAGAAAGAAAACAATTTTTTCTTTGAAGCATAATGGGGATGTCATCCAGGGCACCCCTGATCTCCTTCAGCATGCTACTGAATTTTACAGGGACCTTTTTGGCCCTGCGCAAATTCCTGCAGTAAGAATGAGACAGGATGTCTGGAATAATGAGGAAAAACTTTCAACAGAGGATAATGTTATGCTGGATGCTGAGTTTTCTGAGGAAGAAATCAAAGCGGTGGTGGATCAGATGGAGAAAAACAAGGCAGCTGGTCAGGATGGTTTTCCTATTGAATTCTATCAGACTTGTTGGCCTATTATAAAGCAGGATTTGTTGCTGATTTTCAGTGATTTCCACCAACATAAAATTTCTCTGAGCAGAATCAACTATGGTGTGATTACTCTCATTCCTAAAGGGGAGGATGCTGATATCATACAGAAATTCAGCCCATCTGCTTGCTCCAGGTTCTGTTTAAGATTATTACAAAGGTTCTAACAAATAGATTGGAGACCATCATGCATAAAATCATTCATCCCTGTCAAAATGCTTTTATTAAAGGGAGATACATCCATGACAGTGTGTCTCTCCTTCAGGAGATCCTGAGAGACACCAAGTTTAACAAGCACCAAGGTGTGATTCTGAAAATTGATTTTGAGAAAGCGTATGATAAAGTGAATTGGGACTTCCTGTTTGACTGCTGTAGACAGAAGGGCTTCAGTGATCATATGTTAGAGCTGCTGAGAAACACTGTTACCAATGGTACCCTTAGTGTCAAGATCAATGATGAAAAAGGTCCTTATTTTGGTAGCTTCAAAGGGGTCAGGCAGGGGGACCCCTTGGCTCCTACTCTCTTCAATATTGCTGCTAATTGCTTGTCGAAGATGGTCTGTCTTGCAAAGGACAATGGGTTGTTCTCTGGTCTTGCCGACAGATGGGTTGATGGTGGTTGTGCCATCCTGCAATATGCTGATGATACAGTGCTTCTCCTCAAAGATGATCTCGAAGGGGCCAGAAACTTGAAATTGTTGTTGTACATTTTTGAGGCAATGTCTGGTTTGAAAATTAATTTTGATAAGACTGAGGTCCTGCTGGTGTTGGATGATGATTACAAAATGCAGGAATATGCATCCTTGTTCAATTGTCAGAAAGGGAAGTGGCCTATGAAATATTTGGGCACTCCCATCTGTGCCAGAAGAGCAACTGTTAATGAATTGAACTTTGTTGAGGATTCCTTTAAAAAGCATATGGGTGGGTGGATGGGTGGCAGCATGTCTATTGCTGGGAGAGTTACAAAGGTTAATGCTTGTCTGGCATCCTCTGCAGTTTATCAGCTGGCTTTGAGACTGTTTCATAAATCCAATATAGTTGGTATGGAGAAACAAATGAGGGCCTTTTTGTGGGCTGGGGGCACTGGTAAAAAGAAGATGCATTGGGTAAAGTGGAGTCTGATCTGCAAGCCCAAAAAAAAGGGTGGCTTGGGTTTCAAAAATCTCACTCTTTTCAACATTAGCCCGATGTGTAAATGGTGGTGGAGACTTGAATCTGATGTGGGCCCCTGGCAAGATTTCATGAGAAGAAAATATCTTCACAATGGGGGGATCTTTGGGGTCAAACACAAACCATCTGATTCTGCTTTCTGGTCTGATATGCTCCATGTTAGAGAGGTCTATTTATGTGGTAGAAAAATGGTGATTGGTAATGGGCTCAGATCCCACTTCTGGGGAGATGCCTGGTGTGGACAAGTTGCTTTCAGAAATAGGTTCCCTGACTTGTTTGACCTTTGCAATGAGAATGACATTACAATGGCTAGGGCAGCTCAGCTTGGTTGGCGTCTTACTTTCAGAAGATGGCTGCCTGCTCATTTGCAAGATCAGTTTAGGGAGATGCAGAATTTGCTTGTTGGCGTTGCTCTAAACTCTGAAGATGATAGACCTGTGTGGAAGTGGACTAAAAATGGTCGTTTCACTGTCAAGTCCATGTACTACTCTCTTAGTAGTGCTGGAATTGATAGATCTTTTAAACATCTTTGGAAAGCAAAAGTTCCCTTGAAAATTAAAATCTGGCTCTGTCTCATTTGGCATAATGCCATAGCTACCAAGGATAACCTGCTAAAGAGAGGATGCACTGGAAGCAGTAGATGTCAATTTTGTGATGAGAATGAATCAATCCACCATCTCTTCTTCACCTGTCCAGCTGCTAAGTTTGTTTGGTCTACCGTTGCCCAAGCCATTGGAGCTCCCAACAGGCCTAGTTCCTTTTCGCAATACTTCTGGTGGATTCCTCGCTTCCTCCCAATTAGCAGAAACGTGCAGATCACTCTGGTGGCGGCTGTGTGCTGGGCCATCTGGAAGACACGTAATACTGCCTGTTTCGAAGGGAAGCTTATTAGAAATCCTAATGATCTAATCTGTTACCTGTGTGTTTTGTGAAATACTGGGCAGGTTTGCATAACTCAGATGAGCAGGAAGATTTGCGTGCGGGAGCTGACATCTTGATGAACATCGCGACGTCCTCGTCTGCTGCTGGAAGGGAGGATGGTCCAAGACTGCTGGGAGGACCGAACCAGAATGCCTGAAGAACGTTGGCGTCTGGTGCTGTTGTCTGGGAATTAAACTCTTTCTCGCTAGTGCGCTGGTTTCGATCTGTCCTGTGGCTGCAGGTCCTTTTGTTTTGTAAATGTCTGGTTAAAAAGGCTGTAAAAAGTTTAACTCCCGCGGAGCTTAGGATTTATCCCGCTCGTCGTGGCGGCTGAACCTAGCTCTCTCGCGCTATCGGCGGAGAGGCTGGTTCCTTCTGCTTTTCTAGCTGGTAGTGTCTTTCCTTTCCGTTTGTTTTTACTTTGCACGTGGATGCTGGCCGTACTGTTGTATTTTCGTTATCTGATGATAATGAAAATCGGTCCCAGTGGGGATCGCGTTGGTATCACAAACTACCAATTATCAGCTACCCAATTTTGACAGCAAACAGAGCAACCATCTATGAAGTTTTCAATAGCCGGAAGATGGAGTTAAGTCGGCACATATCAATTAGCCCATCTACCAAGCTTCAAACAGTGCAGCAGATCGACCAATCGATCAATCAGGCCAGCTTATTTGCTACTACACGCACGGTTCCTTCCGGCTGGCTACGCCTCCAGAGAAGCAATCTCAAAAGGTTCAGCTCATGGATGTTGGTATACATGCATCAAGTTTGTACCACAGATCGATTGCCCTATCTAGCTAGCTTTGTACATGCGTTACCTTGGGTGGACCACGACTGAATCTTGAAGCAAACTCGCAGCAGGCGAAGGCGCAGTTCAACATACAGGAGTTTATTCCCCAGCCTGCAAAATCGAGATTAACCGCGTCAGGCTGGCTGCCTGAGATGCGTCGGGCAGGAAGAAGAGCAACCGCGGCACGGTCGTGGTAGAAGGCCACGGCGGGGATCCATCGACGACGAGGGAGGGTGCCCTGGCCGACGCTGAGGTGGACCCGGACCGGCGGCAGTGGGCCGAACTGAAGCAGGGCACCAGTGGTGGTGGAACCAATCCCGCGCGTGCTCTACTTCTGGCCGGCGGGCAGAGAGGACCTCCAGTGCGTGATCTCGCCGGCATTTTCTAGCGTGCGTGAGTACTCGACGGAGATGGGCGGCGCACGGCGTCGCATGAAGTCTGGCAGGGGCGTCCGGTGCGGGAGGTCGGCGAGTGGAGGGCCCGACGCGGGACGTCGGCGAGTGGACGCTCGCAATCCCGCGCGTGCTCTACTTTCGGCCGGCAGGCAGAGAGGAGCTCCGACGCGGGAGGTCGGCGAGTGGAGTCCCGCAATCCCGCTCGTTCTCTACTTCCGGCTGGCGGGCAGAGAGTAGATCGAGTAGCTCTTGTCCGGCGTCAGTACTCGGCGGAGATGGGCGGTGCGCGGCATCACTTGCAATCTGGCAGGGGCGCTTGGTGCGGGTGGTCGGCGAGTGGAGGCACCCGACGCGAGAGGTCGGCGAGGGGCCATAGTTTAAAAAACCGGACCGGTGACCGAACTGGCAAGGTCCTCGGTTCGCGGTTCACCGGTTGAACCGCCGGTTCGCTCGGTTCACTTGCCGGTTTTTTAAGGATAGAATAAGCAAGAAATAGCAAGAATCTCTTAGAAAATTTAATGTATTTAAGACATCCTTGTAGAGGGATAACACGAACATGGCTCCGCCCAGGTGGCCAGCCCAGTCTGAGTGCCAACGCGCGCAGCTTGAGGTCGCAGGTTCGATCTCTGTCCAGCGCAATGTATTTTTCTCGCGCGCGAGTGCTTGCTCCGGTCGGACCGGCGGCCTGCTGGGCCCGGTTTTTTCCACGAAACCTGCGGTTCGAACCGCGATGTAGGCGGTTTTTTCCCGGTTCGCCAGCGCGCACGGTCCAGTGCGCTTAACAAACCGGCAGGGCCTCCGGTTCTGGTTTTTTTCCGGTTTAACCGGCGGTCCGGTCCGGTTTTTAAAAACTAGGCGAGGGGCGAGTGGAGGAGTGCCGTGGCAGATTGAGGAATCGATTATTTTGCCCGGTGTCAATCCGTGTAATTTACCCGAAAACGAAAATATGTGTTGAGTTGTCAAACATTGAAGAGATATGGAGCGTTGATCAGATATTAAACGGATCAAATTTAATGTATCCCGAACATGTTTGCTCTTTTAATAGTAGTATAGATATAAATTATCCTTAATACACTTTGGTGTAGTAAATGCACAAATGGGCCATTGAGATTTACCCAGAATTGTTTAGCTTGGTCCAAAGCCCATATATCTATACCTCTTATAAAGTAAAACCCCACTAAGTGTCATTATGAATTTTCTATCTCCACATGCAGCGTAGCCACATCATCAAGCAATCACAGCCGTGTGATTTTCATCTTCAGCCGTCCATTTTATTGTCTTGAGTTTGCCAATGCTGCAGTCCACACGAATTTGCCCCGTACGACGTACATGCTCCTGTGAACGAATCTCCCGTGTTCTGTCTGCTCCCCTCCCTATTGGCCCCTCCACAATCATAAACACAGAAGGATGAAGGTAGCGAACCGCGCGGAAGAAACTGATCAATGCAGCCAATTAGTCATCGTCGTCCTTTAAATCCAGTCCTGACATCCCGCACACCAAACGTCCCTCAGTTCTGATCACCGGCGACCTCAAATCTGATGACCGGCGAGTAATCCCTTGCCTCTTCTCAACGTTCTGCAAGTTTTCCATCCGATTTTCTCTGGTTGCCAGCGGATGACAAGATGGTTACATTACTGTCAAGCCCCGAGCTATTGTTTCTTGAGAGTATATTATTTTTCAGATTATTCGTTTCCCGGCAATACTTTTGGTAGTTCATTGTTGTACATGATCCCTTCCGCTAGAATTGGGAAGCAGCCATCCTGGAAGATTTGGTATGTACTCTCCATTCATGTCCCCTAATTCTAAATTAAATTTACGACTCACTTCTTAATCTAAACCTTGAAACATCGCCATATGCTGCTTCCTACTACAGTCGCACACACAACTTTTGGATGCATATAGGAAACAGAGGTAACTTAAATGTCATCCTCCTTTTCAGATCCATCAATCAACAATATATACATGGGGACATTCACTATATATGTCAATGACCACGAGGACGCGCTGTAGCGCAGTGGCAAGGCCTGGCAGTGGCCAGCCTGCCCGCCCACGTTCGACTCCCAGGGGAGCGAATTATGGGTGTCTCACGGGAATTAGCAGCCAGGCACTGGTTTGCTCCCAGGAATAAATTGCAGGTGCCTCTCTTCGTCCACGTGCCACAGGCGAGGTCGACGTGCCCGTCGGTCCCGGAGCACTGGTCTTCGGATAAGTACTCTCAAGGACGTATAAGGGTATAGGTTGTAGGTCTAGTTTAGACATATAGGTAGGGGTGTGCGTGTGGTGTGTGTGTGCGTGTGGTGTGCGTTTCTGTGTGTCTGATCAGATACTACAACTTGTATTCTCAGGAGAGGCTTTCAAAAAAAAAAAAAAAAAAAGACCACCAAATCTGACCTTGAACCACGGTGTTATAAAGAAGAAATCTTCATGCAGGCATAAAAACCGGCAAACCCCTCCCAGCTCATGGTTGATTTATTGACTGTACAAACATTGTCAGTCCACTGTTGTGCTGACATTTAACTTTTGTGGAAGAATATTTGTCACTACTTCCAGATTAAGAGGCACAACCCCTGAGCAAGAGCAATAGATTTTCTAATCATATAAGAGACACGTCCGCTGACTTGGAGGTATTGGTTATACGTAGCTTAGTACAGATTTTTCAAGGTACAGTTGATAATTCATTTTGTGCTTATACAGGCTCCCATTTATAGTGGCACTCATGTGACTTTCTCTTCCTTTTGTAGCAGAACAGTGTGGACGATGGTTGACCAGACTGATAATACAGTAAAACAGGTTAAAGGAGACTTGATAAGTACGAAGACAGAACTATTTTTTGCATATTGTCTTGGTATTTTGGTAGTATTTTGTTTGGGTGTACACTTGAGTTAACTAAAATGAGCAACATGTACCAAAAATGTCAGCAAGGTCTTCACATTTTATACATCTTTTGTTACCTGCTTTCTTTTTTATTGTTTTAAAATGCAAATACATAACAATCTTACATTTCCTTTGCATTATTTATTTCATTTTGTAGGTCATATTTATAAATTCTTTAAAGACATTCCCGCAGCAACGCGCGGGTATCATCTAGTTCCAACGATAGCAGACCTATATACAGATCATTTACATGCATTTGGGCGAGCATTAACGCAAAAATAAAAAGGAAGTATATAATTCCACGAGAGAGAAGTATATATAACCCCCACAAGTATTGTCATTTGGACGCAGCACCCCCTCAACTAAGAAACAGCACACTTCACCCCCCTAAACTTAGAAAAACCAGATGATTGACCCCCTAGCCCCGGATAAGCTGTTTTGCGGGCCGGTTTTTGCCGACGTGGCAGTCTGCCAAAACCAGTAAGGTCCACCCTGTGGACAAGAGGAGGTCGAAGCGTTAGCTGGCGCCGCCACGCTCGCGCCATCGACTCCGTGACCCTCACCGGCGACAGGTAAGTGTGCTCGTCGAGGAGCTGCCCACCAACCATCAGGCGGGCGTCCCCGCCACGGTTCAGCGAGGTTACGCGCACCAAGACGCCACGGACGGGCCGCCCTGGGTGGCACGGAAGCCGGCTCCGAGACCGAGCGGACAAAGTCAGCGACCGTAGCACCCTGCGCAGAGGCCTTGGCAACGATGGACATGGAGCGCGGACAGTGAGGCTGAGCTTCACGGCCTTGCCGCCGCCGCCGCCGCGCTTCCCGACGTCAAGCGGTTGTCCACCAGCGATTTTCCTTAGCTTGGCCGCGCCGCGCAATTGTGAGAAGATCGAGTGCTTCCGAGCGGAGCACTTCAAATCGGTCTTGGAACGACATGGCCAAGGCCAACGGACGGCGTCTGCTCGCCGTTGCCGGCCTGCCGCTGTCGCCGTCAGACAGCACGAGCGGGACCTCGACGTTCTGGCACAGCATCTTCCCCAGCCGTATCTTGCAGTACCACTATGAGGTGTACGGGTGGATGCCCTCGCTGACTCCGGCGACCGGCAGCGCCACAGGAATTCTGGAATCTGGGAACGGGAAGGTCTTCCCGTGGTGCTCACTCTCCACGATCCCCAGATGGCATTGACTTTGATAACGAATAGCAAAGTGACACATGGCAAAACCGGCCAACAAAACAGCTTACGCAGCGCTAGGGGGTCAATCATCTGGTTTTGAGAAGTTTTGGGGGTTAAGTGTGCTCTTTCTTAGGTGAGGGGGTGCTTCGTCCAAGTAGCAATACTTGTGGGGTTATCTATACTTCTCTCAATTCCACGAGTTATATAAAAAAGAAATAAATGATTTCAAAGCTATCAAAATTGGAAGTAATTATTTGCCCATGATATCAGAAAGGAAGTATTTGATTTCGTGAGTTATGATACGCCTCTATATAAACACAAGAATGAGATACACATGGGTGAGCATTAACGTCCAAAAAAAAGGAAGTATATGATTTCACGAGTTATAAAACAATGGAATAATTGATTTCAGAGTTATCAAAATTTGGAAGTAATTAATTGCCCGAGTAATCAAAAAAGGAAGTACTTGATTCCGTGAGTTATGATACGCCTCTATATAAACACAAGAATGAGGGCACCTGGGTAGCAAGTGAAAAGGAGAAGAATATTTTCGGCTCATGGCGCGTATGAAGAATATGACAAGGGCTATATGCTTAGTCGCTCTTGTGGTCATATCTTTTTGTTTACTATCAAGTTATGCGTCTGAAGATCACATAGGTATACCGAGTAATCATTCCTATATTTGTTTATTAGTTTGGTAAATGAAATTGCAGTGTGAAATAAGTGTAACACAGAGTCCACTTTTAACTGGTCTTTTAGTCAGATTACGAACTATCTCACGGCATTTGTGTTTTCTTGTGCAATAGGCATACGCCAATGGATTGAGGTGTGCGGCCATACTGGAACAGGTCCTTGTCAACTCAAAGAATGCATGACTGCATGCGAACAAGCTGGTTATGACCCCGGACGTACCTCTTGCAGATACGTGCCGGTTTTAATTACGGAAAAGCTTGTTGTTGCCGAAAAGATAACAAATAGTTGTCGTAGCTAGCCGTGCTACATACCAGAATGTGCTCTAAATACTTTGGATGTAATAATGATTCTGTGTATATGTCGTAATCCAGCAATATGCCCTGTCTGGTTGTCTGCCACAGACTAGACGAAGATGGTGCCCATATGTTACTCAAATGTAAACCTGTGAGAAAGCTATGGAGGGAACTACAATTAGAAGAACAGAGACATGAGTGGGCTCAATTTGAGAAAAAAAAAGTTAAGCCCTTGCCAAAGTGGCGGAAAAAGGGAGAGAAACAAACAAAAATCAAGCGAGATAGGGTCGAGGAACGGGAGTAAGAACATACATATGAACGCGACTCAGGCGTTCTCCTGCTCAATCTGGTTCGCCACAGAGAGAATATCGGCGATAGGGCGGAGGAACAACGGCACGTCAATGTCACCGGCCTCATCGCTGGAGAGAACCAGGTGCAAATGCGCGCTGCTCTGCCCTGTCGGGTGCTGCGCCCTTGATGGGCCGGCGCCGAGCTCGCTTGGTACCCAGAGAATGTCGGCGATAGGGCGAGGAACGACGGCAGAATGTCTCGGGTTTTGAGCACGAGGGATGGAGATGTCATGCCAAAGAAGCATGGAGCAAATTAACAAAAATCTAGCATGAAGTGAATTCGCGAGTGAGTAAAATACCAGGCGGCTTTGGGTCATCGACCACTGCGATGGTGGGCGGCGCGACAGAGTCGCCGAGAGGGGGGTAGGGGTGAAGGGGCCGCGACTGCTCCATGGAGCGCAGCGGTGGTGAGGAGGAGGACAGTGGATAGAGCATTGTCAGTAATAATTGAGAGCCGGACGAAGGCATGGGCACTGGCGGGGCTATGTGTATGTAGGGGGGCCGGTGTCCCCCCCCAGACTTTGAAAATCAACGAAGATTTTTTTTGGGCAGGGACTTGGATGGCTTCCATTATTTCTGTTTTACCCATATGTTACTCAAATGTAAACCTGTGAGAACGCTATGGAGGGAACTACAATTAGAAGAACAGAGATGTGAGTGGGCTCAATATGAGAACAAAAAAAACGTTAAGCCCTTGACGAAGCGGCGAGAGAAACAAACAAAAATCAAGCGACATAGGGTCGAGGAGCGGAGTAAGAACATACATATGAACGCGATTCAGGCGTTCTCCGGCTCGATTTGGTTTGCCACAGAGAGAATGTCGGCGATAGGGCGGAGGAACGACGACACGTCAATGTCACCGGCCTCATCGCTGGAGAAAACCGGGTGCAGATGCGCGCTGCTCTGCCCGTCAGGTGCTGCGCCCTTGACGGGCCGGCGCCGAGCTCGCTTGGCGGCGAGGAACGACGTCAGAATGTCTTGAGTTTTGAGCACGAGGGATGGAGATGTCAGGCCAAAGAAGCATGGAGAAAATTAACAAAAAATAGCATGAAGTGAATCCGCGAGTGAGTAAAATACTAGGCTGCTTCTGGTCATCGACCACTTCGATCTTTGTACTCGAGCTCAAGTAGGGAATTGCGGTGGTGAGCGGCGCGATAGAGTCGCCGAGAGGGGGTAGGGGTGAAGGGGCCTCGACTGCTCCATGGAGCGCAGCGGTGGTGAGGAGGAGGACAGTGGACAAAGCATTGTCAATAATAATTGAGAGCCGGGCGAAGGCATGGGCACTGGCGGAGCTATGTGTATGTCAGGGGGGCCGACGCCGCCCCCCCCCCCCCCCCCCTCACCTTCCCAGACTTTGAAAATGAACGAAGATTTTTTTTGGCAGAGACTTCGATGGAAGAAAATGCATGCTTTTGCCCCCCCCCCCCCCCCCAAAGCTTCCATTATTTCTGTTTTGCCCCAAGCCATCCTTGGCAAGCTCCGCCACTGGGCATGGGAATCGTGTCGAGAGGAAGAAGAAGACCGGCGGTTGGTCCTTTACGTTTGGCTGCTAGGCTTCGCACCCGTGGGTGGGAAGGAAAGGACGCGGATCCCACGTCCATTTTCATATTTTTAAAACGAATACAAATACAAATACGAGGATATTGTCGATATGAATATGGAGTGGATACTCGAACTAGCAATGGCTGCTACGATGGTGCCGAAGAAGAGGGATAGACGTTGGTTTGTCACATAGGTTTATCCTATCTTTTCAGATCTGTAAGATCGGTGTATACATACTTTGTATCTCGTCTTTTAATTATTAATGAGAATCGTATTACCTTGCAAAAAAAAACAATGCCCGTGCGTTGCAACGGGTCCAAATATATTTTACACAACTAAAAATTCATAGGCTATTTCTCTTTTTGTTTTAAACCCTTGGAAATACAAAAAGATACAAATTGTTTGTCACATGAATTTCTCTTACCGACGATCTTGATCCCCTTGTCACTTACTATTCTTGGGCAGGGTTGGCGTGAGGTCACAGGCCCGTACTCGGTTTTGACTACCTTGGCGGTGTCCGGAAGCCGCCTGGTGGAGAGAGTAGCATTGCGCTCATCTAACTATAGACGTCTCTAATATCGCTGATTTTTTTTAGAGAAGGGGCACCCCAGCCTCTGCATCGATTGATGCATGCGGCTTTTATTTTATTATTATTGAAATTCAGTTATCCTTACAACGGAAATACATCAAGGATCGCATAAAGTGGCAACATGAATCAGCCACTTAAAAAAGAAGGACAACAGGGAATGACTCTGCATCAACATGTTATCCTCAACTCAGAACGCCAGCTGCACTGGGAATATAGATCCGACGCGACCGATTCCAGGCGGCTGCTGATGCATGTAAAATGCATACATGAACTTTGCACTTATTCACTCATATTCTAATCATATTTGCATCATATAAGGGTTATACCACTGTTATTTAATGATTTTAGGAAATAAAATAATTGTTTCCTATTTTTATGGAATTAACCCTGCGCAGGCAGAAAACCCTATTTCTTTCCTTTTATGTTTCAGGGACCCAAACGTCGTCATAAAATTCTGGAAAAATACAGAGGTCATTATTTTGGAAGGAAGAAGACGTAGGAGCGAAGGAATCAAGCAAACGGAGCCCGCAAGGCAAAAAGGGGGTGGCCCACGCGGCCAGGTACTGTGCCCGTGGGACCCACCCGTTTGGGCCTCGTGGCTCCGCTGCCGTCGATCTTTCGTCCACCGACCCGTCTTGACCTAAAAACGCCTATAAAAAAGGTCCCATGACGTTTCGCGAAAGGAGCGCCGCCAAACACAGAAACACCGAAACGGAGATCAGGAGCTGCAGATTGGAGGGGGAAAACTCCGGCGGGGCGCTGCCGGGGTGGTCTCCACCTTCTCCAACGACTTCTCCACCGTCTCCATGATGAAGGGGGAGTAGTCCACCCCCTGGATTTGGGTTTGTGGTGGTAACTTATGTATCTCTCCTCTCTTTGAGCTTCACTAATTAGTACCGTATGAGCTGCTGAACATGATTACGGTCATCTATGTAATTCCCATGGTGGATATTGTGGTGTGAGATAATATTTGTTATGCATTTACTGTTGTGTTGGATCTTTTATGACTTGTCATACTTTGGAGATATTCTATGATGCATGTGATGGTTTGATTTATGCATAATGCCTTGTTTATCTTTATCATGAGGTGATTGACACCACCAAGTGTAGATAGATGAGAGAGATGTGGTCACACACACGAAATATAAATCATTGCACTAGTGTTTAGAATATTGTCCATTAAGAAGTATGATGTATGTGGGTACGGGATGGCCGATGTGACACGGCATAGGTATTGAGTGACACAGTACCGCCCAACATCCTTTATCTGGGGGTAAAAAGAAAGAGTATGATGTGGGAGTGAGAGCAACCACGCTAGCCTTACGAGGGTGACCTAGCAACACAAATGAGTACTTCTTTCAACTATGTGTTTTAGGACATATAGCCGTTATAAAAGCTACCATTAAAACATGACAATTATGTGTACTTTATCTATAACATGATAATCACCATAGATGAGAGAGAGAGGATTAAGTGAACCCATGAACCCATGTCCATTGTTCCTATAAGAGAAAACCTTTGTCTTGTCCTCTTGCATTGAAGAGGATTGGGACACTTTTACATTCTTGCTTGGTTACATTAAACTTCCATCCATCAAATCAACCACCTTGTTCTTTAAACTTGTTTAGTGCATAATCAACTAAAACTTGTGACACTTTAGTTGTAGGGAATAGATAACTTTTCCTTCTTGCTCCTGCGGATCGATACCTTACTTCCACATTGAGAGGTGCTACGTGATCCCTGCTCTTGGGGGTAATCAAGTACTTTTCTGGCGCCGTTGCCGGGGAGCGTAGCGCTTAAGTTTCTATTCTTGTGTGCACTAGACTAAGCTTGGGGAGTCTCTTTAACTTGTTTTATATCTTGCAATCATCTAAGCTTGGGGAGGTTCCTTTAAACTTGTCTGGGTGTAAGTTCTTCATTACTTTTGCTATGGGTTTTCTGTTTGATTATACACCTGAGGAACTTGCAACATTTACACTTGAGGAACTTGAAATATTACAAGAAGCTGATGATTTCTTTTCTCGAGCAGATGCTATTAAACGTAAAAAGTTAACTCTTGCTGCCATGGAAAGAACTAATATTTTGCAGGAAGAAGAGGACAAAAACCTAAGCTTGGGGATGCCCATGCAATCTCAAGAAGATGCTGAAAAAGAACAACTGGAGAATGAAGAGTTGGATCTCCCAACTTCACCATCAACATATGATAGTAACACTCAAACTCAAAAACCTTTTGCTAGTAAACTTATTGATAATAATGAGGAGTGTTGCTTAAATGTGCTATATGATAATGCTTTAGATGATGGTCCTATGCTTATTGATAATCCTACATGTTTGGAAGTTACTATATTATGTGAGGATAAAAATGATATACTTGCTGCTCATGATAGTACTCTTACTCATGAGAGTCCTGCTATGTTCTTGAATTCTCCTAATACACCATAGAGGAGAAAATTGCTTATGTTGAGAAATACTTATGTGGTTTGCAATTATCTTTAGTTCCAAATCTTTGTTGCAACCATGATATTAAACTTGATATTGATCTTAACAACTATTTTGAAAGAGGGAAGCATGCTAATGAATTCCAAAATAAATTTAATGATCCTCTTTATGTTCCCAAATTATCTAAGTTGGAAGATTCTATTGGTTATATGGTTGAATACACTTCTACTACTTGCAACTATTATGAAAGAGGAGGTGATAAGAACCCTCTTTATGCTACTAATAATTATGGGCTGCAAGTAACTATGCATTGGAAAACTTCTATTCATTTGATTCATTCATATACAAAATGCCAATGCATAGGAAGAAAGTTAGACTTCGTTGTTATTACTTTTGTGTCTTTTTTCTCTCAAAGGTTTCAACTTGACTATTATTTTGATCGGTTTGAGAGCAACATGGGACCCTGGTATAATGCATGGAACACTTCCCAAGAAGAGGGGAACAACATTCAAGCTCCTCATGAGCTTCATCTTCGCTGAACAACAAGTAAGAAGCCTAGCTATATGGCTATAAAGAAAGCGCTTTGCGGGAGGCAACCCGGTTATTTTTGTGTGTGATTTTTCTTTGTGTCCTCTTGCTGTAACAAGAGACTTTGTGTCTAGTTTAGTTTCTGGAGTTTTAAATAAAGTGCCAAGTTTTACCCTTTTGGTCTTGAAAAGTTGCTTATTGAGTTCGGAGATTTTATTCCTGCACGAGTCACGGTATGATTTTTAATTCTTATTCTGTAACTCCGAATGAGCTCATATTTGAACTGTAGTTGCAACTTTTCATCCTCTGTATGCATGAATTTTTCGGAATTTTTCGAGAAAGTTTGGTAGGGTAGAAAAATACGTTTTGCTGCTGCTGTTTTTCTGGACAGATTCTGTCCCATTTTGTTTGATGCATGCTTTGAGCTTTTAAGTTGAATCTTTTTGATCCAATTGAGTTTATGAGTAGGCATACAACATTATACACTTTCTGGACATCTCATATGAATTTTTGTTCAAGGATTATATGCAGCAAGAAACCTATTTGTTTATCACTATTAATGCACCCCACAGAAAAGAAATGGGAGAAACGGTGTTTTGAAGTTTTTTCACAGGGATTGGAGGAGATGCACCAAGAGCTATCCAAGGATGGTGAAGACCATAAGCTTGGGGATGTGAAGACAACCCCACTGGACCTACACACTCTCGGTTTGCACACGTCCAACTTCTGTTTTTCGATCGAAACACTTTATCGCATAAACTTGGAGCGTCTTTTGTTTTGTTTTGGTTTGATTTGTTTTGAGAGACCACCACACTATCATTTATATATGGGAGAGCTACTGGAAATATGGGTTGAAATATGTTGGATGCTTTTATAA
Organism: Poa pratensis; assembly: GCA_947311845.1. NCBI lineage: Eukaryota > Viridiplantae > Streptophyta > Magnoliopsida > Poales > Poaceae > Poa > Poa pratensis. Next base: position 68,763,801 of record CAMZMU010000063.1, read on the forward strand.
GATTGGGAAAAGGGATGTTTGAGTTGATTTTTAATGATACATATAGTTGCATGATTCATGAGCTTGTTTATGAGTAATAGTTTGCAAATCCTTTTTGAAGAGCTATCACTTATTCATGTTTTGGTGCTGATTGTTATTTTACTTGGTTTAACATGGATTAGTTAGTTCTATGGACACTCATGCATGCATCTAGATGGTCAACTTTCTCCCTTTTGCTAGCCCAAACATTCCAACAAGTCAAAACTTGTTTCCAACACCTTCAACCAAAGTTATTCCAGTGAGTCCACCATATCTACCTACTAGCTATATGCTATTCCGAGTATGTTCATCATGATATTTGTGTTATCTATACCTCTGAATGAAAATGATTATGTTATTGATTGCCATGGGAAAAGTTGGTTATATAGCTCTCACGAACTTGATGCACATTTTACTATCATTGCATAAATAAAACATGACCCATTGTGATTAAGATTATGATGCTAGTGGCTTGATAAATGTCGAGGTTGGGAGTTAGCCCATATGTGCTGTCACATGCAAAGCTTTCAACATGCTCCATTTAGTTGATATCATGTGCTTTTGTCTATGGATGCCTATCATGGTGAAATAAGGGGAAATGATAGTTTGAATGAGTTTGTATAAATGGTTAGAGAGACGCCTGGGCCGCTAATCTAAGCCATGCATTATTCATGGTGGAAATTTACTTACATGCTATGGTGAATTATCTATGACACACCTTACAATAAAAAGCTATTCCAATGGTAAATAAAAAGGGTGTTGAGGTGTTCATCTTGTTTGTTTGTCTTGTCATTTTGATATGGGCTTGTTCCATATCCTGGGACAAGAGGTACCCCAGTTGACGCTCTTGATGATACTATTATTACTTACAATGATAGATAACTTGAACTTGCTTTTCCAAGTTGAGTAATCATGGTGTAGGTACTTGTATTCAAGGGGCATGAGACATCCAACCTTTACTTTGTCAAGCACACTACTCATATTTGCTCTCACATTAAACTATAATCATTCAAGATGCTATGATAGGGGAATGAGAGCTTGACACCAAGTATTACCACATTGCAATCATTAACTTAAGTAGGAGAGTTTGGAGGTTAGATGAAACTTATGCATGCTTTACCTCTACTCACTTATTCATCTTTCCAAAGTGTCCACCAAACATATTCAGATTTTCATCATCACTCTATGGACCACATGTATGCAAAAGTAAGAATGTCCATATTACTTGCTACTATGTTACACTTTGTGAACTATCAATGAACATCCTTGTCTTGAATACTTGATATCACTTCATAAACTATTTTGCATATTGCTACTCCTTTGAAGAATGAATCATTTGACTTTATGTAGCAATTGTAATCATCTTTGATATCCATTGTTAGTATTAAATTGCAAAGTCCATGTTAGTTTTATCACCTTCATACTCGAGGTCGAGCATGGGTTAAGCTTGGGGATGTTGATGCATGTAAAATGCATACATGAACTTTGCACTTTATTCACTCATATTCTAATCATATTTGCATCATATAAGGGTTATACCACTGTTATTTAATGATTTTAGGAAATAAAATAATTGTTTCCTATTTTTATGGAATTAACCCTGCGCAGGCAGAAAACCCTATTTCTTTCCTTTTATGTTTCAGGGACCCAAACGTCGTCATAAAATTCTGGAAAAATACAGAGGTCATTATTTTGGAAGGAAGAAGACGTAGGAGCGAAGGAATCAAGCAAACGGAGCCCGCAAGGCAAAAAGGGGGTGGCCCACGCGGCCAGGTACTGTGCCGCGTGGGACCCACCCGTTTGGGCCTCGTGGCTCCGCTGCCGTCGATCTTTCGTCCACCGACTCCGTCTTGACCTAAAAACGCCTATAAAAAAGGTCCCATGACGTTTCGCGAAAGGAGCGCCGCCAAACACAGAAACACCGAAACGGAGATCAGGAGCTGCAGATTGGAGGGGGAAAACTCCGGCGGGGCGCTGCCGGGGTGGTCTCCACCTTCTCCAACGACTTCTCCACCGTCTCCATGATGAAGGGGGAGTAGTCCACCCCCTGGATTTGGGTTTGTGGTGGTAACTTATGTATCTCTCCTCTCTTTGAGCTTCACTAATTAGTACCGTATGAGCTGCTGAACATGATTACGGTCATCTATGTAATTCCCATGGTGGATATTGTGGTGTGAGATAATATTTGTTATGCATTTACTGTTGTGTTGGATCTTTTATGACTTGTCATACTTTGGAGATATTCTATGATGCATGTGATGGTTTGATTTATGCATAATGCCTTGTTTATCTTTATCATGAGGTGATTGACACCACCAAGTGTAGATAGATGAGAGAGATGTGGTCACGCACACGAAATATAAATCATTGCACTAGTGTTTAGAATATTGTCCATTAAGAAGTATGATGTATGTGGGTACGGGATGGCCGATGTGACACGGCATAGGTATTGAGTGACACAGTACCACCCAACATCCTTTATCTGGGGGTAAAAAGAAAGAGTATGATGTGGGAGTGAGAGCAACCACGCTAGCCTTACGAGGGTGACCTAGCAACACAAATGAGTACTTCTTTCAACTATGTGTTTTAGGACATATAGCCGTTATAAAAGCTACCATTAAAACATGACAATTATGTGTACTTTATCTATAACATGATAATCACCGTAGATGAGAGAGAGAGAGGATTAAGTGAACCCATGAACCCATGTCCATTGTTCCTATAAGAGAAAACCTTTGTCTTGTCCTCTTGCGTTGAAGAGGATTGGGACACTTTTACATTCTTGCTTGGTTACATTAAACTTCCATCCATCAAATCAACCACCTTGTTCTTTAAACTTGTTTAGTGCATAATCAACTAAAACTTGTGACACTTTAGTTGTAGGGAATAGATAACTTTTCCTTCTTGCTCCTGCGGATCGATACCTTACTTCCACATTGAGAGGTGCTACGGTGATCCCTTGCTCTTGGGGGTAATCAGCTGCACCCAGAATCCATTGCGCCTCGCTTCTCCATTGATTGTAGGTAGGACCACGTATGGATCCAATGAGTAGCCATCGGGATAACCTGCATAAATGAAGTTTTCTTTGCTCTGTTAAAAATATAGTCATTGCGAACATTCGACAAGGCCCAGAGCAAGGCGCAAACACCAACTCGGATCTGAACCTTCTCTTTTTTAGATACACTCTGTAACCAATTGCCAAATAAATTTCCTATATCATTTGGAGGTCTAATAATGAAAGCCATATACACAATGCGCCAAGTCATTTTTGCAAGTGGACAAGAAAAGAATAAATGTTGGATTGTTTCATCTTGGTCACAAAAGCAACATTTTTTGCATCCATCCCAGTTTCGTTTAGCTAGATTGTCTTTTGTGAGAATTGCCTTACGATAAAGAAACCACATAAAAATCTTAATTTTTAGAGGTACTTTCATTTTCCATAAATATTTACGAAGAAATCTTGTATGATCACTCATGAAATCTAGATACATAGATTTAACAGTAAAAATACCAAAATTGGTTAGTCCCCACTTGAAGACATCGTTCTGATTTGTAAGATTAACTTGCATAAGACGTTCTACCAAATGCAACCATTTTGTCCACTTATCCCCTGACAACACCCTCCCGAAGTTTAATTTTGGAGGAGGCGCCTGGGAGAGAACATCAGCCACCGAAACTTGTTTCCGATTGACAATGTTATAAAGGGAGGGGTATTGGCTAGCAAGGGGCTTGTCCCCTAGCCAAGTATCTTCCCAAAACCGGGTTTTCTCCCCGTTTCCTACCATAAACGACCCACGTTCCAAAAATTCATCCTTGACTTTCATTAATCCCTTCCAAAAGTGTGAGTCAGTTGGTCTACTTTGCACTTGAGATAATGACTTTGAATGTAGATATTTATTGTGAATTAGCTCATGCCAAACATTACCATCCTCGGACAGAATTTTGAACAACCATTTGCACAGTAAAGCTTTGTTTTTAGTTTCCAGAACCTCTATCCCAAGTCCCACTTGATCTTTTGGTCGGCACATTATGTTCCATTTTGTTAATCTATACTTTCTTTTATGACCATCACTTTGCCAAAAAAAAACCTAGACCTAAAATAATCCAGTCTTTTCCGGGCCCCTATGGGTACTTCAAAGAAAGATAACATGAACATAGGCAGGCTTGTTAGAACTGAATTAATCAGAATTAAATGATCACCATACGAGAGTAATTTACCAGCCCAACTCGCTACTTTTTCTCAAAACGATCTTCTATCATTTTCCATTCACTATTTTTTAGTCTACGGAAGTGTATCGGGATACCCAAATACTTGAAAGGATAAGACCTAGATTAACACCCGCAAAGAAGCCTATACTGATTCTCAACTTCCTTGGATTTTCCGAAACAAAAGATCTCGCTTTTGTGGAAATTTATTTTCAAACCAGATAATTGTTCAAAGATGCAGAGAATAAGTTTCATGTTAAGAGCCTTTTCTAAGTTGTGTTCCATAAACAAGATTGTGTCATCAGCATATTGAAGGATAGATACCCCCCCTTCTACTAAGTGAGGTATCAGTCCGTCCACCTGACCATCCTCCTTGGCTCTTGCAATCATAATAGCCAGCATATCAGCTACGATATTAAACAAAATCGGAGACATAGGGTCACCTTGTCTTAAGCCTTTTTGTGTTTGAAAATAGTGACCTAGATCATCATTTACTTTGATACCCACAGAACCCCGGCTGACAAATTGTTCTATCCAAATACACCATTTAGGATCGAAGCCTTTCATTCGTAACACTTGTTGTAGGAAAGGCCACTAAACTTTATCATATGCTTTCTCAAAATCGATTTTTAGTAAAACCCCGTCCATTTTCTTCCTATGAAGTTCATGGATTGTTTCATGAAGGATTAGCACTCCCTCAAGGATGTGTCTGCCGGGCATAAAAGTCGTCTGAGATGGCCTAATCACCTTATTCGTCACTTCAGTAATTCGATTTGTTCCCACCTTGGTGAAAATTTTGAAGCTAACATTGAGTAGGCAAATAGGTCGATATTGCTGAATCTGGATAGCATTTTCTTTTTTTGACAGTAGAACGATATTACCGTAGTTAAGATGAAATAGAGGCAACTCTCCAAGTTGAAAAGTTTTAAACAAATTCATCAAATCGAATTTAATAATACCCCAGAATTTTTGATAGAACTCAGCGGGGAACCCATCTGGTCCAGGCGCTTTGTTCTTCTTCATTTGCATTATGGCCTCGTACACCTCCTTTTCTGTAAAGTCGGTTGTAAGGATCTCATTCTCCTCTCTTGAAATTTGTGGTATGTCATCAATCCGGTTCTCCACTAGTGTGACCGAATGCTGATCCGAATTTCCAAACAATTTTTTGTAGAAAGGCGTTATATAATTTTTGATATTTTCTTGCCCTATAATTGTTCCTTCATCTTGCTCTAGCTGAAAATTTTGTTTCCGTCTGTGTTTCCCATTCGCAATTGAATGAAAATACTTTGTGTTATCTCCCCCTTCCTGAATGTACTTGACCTTTGCTCTTTGTGCCCACTTAGCCTCTTCATCTCTTCCTAGGGTGGCTAAATCTTGATTTGCTTTCCTAAGGGTCTCCCTCTCATTGGCATTTAAAAGTATGGTTTCGGCTTTAACATCAAGTAGATCAATAATATTAATTAAGAAGTCTTTCTTTCTCTTTCTTATAGATACTACTGATATTTTTAGCCCAACCTCGGAGAAAAGATCGTAAATGGCGTATCTTGTTTTGCCATTTCTGCATAGGAGTATTACCAGCCGAAATAGAAGACCACTCTTTGGCCACCATCTGTGTAAAACCTTCTTTCTTTAACCAAGAAAGCTCAAACGAAAAATGTGCTTTATTCCCCAGGTGAGCTTGTTCCCCTGAGTCAATAACCAACGGTGTGTGGTCGAAGCCCGCTCTTGTTAAGGCTCTAACACTTACCAACGGAAATTTCTACTCCCAGGACACACTTGCCAAAATTCTATCCAATTTTTCATAAGTGGGGTTGGGTCTACGGTTTGCCCAAGTATATTGTCTGCTTGAGAGATCAATTTCTCGTAGGTCAAGGCTTTCGATGATTGCATTGAAAATGAAAGGCCATCGATCATTAAAATTGTCATTATTTTTTTCACTTTGTCTGCTGATTATATTGAAATCACCACCAACCAAAATTGGTAGAGTTTCAACTTCACAGATTCGAACCAGCTCGGCCAGGAATTCACCCTTTTATGCATCTTGAGCCACACCATAAACAGCTATCAAAACCCACTCGCAATTATCAAAACGAGAGATTAATGAAACTTGACACATCTATCCCCCGGGGTAATATTTTTAACCTTGATTGTTTGTGCATTAAAACCTACTAAGATTCCTCCTGACCTCCCTTATGGAGGTAAACAATACCAAATATAGTCAAGCCCCCTGCCAAATTTCTTAAGAAAGGTGCACTGAAACTATCTCTCCCTGTTTCTAGCACTGCAAAGAAATCAAGCTTAAATTCTCTAATTGTGTCCGAAACTACCATGTGTTATGCCGTATCCTTAAACCCTCCACTATTCCAAAAGCTGCCTTTGATCATTATTTAGACTTTAATTTTAAACGAATACTACGCCTAACCAAGGAAGAATCATACTTTCTTTTAACATATACTCTTTTTTTCTTAACAACTAGGGATTCGAGGTCCTTGTGACCATCAGAATCCGGCATTCCCTTCTCCACCAAATCAGAACTAAGCTCTAGAGCTTCTTCGATCACCCTCTTACCCAACGATGAAACTCGTTGCTTTGTCTCTGATTCTTTTTTCTTAAGCATTATTAACGTACGGTTTAGATCAACATCTTGAATATTAGCAATGGCAGCATTAACTTGATCAGGAGACGCACCCAACGAAACCCCCAAATTCGCAGCCCTAGCAACAACTATATCATTCGAAAAAGAGGCAACGGTGAATTTAGAAACTGAAGAAGTACCTGGTGTCCCGAAATCATCACGTTCCTGAGCCCTCTGTTGAGCCCTGGCCAGTTGATACGTCTCCAACGTATCCATAATTTCTGTTGTTCCATGCTTATATTATACCATTTGCTACATGTTTTATATACACTTCATATCACTTTTATGCATTTTCTGGGACTAACCTATTAACAAGATGCCACAGTGCCAGTTCCCTGTTTTCTGCTGTTTTTGGTTTCAGAAAAGTACTTCTGGAAATATTATCGGAATTGCACGAAACAAAAGGCCACGTCCCTATTTTTCCAACACGTACACGGAGTCCGAAGGAGAGACGAAGAAGCGCCAGGAGGTGGCCAAACCATAGGCCGGCGCGGCAGGGGGGCAACCGCGCCGCCTGGTGGTTGGGCCCCTCGGAGCTCCACCGACGTCGCCCCTTCGCCTATTTATTCCCCCCGACGCGAAAACCCTAAGGCACCAAGCCAATTTCCACGAAGAGTTCCGCAGCGCCGCCGCCATCGACGACAAGTTTCGGGGGACAGAAGTCTCTGTTCCGGCACGCTGCCGGGACGGGGAATTGCCCCCGGAGCCATCTCCATCAACTCCATCGCCATCTTCATCGCCGCTGCTGACTCCCATGATGAGGAGGGAGTAGTTCTCCCCCGAGGCTGAGGGCTCTACCGGTAGCTATGTGGTTCATCTCTCTCTCCCATGGTGTGATCTTTATGTGATCATGTGTATTGCTAGTATCGCTGAATACATTAATAATGTTTATGCTACTCAAGTGATTTTGTCTAGTTTCTGGAGTCATTGTGACAACACGGTATCAAGGTGACAGTGTGGGTACTTGTGTGACTCTATGAATAATTTAGACATTTATCATGGCTTATTCTTGGGAATTGTGGTGTTTGTTTACTCAGACTTTGAGGTGTGCTCTTGCAGCCCTACGCATAGTACTCTTGCTTCATCAAGAAGGAGAATAATCCCGAGCAGTATTTACTTGTGTTCAGTTGTGCTAATCTAGTTGAATATGTAGATGTTACTCTTTATCTATTATGCACTCTATAGGTTACTTTAATATGAACTCCGGTACTCTCCACGGTGTAAAGGTGACAGTGTGTGCACCGTGTGTGACTCCTTTATGACGTTGTGGCGCTTGTTTACTCCGGCTTGAGGTGTGCTTTTGTAGCCCTACACAATGAATGGTGTTTGTTATCCAACAAGAGAGTGTTTAAGAGTAGCTTTTATTTATTCAGTTATGAGATCATTGTTGAGAGTGTCCACTAGTGAAAGTATGATCCCTAGGCCTTGTTTCTAAGCATTGAAACACCGTTTACAACAAGTTCTGCTACATGTTTGCTTGCTGCCATTTTATTTCAGATTGCAATTACTACTTATAATCATCCATATTACTTGTATTTCACTATCTCTTCGCCGAACTAGTGCACCTATACATCTGACAAGTGTATTGGGTGTGTTGGGGACACAAGAGACTTCTTGTATCTTAATTGCAGGGTTGCTTGAGAGGGATATCTTTGACCTCTACCTCCCTGAGTTCGATAAACCTTGGGTGATTCACTTAAGGGAAACTTGCTGCTGTTCTACAAACCTCTGCTCTTGGAGGCCCAACACTGTCTACAAGAATAGAAGCACGTAGACATCAAGCTATTTTCTGGCGCCGTTGCCGGGGAGGTAAGGTAAAAGGTATTCACATCCTCTGGCTACTAAGCTATTTTCTAGTTTGTTGCTAGTGTGTGAGTGCTCGAAGTTATTTCCTTTAGATTCTGCAATTATATCTTTTTGTTTCTTGTTTTTATTTTCACTAGTTAGGCTTAATGGAAAACAACAAAAAAATTAGAGATCTTTATGAACTTTATATTGAATTAGGACATGATGCTTTTGAAGAGAAAATTAAAAAACCTATGGAGGCTTGTTTGCATGATGGTAGCAATGGTATTACTATAAATTCTTTGAACACCATTATTGCTAATGCTATGGAAAAGTCTAAGCTTGGGGAAGCTAGTTGTGATGAATATGATATTTTTAGTCCCCCAAGCTTTAAGGAGGAAATTTGCTTTGATAATACTTTGCCTCCAATATATGATGATTATAATCATTGTGATATTTTCAGTCCACCTACTATTGAGGATATAGTTTATGTTGATTATGATATGCCTCCTATATATGATGTTTACAATGATGAATATGATATTTCAGTCCATCTACTATTGAGGATAAAAATCATTTTGATTATTCTATGCCTCCTATTTATGATGATTACAATGATGGATGTGATACTTTTACTCTCACTATTACTAATGATAATGTTCATGCTTATGTGGAGAGTAATGATACTTTTTGCATGTGGATCATGATAAGAATGCTTTATGTGATAGCTATATTGTTGAGTTTATTCATGATGCCGCTGAAAATTATTTTGAGAGAGGAAAGTATGGTTATAGAAATCTTTATGTTACTAAACCACCTCTCTTTATGATGAAAGTTTTGAGCTTTCTCTTGATTTGCTTTTATTTGCTGGGTACTTTAAGACCTACTGAAAGTTCTTATGAGAGAGGGAGACACGCTTCATATATCACAATAATATTAAGTCTCCTCTCTTTATGTTGAAATTTTTGAAGTTGCACTTGTTTTGCCTTCCTATGCTAGTCACTTTGTGCTTCATTGATTTATTTTCTTACAAGACTCCTTTGCATAGGAAGTGGGTTAGATTAAATGTGTTTGGTATTTGCTTTTTGATGCTCTCTTATATTCAACTCTTATACATATGAGGCATCATCAAAATCACTATGCCTAGCTAAAAGGCTTTAAAGAAAAGCGCTTATGGGAGACAACCCATGTTTTTATTTTCTGTTATTTTTATTTTCTTTGAGTCAAGGAGTTTTGTCACTTCTGTAGCAACTCCTTTGTATCTTTATTTTATCGCATTGTTGTGCCAAGTAAAGTTCTATATTGAAAGTTGATGCAAGATTTGGATTTCTGCGCAGTAACAGATTTTTGGCTGTCACGAATTTGAGCTTTTCTCCCTGTAGAAAATTCGAAAAATTCTACGAAAAATCACGCATCTTCCTGAGATATGTACGCAACTTTCATTATTTTGGGCCAGATCCATCTGAGAAACTTAAGTGCCTCGAAAAATTCGTCTTTACAGACTGTTCTGTTTTTGACAGATTCTGCCTTTTGTTTTGCATTCGCTCTTTTACGATGTTTGTGTGGATTTCTTTGCTCCACAAAGCATTGGTGGCTGTAGCTAATGTCCAGAAGCTTTGGGAATGATTGTTCATTACAGAATATGAGAATTTTTTTATGCACTAACCCTCTAATGAGAACTGTTTGAGTTTGGTGTGAAGGAAGTTTTCAAGGATCAAGCGAGAAGGGTGATATTATGTGATCAAGAAGAGTGAAAAGCTAAGCTTGGGGATGCCCCCGTGGTTCATCCCCATATTCAGAGAGACTCAAGCGTCTAAGCTTGGGGATGCCCAAGGCATCCCCTTCTTCATCAACAACTTATCAGGTCATCTCTAGTGAAACTATATTTTAATTCTTTCACATCTTATGCGCTTTACTTGGAGCGTCTGTGTGCTTTTATTTTTGTTTTGTTTGAATAAATTCGGATCCTAGCAATCCTTGTGTGGGAGAGAGACACGCTCCGCTTTTTCATGTGAATACTCATGTTCTTCACTTATATTTGTTGAGTATTCTTAACTAGCTACTGCAGTGCTTTTAGCTCCTGTTTTTCATGCATCTCTTGAGCTGTTAGCACGTGTTTATAAATACTCTCTTGCTGCATTATATTATCATTTGGAGAGTTTATGTTTAAATAAGTTGATTGGTGTTTGCTTGGAAGAAAGAAAATGCTGCATGTGGTAGTGGTATGAAAAACTTGCATAGTCTTGTAGATCATTGAAACTTTGATAACTTGATTCTTTGCAAATGTTTTGAGGTATTAGATGGTAAAGCTTGCTGGTTAATTAAGTTAAAAACATTAGTGGATTGTTGTCTTTGAGCTTGTACCGTACTACAAACTATACTAAAATTGTTGAAGGTGTAGTTGGATTTGATAGCTTTCCATGTCTGAAAGTTCATCGTAGTAACTAAGTTGTGCTGAAGGTCGAGGGATCTAACGGGGTACTTGTACCGCCGTGAACGGCCCTTCTTGGAGTGAATTTTAATCATGCTCTTAATGTTGAACCTGCTAGTTGTTTGCAATAAGCTTGTGAGTTCTTTTTGACTAATGTTAAGCTACGGTTTTTGGCACTTCCACCATCCATATTTTGCTAGCCTCTTCGGTGCTGTGCATTGCCTTCTGCTCACATTGAGAGTTGTGCATACTTCGCCAGTACATCCAACCCCGTGGGAGACTTCCTCTTGTTCTCCTACACATAAGCCCATACATCTTCCTCAAAACAGCCACCATACCTACCTACCACAGCATTTCCATAGCTGTTCCGAGATATATTGCCATGCAACATCCATCTTACATTACATGACTTGTTGTCATTCATCACTACATATTGCTTTGCATGATTCTATACAGCTGATGTGTGGTTTACCCATGTTACGCTAGATCATTGCATATCCTGCTACACTGGCAGAGGCATACAGTTTCATACATCATGTCTAGTTTTATGAGTTATTTGTACCAAAAAGTGTGTTGTCATATTAGGTGTTGCCCCTGAAGTGAAAAGAGCCATTGAGCCATCGAAAAGAGAAACAGAAAAAGAAAAAAAATAGAAAAAAGAAAAAAAGAAAAAAAAAGAATAAAGAAAAAGGGGGCAACATTACTATCCTTTATCACACTTGTGCTCATGTTATAGCACCTGCATATTCATAGTCATCATTTGTGCTCATGTTTAGCACCTATACTCCATGTGAGAGAGTTTTCATGTTCTACTTGTATAACTATGTGGGGAATTTACACTATAGAACTTGGGTTGTATATTCCAATGATGAGCTTCCTCAAAAGTGCTCTAGGTCTTCATGAGCAACCAAGTTGGATGCACCCCCACTAGTTCCATTGGAGAGCTTTCATACACATATAGCTCTATGTGCATCCGTTGCATGGCAATCACTACTCCTTACATAGCTTCGATTATAAGACTTCCTCTTGTCTAATGATCACTTATAGCTTTGTGAGACTTTCTTCCTTTGGCCTTCCAAACCCCCATTAATGTTCTCTTTGCCATAACATCATGGTGCCAATACCAAATGCTTGCGCTCACCGGTTGAGTAGACTTCGAAACAGTTGATTCATGACGTTCATGTTTATGTTTACTTGGCTGAATCCTTCTATGTTATGAAAATTTGCTTGATGCTTGGATTGAAGGATAGAACTCCTATGCTGGATACTTAAATCATCTTTAATGAACCTTGTACGGTTTCATGTCTTTGAAGCAATAGTTCATGAAAACTTTTAGCTTGTTTGACTCTTGCTTTGTCTTTTGATATCAACTATATACATTTGCCTTGAATGATTTGATCACAGCTTACATGTCTTACAATATTATGATCAAGATTGTGTGAAAGCATGTCTCCTCAGAAATTATTTGTTGTTATCGTTTTACCTACTCGAGGACGAGTAGAACTAAGCTTGGGGATGCTTGATACGTCTCCAACGTATCCATAATTTCTGTTGTTCCATGCTTATATTATACCATTTGCTACATGTTTTATATACACTTCATATCACTTTTATGCATTTTCTGGGACTAACCTATTAACAAGATGCCACAGTGCCAGTTCCCTGTTTTCTGCTGTTTTTGGTTTCAGAAAAGTACTTCTGGAAATATTCTCGGAATTGCACGAAACAAAAGGCCACGTCCCTATTTTTCCAACACGTACACGGAGTCCGAAGGAGAGACGAAGAGCGCCAGGAGGTGGCCAAACCAGGCCGGCGCGGCAGGGGGCCCCGCGCCGCCTGGTGGTTTGGGCCCCTCGGAGCTCCACACGTCGCCCCTTCGCCTATTTATTCCCCCGACGCGAAAACCCTAAAACCAAGCCAATTTCCACGAAGAGTTCCGCAGCGCCGCCGCCATCGACGACAAGTTTCGGGGGACAGAAGTCTCTGTTCCGGCACGCTGCCGGGACGGGGAATTGCCCCCGGAGTCATCTCCATCGACTCCACCGCCATCTTCATCGCCGCTGCTGACTCCCATGATGAGGAGGGAGTAGTTCTCCCCCGAGGCTGAGGGCTCTACCGGTAGCTATGTGGTTCATCTCTCTCTCCCATGGTGTGATCTTTATGTGATCATGTGTATTGCTAGTATCGCTGAATACATTAATAATGTTTATGCTACTCAAGTGATTTTGTCTAGTTTCTGGAGTCATTGTGACAACACGGTATCAAGGTGACAGTGTGGGTACTTGTGTGACTCTATGAATAATTTAGACATTTATCATGGCTTATTCTTGGGAATTGTGGTGTTTGTTTACTCAGACTTTGAGGTGTGCTTTGCAGCCCTACGCATAGTACTCTTGCTTCATCAAGAAGGAGAATAATCCCGAGCAGTATTTACTTGTGTTCAGTTGTGCTAATCTAGTTGAATATGTAGATGTTACTCTTTATCTATTATGCACTCTATAGGTTACTTTAATATGAACTCCGGTACTCTCCACGGTGTAAAGGTGACAGTGTGTGCACCGTGTGTGACTCCTTTATGACGTTGTGGCGCTTGTTTACTCCGGCTTGAGGTGTGCTTTTGTAGCCCTACACAATGAATGGTGTTTGTTATCCAACAAGAGAGTGTTTAAGAGTAGCTTTTATTTATTCAGTTATGAGATCATTGTTGAGAGTGTCCACTAGTGAAAGTATGATCCCTAGGCCTTGTTTCTAAGCATTGAAACACCGTTTACAACAAGTTCTGCTACATGTTTGCTTGCTGCCATTTTATTCAGATTGCAATTACCTTATAATCATCCATATTACTTGTATTTCACTATCTCTTCGCCGAACTAGTGCACCTATACATCTGACAAGTGTATTGGGTGTGTTGGGGACACAAGAGACTTCTTGTATATTAATTGCAGGGTTGCTTGAGAGGGATATCTTTGACCTCTACCTCCCTGAGTTCGATAAACCTTGGGTGATTCACTTAAGGGAAACTTGCTGCTGTTCTACAAACCTCTGCTCTTGGAGGCCCAACACTGTCTACAAGAATAGAAGCCCCCGTAGACATCACCAGTTGAGTGTCGTCCGCGTTGGCTTGAGCTCGGACGCGCGAACTTGTACGCACCTCCTTTGCCTTAGCCTCCGGAATGCCGCCATAAGCAATAATCTCCTCCTGAGTGAACCTACCGCCCAAGAACACACCTGTCCCCTTACAAGCTGGTGAGGTTGGTCCATTGTGAGTACCGTCTATCAGCGTCCGAGGTGAAGAAGCGGCAACAGCAATGCCTGAACTCCGAAGAGGCGAGGGAGGAGTTGCATCATCCGCCACACCTGTCACAATTGCAACTTGATGCATCTCCGACCACGGGCGCTGGGGTGGAGAAGAAACCGAGCTAGTTTCTGGTACAACACTGGTGACTTCTAATATAACTGACGGAAACACTGGTTCTGTCTGTTTACGCCAGCCTTCCGTAGCCATGGCCGAGAAAACTGCATTGTCTATCCCGATAGCCGTGGCAGAAAAAAGCATTCTCTGAAAGGACAGAACGAGGTTCAAAGAACTGCTGGGAACTCGGACGACTCTGAACGGGGACCGAAGCAGCCAAAGGTGAGGGTAAGCTATCTTCATCATCCTCCACCCTGTCACCCCACAGACGCCTTGGAGTTGATACACAGGTACGAACAGCCTGCACAGTCGGAGATGGAGAGAAATTAACCGAACCAAACTGGATCGGAGCCGGTTGTTCATTCTGTAAAACATTGTCCTTGAGCCGTACTAGCTGGGAAGGGGATGGGACTGTCCCAAACTGAATGTGATCTTTGGTTTGGAAGCCTTGTCCTCCGTCTCCATGTCCTGTAACTTGTTCTCCGTTTCCTCTGCTTTTTTGTTGTTGTCACGGCCATTATCAAACTCATCTTCCTGCAGCTTTTTTTGTCCTTGATCTGTCTTATCTTTCCCGTTATTACCACCATCTGCGTTTGGATCATGCATCACAAAATCCCCCGCAGCAACAATAGTTCCATCTTCTGCTTCAATATCAAAGAGGACACCGTACCCTTCTTCGCCATAAGAGAAATCAACGGATCTCGGAATCCCTTCTGGATTAGCAGAATCCAGCCGTGCCCTGACAATGCCATGCTCCTGAGTGAACCTCATGTCAATCTCCTTAGCCTCTCCAATCAACGAGCCTACTGCAAAGAGGGCCATGTAATCACGGCAGAGAGGTTCAGGGCAGCCAGAGATGCGCACCCAAATATCATAGAGCCCCCATTTGTCAAAATACTTCGAGTTCCAGTCCTCAAAATGCATAGTAATTTCAGTCCCTTCAACCTCAATAAATTTAATTCTTTTCAGCCTGGATAGATCAGCCTTGGTTGGAAACACCACTCTGAAATCTGAATAACCTGCAGGATAGATCTCCCATGCATGATCCCCCGGAACCAACCAGTCTAGCTCCTTCAGAACCTGTGGGGCTGAGAGCTTTCCACCCGACACTCGAATTCTCCCAACTTTTCCACTGTCATTCTTCATCCGCAGGTTATCTTACTTATCTACCTTGAAATACATTAAGCATTCTCTGGCCATTCCAGACAAGGTCGCTGTAGGTTTCGGCATCTTCGGCAAAGGGCAAGCATCATCCCCATGTAAGGCCGAATTGCAGTAAACACATAAAATTGCGGTACAATCAGTTCCAATGTGCCCTGTTAACCCACAACGAAAACACAGTGTTTTGCCTTGTTTATTTTTGGCTTTTGCTTGCTGTACCGGGGCCACTGCGTTTGCAACTTCTTGTGTCTGTCTTTGTTGATCAGGCTTTTCTACCTCTTTAGGTTTGTAGACAGCTACTTGTGCCGTCGCCCCCCCCCCCCCCCCCCCTCTTGTTCCAGCTCCATGCTTGCATTGCTATTGACATCAGTTTGCCCACCGGCATTAGCATGGCCTCTTCCACCTTGGTTGTGGAATCTGCCTCTCCCTTCAGTACCACCGTGGCCTTGGCCGCCGGCCCCAACGTTACCATAGTTGTTCCGGTATCTCTGGTTATTGTTGTAGTTCATGTTCCCCTGAAAATTTATGTTGCCTCTCTCATAGAAACCTTCGTTGTAGTTGCCGAAATTGCCCCAGAAATCTCCTTGCTGCGATCCACGCTGATCAAAATTGGTCCTGCGATCAACCTGCGTATCTCCACTGCCCTCACCTCGCTCGAAGTTGCTTGGCCCTGAGGCCCTGAAATTCTGCTGCTGTCCATAGGCCCCATTGCCCGATCTGCCAAACTGTCGATCCTGCCCTTCATCTCTCTCATTGAACATACGATCATCGCGAGCACCATTGAAACCTCCACCGCGGAAGCCTTGTCTCCCGGGTTGCTAGTTGTTGTAGTTGTCTCCCCCGTAAGGAGGATAGCCCCCACCCGACGTTCCCCTTCCCGCCATGGAACCCGACGCAAAGCTACGCCGTTCCTGCGGCGCCGGCAGAGGAACCCGATGAAAGCGAAAGTTCTTAGGGTAAATGCGTCGCAAGCCTAAAACCCCTGAAGCGTGAGCCAATCTGGGCCTTGTGCCCTTTGTTTGTACCTTCGAAAACCAACTCGGTAGGCCCTTGTGACCGAACCCTCGTTGCACACACCCGACTGGGCCATCACGGGCCTTGTGCCCAGGGACAGACGGTGTTGTAAACAATTTTGAATTTCAAATCACCTTAGCGGACGGATCCCGATCCGAAAATTTCGGTCTAACACCACCGTCCGACGCCGGTGACCGCCTTGCCCGGAATGAAGAAGAACTGTTCGCCATGGTTGACGTCCTTCCTTCTTTTGCGTTGCACGAGCGTCCAGCTGATGGCGTCGAGGACATCTTCTAGCGTGAACGTCGTGGGTTGCAGCACGGGGAGCTTGATCGACGGAATATCTGCAACACATCTGAACTTAGGAAGAACGTTAGGGCTTACCGACGCTACGGGCGAGACGGCGAGCTCCGTGGCCGCCCAAGCCCGTAAACTGCGTTTGATCGCCTTCTTCTTCCTCCTCTTGCGAAGATCCCGATGTGGTCGCTCCTCCGGTGTGCGACACCGGTATTCCCAAGCCCGGATCCCGCCGAGGATGCCGGGAGTCCACGACCTCTTCCTCCTCCGAGCTCTCCGACGAGCAGTCCCAAAAACGACCGGCCGGCCGCGCCGCCTGCACGCCGTCGCCGGGGTCGCCTGGTGGGTCGCGAGAGCTCCTCCATGACCTGGTTGTACAACTTGACCAAGCGGCACCTCCCTTCCCACCAGCCACCACCATCGGCTAGTGCGTAGAGGAGGGGGAGAGCTAGGACTAATATGGCTGATGGATCTTGATGTTCAGAAGATCAGAAGTTCAGAACGACGCCGAAGCCTATTGCCTCAGTGCACATGAGAAAACACCAGTAAAAATAAAACACGACTCAGCAAACATCTAGTAGCAAAATTCTATGACATCATTTTGACAAGACTATTAATCCCGGCTAGGTACAATTGAGCATTCTATGGCAGCAAAGGTCTGGTAGAAATTTCTATGCCATCATTGTGACAAGACAGTTAATCCTGGCTGTTCTAATATCGCTGATGGATCTTGATGCTAGTTCAGAACGACGCCGAAGCCTATTGCCTCAGTGCACATGAGAAAAACACCAGTAAAAATACAACACGACTCCGCTAGGATAAAAAAAACAAGACCTATAGGCTCTAGCACCCAAGGCATATTTTTATAGAAGGGTCGAACCAGAATCGCCGGTTTCGTAGACCAGCGCCTTATCCATTGGGCCACGGAGTAACGGTTGAGTGAATTACAATATTATTTAGTCAGATACATGTATAAGTCATTTTTTTAGAGGCAACGAATGTTATTTGGAGGAATGACGCAAGTACTTTACAACGCCACGAAACAAATCTTTAATTCCATCAACAATAATGCTGATTTTTCTTTCAACACGTATGGTACGGAAACCGTAGCGACACCCACGTGTCAGTTTATGAGCGTCTCCGCATTCTTGGTCGGCGGCTGCAGGAAGCGTCCCCAGTACCAGTGCCGCGCCCACACGGCGCCCATGGCCTCGAGTGGCACCCCCTTGGTCTCCGGCAGGAACGCCACCACGAAGCCGGTCATGACGGCGACCCACGCCGCGTAGTAGATGAACGTGGCGTATTTGAAGCTGCAGAGCATGGAGAGGAACGTCTGCGTGAGCACGAAGGTGGCGCCGAGGTTGACGGCCACGCTGATGCTCTGCCCCGCCGACCGGACCTCCACCGGGAATATCTCGCCGGGGATCACCCACGTCAGCGGACCCCACGACCACCCGAACGACGCCGAGAAGACGCACGTCAGCGCCAGCACCGCGAGCGAGTACCTCCTCGCCATCGTGGACTCGCCGTCGCGGCCGATCTGCGACCCCATGATCCACGCGACCGCAACCTGATCAAGCAAACCATCACAATCTTTCAGTATGTTGTAAGGTCAATATAACATGCTCACTTAAGAAGCACTCCTGTTTAATGTCATACGTACCTGACACGTGATCATTACGAGCCCACCTGCCAAGAACAGCGGCCTGCGACCGTAGCGGTCCACGGTGGCGCCGGACACGAGCGCGGAGCCGAGGTTGACGGCGCCGAGGACGACGGCGCCCAACAGCGCGCCGTTGGCGCCGAACCCGGCCGTCTGGAAAAGCACGGGCGAGAAGAAAGCGATGACGATGACCCCGGTGAGCTGCTGGAACAGCGGCACCGCCACGGCCAGTACCAGGTGCGGGCGGTACTCCCGCCTGAGGATCCTCCTGAACGCACCGTGCTCGTGGTCGCGCGCCGCCTCGACCGCACGCGCCACGTCCTCCAGCTCGCCGTCCACGTCCGCCTTCGGGCCACGGATGCGCCGCAGCGCGGCGCGCGCCTGCTCCACCTGGCCGCGCATGATGAGGCTACTAGGGTGTCTGGGATGAGCAGAGCGCCGACGAGGATGACGCTGGCGGGCACCCCCGCCAGGCCAAGGGAGAGACGCCACCCCCACCGCGGGATGCGGGCGGCGCCGTAGTTTGTCAGGTTGGCAGCGAGGTTGCCGATGCCCAGGAAGAGCTGGAACCCCGTGGTGAAGGCGCCCCTCCACTTTGCCGGCGCCGTCTCGGCCAGGTACACCGGCGCCGCCTGTCATTAGTTGCCACGAACGGTCACATACTCGTCACATCACATCGTGCTTTTGTTCGTACTTCCGTCGTGGCCTACGTGAATCGAGAAAAATATTTGACACGGAACCAAACAAATGTCCGGTTTGTTTAGAACTTGTTTCTCTTTTTTTTTTGCGGTATATGTTTTCTATATGTATTATGTGAAATAAATTGAGAGTGACTAGGGCTCAATTGAGTGTCAGATGACGTCATCCAGTTGCATATGCAACTCATGTGTAATCCATGTACAACTGAGAAATTTTAGTTGCAACTCATGTGTAACTGGGAAAATCCCAGTTGGAACTCATCTGCAACCATGTGTAACTCATGTGCAACTCACATCTCACACGAATCACGATGTAAATCTAATGGTATTAGAGTTGAGTGAGATCGTGAACTCTTCCGCGGCCAGATGGTCGGCAGGCTGAAGCGCCAAGCGCCAGGTCGCGGGTTCGAGTCACACTTCTACCTTAATGACAAGACGGGGTGGCATCTCCCCCCTCGGTCTTGTTATTTTTAGTGAGATCTAACTTAATTCTCACTCGAGTGAGAATTAGCAAAATCGAAATAAATTTGCTTGTGCTAGAAATTGGCGACAAATTTGTTATTTTGTGGTGATCCAAATTCGTATATACTGATAAAGGCCGACTTGTGACGAGGAGAGCGCGATGTTGTTGCAAAAGGTAAGCTGAAGGTATGCAAGATAAGTACTCATGATAATCCTGCTGATATGATGACAAAGCCAGTTCCTGTTACTAAGTTCGAGCTTTGCTCGGGCTTAGTTGGTATCACTGTCTAGCCCAAGAGGCTATTTGGCGCCGAAGGTGTGTTTCTTTGTTGTTTCAGGGTGAAGTTCTCGTTCATGCCACAATATGAAATTTGTCTCAAGGTGGAGTGTTATTTTGTAGTGATCCAAATTCGTATATACTGATAAAGGCCGACTTGTGACGAGGAGAGCGGAGCGTCCCGGAGTCGAACTGCAGTTGACCTAGGGTTTTACCACTACATATACATCTTGTAAGCCGCCGGTTGGGATAAGTCGCATTGTGTAAATCCCCGGCGTTTGTAACCTCACCCCGATATAGTGAAGTTTTGCTGGCTGGCGCCCGTGGTTTTTTCCTCTCCTTTGTTTGGAGAGGTTTTCCACGTTAAAATCTCGTGTTCCCTTTGGTTTGATCGTTCCGCTCTTCGTCGTTTATTTGCTATCGTTTATAACAAAATTGAGATGCTTCCATGTGTCAAAAAACATGAGCCGGTTTAGTTCATGCCACAAATGGGTCATAATACTGGGATACGTTGGGGAAGTTGTCTCTAACAATCCACCATGCATCAGGTGCTAAGAGGCAATGCATTGGGAAGGTTTTAGGTGAGATAGCGGTTGCTACGTCTGTAGCCAAGTCTTCATCAAAACCGGAGACGCCTTAATGAGAGAGATCGTGGAATTTGTGGATTTTCTCTCGCGTGAATAGCATAGTGGTCGTTGGGTGAAAAAAAACTCGTGTAGGTGACTCCAGCTTAAGGCCCACATAGTCATCCTATTAGGATCCTCTATTCTTATATGCTCTAATAGGATTGTACTTTTAGATTCATTGATTTTTGTAAATGTTGGAGAACGCAAATTTGTTTTTCTTTAACAACGAATCACTTAGGAAGATTTTTGGTTACACCTGCTGAAGTACAATGCAAATGAAGATGAATACAACATCCTAATGTTGTGTCATAATGCCTTAAAAGCGCGGCGGAGTAAATCTTAGGTAATACGATAAAATTCTTTGGCTTCTTCCTTTATATGCAACTAGCAAGGTGGCCCTCGCAAATGCGAGGGCATTGTTATTGGTGTATTGAATATGTTTATAAACTAAATTTGTGATTTCATAGATACTGCAAGACGGAAATCTAAATCATAAAGGTCACATATATTTTTTTCTTGTAAAACTAACTGCACGGAATTAAAAGTTCCAAAAATATTTATGGGAGAGATGGCACATGTTCATGTCAACATACTAAATTTACAAAACAAACATATTTAGTTTGAGCATTTTAATCACTCACCAATTCACTTCAAGTAATTAAAAATAATATTTTTAATTGCGCCCCAAAACTCTAGCCAGCCAGAAGGTTATTATCGTTTCTTGCACCATCATCATATATCTAGTAGTTTAAGTTGATTATTTGATTTTCATGATTTAACTCTCTCCCTACTAAACCCACCCTCAACCCAATATGTTTACACTCTCGCTCACTTCTCGACTGTGCAACTCCAGAATTACGGCAATGTCAGCCAACTTTGTTAGGTAGTATTATACTTGAGAGAATTATGTCGCTCTTCCCTATAGTTTTACTTTGTATTGATATTTTAAAGCTTACATGTGAAAGCAACACATGTTCCTTTGTTTTTTGAAAAGCTGATAATGTATATCTCCATACATTTCTTGTGCTAAATCTATAAAATTATTTAATTTAACATGTAAATTTCAAACTATCTTCTTAGAAAATAAGATGGTGTCTTATCCTCATAGTTTGAAACAACGACATATTTACCGTTGTACGGATAGCACTGCTCGCCTTTATTTTATAACTTAATTTCTTATCATATGAAAGTGCTAAATCTAAAACAAAGAAAAAACATCAGACATTCATATTTTTTAAAATAATGTTGGTACATGCAAATGAAAATCCTTATATCAATGTTGAAATGCAATCTCTCTCTCTCTCTCTCTCTCTCATACGAACAACACGTGTAAATTAACATGATAAAAATAAATAAGCCATCAATCAAATATTTGTATAGTATATATTTTTCCTTTGGTGCACGAAGTAGTGTTGTACATGTTCGTGTGTATTTGTTAATATAAACTTGCTAGTTTCTACAGCCCAAAAGATCTCTTCCATGCAATTCATTGAGATCATATATGTTTTTCCTCCAAAATACGATTTTCTTTGTTTTTCTAAAAGGGTTACAACACAATTTCATATGCATTTTCGTATTTCACATGAACCTTTTCTTTAAACGAAACCTGGACTCCTTTTCATTTGCGGCCGGCCGAACAAACCGAATCTATCCATACATCCATACGGACCAGCACGTGTCCGTGGCTTGCACGCGAGGTCTGAGGCAATTTAGCTAAAACGTTGGTGAGAAAAAAACTAAATCGCGATGGATCCAACTCATGTGTACGTGAGTGAGTTAGGTGACCAGTTGGACTCAACGTATGCATGTTAATGTGTGTTACGTGTTGGGCCCAATGTGTGCGCAAACTTAAATACGTGTGTTATATTTGTTACTCCCTCCGATCCATATTAGTGGGCATAACTTTGTCTAGATACATGTGTATCTAGACAAAGTTATGCCCACTAATATGGATCGGAGGTAGTACGTAAATCTTGTGGCTATGATTTAAAATCCTAGTCATATATATTAGATCTAACGGTTAATATAATTTAGATGATGTGGATTAACGTGGTGGCTCGAAAAACTAACTCATTTTGCTTTTAGTATATAATAGATAGATTATGCATACAACTATTTTTTGAGGACAAGGTGGTCGAACCACCGCTCGATTAGATAGAAAGAAATGACCCAGTTTATAAGGAAAACCGGGTCCAAAAACCATACAAACTGTACAAAAGAATACACAGACGAAGCGACCCGTCGCCCACACGACACAAGCCGGACAAACGCCACAAACACACACCACCCGCTCCGGAGCCGCCGCTCCGGCGTAGCAACCAGATCGCCCTCCGCATTGCCCGGAAGCGATCCAGTCATGGTCGACGAACCCTCTGCCCACGCAGTCTTCGTCCAGGTTGCCACCAAAACCACCATGTTCCGGGCCGCTGCCCCGGTATAGCAACCAGATCAACCTTCGCGTTGCCCGAAGGTGATCCAGTCAGGTCGACGAACACTCTGCCCACGCAGTCTTCATCCAGGTCGCCACTCAGTCCCCCGCTAGACAACGGCTCTGCCTCATAGAGCCGTCGTAGCGTGGGAGCCCGAGACCGCCGTCTCAACGCACCGCCACCGTCCGGGGCCGCCGCCCCGGTCATCCGCCTCCCTGACAACAGAACCGCCCTCACCGAGCGCTGTGAGCCCATCACACCGTGAGGGGTAAGAACTTCCAAGGCGGCGCCTCCAACAAGGAAACGACGCATCCGTCGTCGCCGCCCGCTCCCGAAGGAGCTTAGGCTTTCACCCGGAACTCTTAGCGCCACCCACGTCGGGCGGGAACGAGCACTCCACAACGACGCCCCCAAGAGGGAAAACGACGACAAAAAACGCCGCCGTCGCCGGCTCCGACCAAGTCGAAACAAGGCTTTCGCCCGGAGGTCGTCCCGACCGTAAAGCAAGGGAGCAACGCCACTGGAGTGCTGCCCTAGTGCCGCCCACCGAGCTCGACCACCGGCCATGTCGGCCAC
Organism: Poa pratensis; assembly: GCA_947311845.1. Classification (NCBI taxonomy): domain Eukaryota; kingdom Viridiplantae; phylum Streptophyta; class Magnoliopsida; order Poales; family Poaceae; genus Poa; species Poa pratensis. The sequence goes on from CAMZMU010000063.1 coordinate 68,787,491, forward strand.
GACGCCCATGGCCGCGGCCTCCATGCCGCACCGCAGATGCCTTCATTCCGGGGCTGCCGCCCCGGCTTCCAAGCCTCCCGGGCACCGGAGCACGTCGGCAGGAGAGGCTCCTGCGTCCGCGCCGGATCCTCCGCCATCGCCTCTGCGCCGTGGTCGACGAGCCCAGCACGCGCGCCCCTGAGCCCGGCCCGGCGGGCCCAGATCGAGCCCGCCAAGCCCATCTGGACCGCAGCCACCGTCGCCGCAGGCGACCGCAGCAACGCTCCGCCCCGCTGCCTGCAGCCCGCGCCGACCCCCGCCGCACCTCCACGACCTCCTCCACAGCCCACCACACCGGCTGCCTCCACCTCCGCCTTGACGACCGCCGCGCGCCGACGAGCCCTGCAGCGCCGCCATGCGCGACCTCCTAAGGCCCTCGTCCCCGCGCGAGGAGAAGACCGTCGAGGTCCGCCTACAGCCCCGCCGTCTTTGCCGGCCAAGGCGCCGCCGCCACCGCCGGCGCCGGCAGCGGCAGCGGCCAAGGTGGCCCGGAGACGGAGGTCTTCGCCTGGAGTATGGGGTGCCTCCGGAGCCCCCCGCGCGAGGAGCCCGGGAGGAAGGGAACAGGGTGGGTGAGGGGATGCGGGGGAGGAGGTGGTTGGCGGCGCGGATGGAGGAACCCTAGTTTTCGCAGGAGCCTTTTGGGACCCTCAACGAAGTTCTCCACCAAATTGGAAAATATCCTAACACCAAGAGGACGTCTTTTGGCTTTTATTGAAATGCATTTCAAGCGAAGTTGAGTCTTAATAGTTTTTTTAAAAAAATACATGTGTATGGCTACGTTAATTTTCAACGCACGGCCACTCTGCTGTTCCCCTCTCCCCGTCACTGTTTGAGAGAGGAGAAAGGCGATTTTTGGACGCCCTTCGCCGACCCGCCGCGTGCTCGCCGCCGCGCCGCGGGATTCCTCTCCTCCGCCGGCCGCTTCGGCGGCGGGAGGGTGGGGGATCCCCGGTGCCGGCTTGTACATATGGTAGGGTAGGGTGGAGTTCCTGTCGGCGGCGCCCTGGAGGAGGTGGTGCTGGTGGTGGGTGGTTTGGTGTCGGCGTGCTCTTCTCCGGCGGCGGTGCTCTGCGGGGCTCGGCGTCTGCGCGTGCGACTTGCTGGAGCTCGAGGCCCGGCGTGGTGCTCGAGCCCCTCTGGTTCCCGTCAGATCCGCGGTGGCGGCAGATCTGGCGGCCGGATCCCAGGGCTGGACGTGTTCTTCTGCTCCTTCCTGCGACGGATCCGAAGACGGCGGAGGCAAAGCGGCGTGGCGGTGCCGGGGGGGGCGTCTGCCATGGTTGTTCATCGACAGAAGTTTCGTCGCGGCGCGGCGGACAGGCTAGGCGGCGTCTCTCAAGGGATTAAATGCTCCCAGGCAGTGGTAAGGTGGAGGTTGCTGGTCTTGGTCTTCGTCGCCGGTGTAGCAGCGGTTCTCGGTGCTTGCTCTGGCTCCTCTACGTATTGTTCTTCCCGTTCTGTATTTCTACTATGTACTGTGTATGTGGTTTTTTGGTGAATATACGTGGAAAATTGCAAAAAAAAAAAAAAATCACGACCTGTGCAAAAGGGAAATTAGTGCACTTGAGGATAATTAATGATCGACGACAATACGACATGCGCAGAGGAGCTACTAGTCCCACCCGATCAAGGAAAGTGAGATGCGCCACTCCACTCATGCGAGACTGCACGAGTTGCATGTTGCAACTAACTACACTGACCAAAAGATGAAATGCGACAACCTATTTACTATTCAATTTGGTAACGTGAGAGCGATGGGTTGACACAAAACCAGCCACACGCTCTAGCTAACCTGGGAGGCAGCAAACAAACGAAGCAATGGGCCCACCCAGGCACCCAGCTACCATTCCAATTTGCAGGACATATCAACGGTTATACACTACGTGGTTTCTCCTTGGAGCATCCAAAATGCCAACCTCGATCTTTAATGGGTCTAAATTTCAGAATTGCTAACGCTCAATTAGCCGGAAATTTATTAGTTTCCAGTCAACCGTCTCAGATTTAGATTTGCTTCGAGATTAGAGATAAATGCCATACTGTTGGGATTTACTTGAACACTAGCTGAATGCCCGTGCGTTGCTACGGCTGATCAAATTTCTTTCTCACATGTATATAAACGATAGATACATAGCAGTGTAAATATGGTGTATGTGACAAATGACGCAAGAACAATTGAGGGAAGAAACCTTTGCGCAATCACGATGAGAAATGAGTCACCTCAGCAGGCAGCCGCCGGTTGAAACGAAGAGGGTGCTAGGCACAGGTGGGCAAGAGGAGTGGAGGATGGATGCGGCGCTAGGTGTGGCGACGCGGAGGCATCGGGGCGGAGGTGAAGAATACCATCCAGACGAGGGAAAGAGACTCTAGTTTCGATTTTCCATTAAATTTTGCAAGCGTGCAGTCCTAACACAATACAGATGTCTTGTCTTACATTCACCTAGCCGGCGACAACCACATACACCTCTTCAAGCCCTCTATTGTTCACACCATTATGTAAGGAGGTGCTATAGATGCATTCTGGGAACATGACACCGAGTCAATCAACATATAAAAGCATATGAAATATTGTGTTTCAACTTCTGTCAAGATTGCAATTGCAAATTCCACGCACTGACAATGCAGATGGCTGGACTTGATTAACTCAGGAAGAATGTATGCATTGTAGATACATGTTACAATTTGCATTATTACATTCCTGTTCACAAAGGACTCATGGAAAGGTAGAAATATACAGTTAAAAAAACTTAAACCAATCGCTTCCATCCCAAACAAACTACAAGAAAAATATTCGAGAATCAACATGGTAAGGAAAAGGCCCAAGCACCCCCACATCACTCAATAACACACGGTGGACACCCAATACTCCAATCCACTCCATAAATGCAAGATAAAATGACATGGTGCGTTTGGCATTTTAGGAGTGGTATAACATTTATTTCAACTTTAATTGTAGACACTAAAATTAAGCCAATTGTTGCGTAAGGTCTGAGCTTCAGCATTACTGAATTAGACTGAGCAACCTTCTATTCTCCAGGGGAAAAGAACAACCTGTCAACCATTCCACTCGAATGTTAATTATATTCAGTGTGTTGGCGACAATTTATTTAGCTCATCGCATACTATTTCTCACCCTTTGCCGCGCTCATGTTACTCCAACCCTAGAATTGACACAAACAAAATCACTACAGGTACTAAGTACTAATACTCCACTCTCACCTGGTATCTCTAAGAGAGTCAACTCTATCAAGAACAAACCACCGGCTGAACGGGAGTGTGAGACCGTGAAGAATATCTAGTGCATACCTTATTGGGCACGACCTTCAGCAAGACCCTCCAGGACAATGACCAGCTACTCAGTGTTCGATCAAAAGCAGGACAGAGTATGTTGAGGAGCGAGAGCGACAACCTCGCAGCCGCTCCAATAATTATCTTCCTCTGTCTCGCATAATCGGCAGTTCTGCCTTTACAAGCTGAGCCTGAGATCCCTGTCATGTGATTTAAAAGTCAGATTTCTAAGTTACTGTAACAAATAGCAGAAAAAGAAATTAAGTGGAAAAGGGAAAGTTGTGCTCAAGTTCGTGTGCAAAGTTGGTCTGAAGATGCATTGGAATTATAATTCTTCTTTTTAACAGCTCCGGACGAAGATTTGCATACCTGAGTACTCCCTATGATTTGCCTGCCTGAGTCATGTGTGCCATCGAGACGCGCCGGCGGCAGCAGCGGCGACGGCGCAGTAAAGACCACGGCGGCCTCGTCGAGACAGAGTAGTCCGCTGGAGCGGCGGCGAGAAGGTCGTCGGGCGACCAGGCAGCGCGCACGGAGGAGCGGTGATACTCCCGGTGCCCGCACGACGTGGTTGAGGCGGCCGGGTGGAGGGAGAAGTGCTGCGAGAGCATGGCGCGCGGCCTGCGGCCAGGGTGAGCGCCGTGGTGTGCGGTTGCTGCTGCGGCGATATCCGTAGAGCCCTAGCTTGCGGTGTGAGGAGATGCACGATAGGGTGGTTTGCAGTTTCGGCGAGAGAAGTGATGGAGTTGAGATTGTGGGGAGAACCGGAGAAGGGTGTAGAAGGGGCGTGGATTTTTTTCCCAGCGATTTTTTTCCGTGCGGGAGTGAAGAGGGCAGGACGTACCACAGAACACGGACACCACCGGCTCCACTTTAATATAGTAGAGATAGGAAAATCCCTACTATTTTGTGCAATATGTTATCCATTTAAGTTTTGCATATAGAATGGATTATGTAGTGCAAGGGCCTGGTTAGAACGCAAAATAGAAAAATCACATGAACGAGAAAATGGTCATGTCTTGATTCTTACAGGAGCATGAAGCATATGATTTATCGACGCGGATTTTCTAACCGGTGGATAGCTACGCATGCCCTACAAACCGTTGGATATGTGTTGGATATGCAGAGCATTTGATCTCATGGTTTTTTCTAGCAACGGCTGAGGTTAGCAAAGTTCACGGTGCTCGTTCAGTCCGTTACATGCAAACCGTGTCGTGTCCTTTTTTGTTTGCATGCTGCCATGGTCACGAGCCGTAGTCATTTGTTTTGTGCCGGCACGGATTTCCATGCGAGTTGACAAAACTGTATTGTATTACCTTTGAAATCAACAAGGCGGACATGGTATTATTGCAATGATCAGAAAATTTTGACACAAATTATGTCTCCATCACAAAAATAATTCGACCACAAGTTGCATGCTTTTGAAATTTTCAACTATTTCAATTTTTCTGCAATTCCCTTTGGGTAAGCAAAACCAAGTTATAAATGGCTAGAGCATGTAAGGAGTACCTAATTACCAAGACACTTTTCTCCCAAGCACAAACAAGTAGTACATGGCACATAAAATCCCCAATTTCGTTTGATCTCCCACGAGTACATGGCTAGAACAATTTTTACAAATAACATGCTCAATCTGGGAGCAAACCGTAGGAAGCAGGAGTCCAACAAAGAAAAATAAATACTGTGATTATGGAAAAGGGATTAGTGGACAGATCTAGAAGAAGCCAGAGAAGTGGAGTTTCAAATATTTTGTACCATGGATCCAGCATCTCGTGGGGGAGCAAACGAAAATGGGTTTTTTTTTTGTGTGGCTGCAAAATTATCATCGACTGTACCAGCCCGGACAAAGAAAAATCAACGTATAGAAATAAAATGCAACTTTTTGCTCAATGGAAAGGCCGAGCGTAGAATCATATTTTCAGACTTAACTGTTCATTTTCAGAGAATGAAGGAAATATAACAGAATAGACCATGAACGAAATTCGATCCAAAACCAAATATCAATTCAGATCATGGATAAATCCTTGAACCTGAGATCGATATAGCAGGGAAGAAAACCAAAACATCAATTCAGATCATGTAACACGATGTGCTTCTTTCCCTGCTGCAACAAACACTTGTGCGGCGAAAACAAAACAAAAAGAAGAGATCAAGAGAAGATAAAGAGGACAATATCCAAAGGTTCTGCAAGATGTAGAAACATGGTACGGGAGGGGAGATAATCTTCAGCATCAAGTATGGACTGAAAATCCCATTCGCATCAAAGATACAAAAATATATACAACGTGTGGATCTAGATCACGAACGTGATTTCGGATCTGCAATACAGCACAACCTGGAAACGATCAAGAAAGACAGGAGAGATTGGAGAGAGACCGACGTGCTGGAGGACTAACTAGATCAATATCATGCACGCTGCCCCGCCTACACTCTCCTGTGCTCTGAATCGCTGTCAGGTCCTGCTCCGGGCATGGTGGCCGACGGCCGCGCGCGGGTGTGGTGCAGTGACGAAGCGGCCGCCGGGATGGCTCGGCGGCGGTGGATTCGGTGGCGCGGCGAGCTGGAGTAGCTCGGGGCGGCGTGGCGTCGGAGTCATCGGTGAGCCCGCGAGCAGAGATCGAGGAGAGACATGGGATCCGGTCTTCTCTCATGCCTCTTCCCTTCGTGGAGCGCGCCGCCGTGCCTTCTCCATGCGAGGAGCGTCGCTGTACCTCTACCTCACCTGCAGATCAAGGAAAGAGGAGGCATTGGATCCGGTCGATCTGGTGGCTGGATATGGAAGAGAGAGAGGAGATAGAAAAGAGAGAGAAGGGGGGAAACGGAGTGGGGCGCTGCGGCCTGCGGCACTGTTTTTTCTTGTTTTTGAAACCACACCATGCACGGAAGTGTTGTTCGTGCACCCGATATAACGGCGTTTGCTCGGCTCGTTGGTCCGGTTCTAGATTTTGTGCTCCTATAGTAGATCCAATGGTGAGATTGGCATGCGTAGCTACCATGGTGGGTAGCCCACTATTTCCCTATGATTTATACAACATAATTGTTTGGACAGTCCACAAGAATTTGCATGGATGTGTTTCTCTTTGCGTGTGTGTGTGTGTGTGTGTGAGAGAGAGAGAGAGAGAGAGAGAGAGAGAGAGAGAGAGAGAGGGGGGGAGAGAGAGAGAACAGATTTCACAGTGGAAAGAAGAAGAAAATGCCGGTCTCCGAAATTATGGAATTTGACTCGGTTAAAGCTATGATTTTGCATGAAGAGGAAAGTTTTATAAACAACAAGAAGAAGTTCTATGACTGTTCCCATCTAATCAGGGCCCATTTGCATCTCACAATTTCGACCGACTCTCCATCTGCATTCCCTTTCACAATTGGATAAGGTAAATTAAACTATGCTCTTGTTTTGTTTTTTAAAATATTACTCATCTTGTGCTAATTTTCCGCCTACAAAATAATTTGTAGTTTTCCGAAGATAATTGTGTTGATGCAATCAATAGTTCTATTAATCTTCACGTATTTATTCTATATTTCTTCTTGGTTTCCTATTTAAATACTTTGTCAACAATTTTCAAGAGAAACATTTTGTCGTGCCCATTGCAAAAGCTACTTTGCTATTACGGTGACACTATACAATGCAACACTTTTGTGCGATCAAGACAATGTAGCAGGGTTATCTAATTGGCTAATCAAACATGAGGTGATTCATAAATCTTGAGGTTTATTGCTGTCATTTTCGTTGGCACGAAACCCATCATTTGAATTATTACCATTACTTATGAAATAGAATCCCATCATTTGATAGTCTTTACTAGTATTTGTATGAACTCCATCATTATAAAGCACCGCTACATCCGATTCAATGGGCAATACGTGTAGAGAAGAAATATTTCCTCATTGGGAGCTCTATCCGATGGAAACAGATCAAGGTAGGTGGGTGGGTGGGTAGCTTTATCTAGCACGCTATGTAGATCTACCGCCACACATCACAATTGGACCCACGGCAATCTATCACTTCAATAAGATGTTACATTGATTTTTTTCTGTAGCATTCATGATTTTGTGCTCGGAAAAACAATTTTCATGTACCTTAAATCAACTTAGTATACCTAGCTAGCCACTTAGTATAAACTTGTTACTTGAACAGAGTAATTTAAATTAGGCGAAATGAGTAATTTAAATTAGGCGAAATCAACTGCCGATCGTGTTTGAGAACAATCAGGTGCAGTTTACTCCCTAAAGTTCGTGCAAAAAAAAAAGATTACTGCCTAAAGATCCTGAAAGACTGGAATAACCGAAATTCAGTAAGCAGCTCAGTGGTTTGCTCTGTACTTGTGCGGCTTCAGAAAACTGCTGTGTAAAAAATATACCTGGTTGGTGAAGCCAATGCCGAAGCCGAGCAGCATGCGGCCGACGATGAGCATGGCAATGTTCACCGCGGCAGCGTTGACGGCGGCTCCGGCGAAGAAGAACGCGCCGCCGGCGAGCATGACGGCCTGCCTCCCGACCGCCCTGGTGACGCGGCTGGCCGCGAGCGACGCGACCAGCCCTGCCAGGTACAGCGACGACGTGAACGCCGTGAGGACGTGGCTGTCGTAGACGCAGTACTGGTCCCGTCGCGCAGCCGCCATCCGCCGGAGCACCCCCGGGAAGAACTCCTCCAGGAACGACTCCATCGCCGTCACGCCCCCTGATCGGTCAATATATCACCTATCGATGTACGAACGTGCACGCAGAAGACGAGTTGCAATGCGTACACACGCGTGACGTACCTGATATGCCGATGTCGTAGCCGAAGATGAGGCCGCCGGAGGCGGCCATGAGGCAGGTGACCACGACGGAGAAGGTTATGCCGCCGCCGTAGTCGCCGGACGGAGAGCCGGCCGCGGCGAATCCTCCACCAGCCATCGCTAGCTAGAGGCTAGAGGCCTAGAGCACCTAGCTATCCTAACTAAATTTGCACCGTGTGGCACGCTCTCGCGGGCTTGATCGCTAGCTATGGCAAGTAGCAAGATGCACGGTGTCGATCGCGGGGTGGCTAAGCTCGATCAGCGTGGACATGTATAGGGCTGGTGACCTGTAAGTAGCTAGAAGGGGTGTGTCCGTGAGAGCATTTTGTTAGGTAGCGCTCGTAAGCCGCCTATTCCCCAGCACCAAATTTCTCATTATTGTGAGTTTAGAAAGCCCAGATAGGTATCTCTTGTGAATCTCTCTCCGAAAAATACCTGGGACTGCCCACGGTAGTTGGCAAATCAAAGAATGGTTGCTTTAAGCATAACCGCGAGAGGGCATGGAATAAGGTACAAGGTTTTAAAGGTCAAGGGCTTTCGAAGGCGGGAAAGGGAGTGTTGATAACATCAGTTCTGCAGGCAGTTTCAGCGTACAACATGAGCTGCTTTAAATCACCAAGAAGCTTTGCAAGCAACTAGTTCGGTGTCATCCCAATTCTGTGGGGCGACACTGAGGAGCAACGGAAGGTTCATTGGATTGCTTGGGAGCGCATGTGCCGGCAGAAAGAAGAGGAGGCCTGGGCTTTCGGGATTATGAAGCGTTTAATCAGGCCCTACTTGCTAAGCAGGGGCTGGAGACTCCTGACCAACCCGGATTCCCTTTGCGCTAGGGTTTTGAAAGCGCGATACTTCAAGGATGGGGACTTCTTGACTGCAGGATGTCCAAAACGCGCCTCATATACTTGGAGGAGTATCGTGTATGGAAGAGAACTCGTGAAGGCGGGGTTGGTATGGCGGATTGGCGATGGCACAGATATTCAGGTAGCATCTGATAATTGGATCCCACGAGTGGGAGCTCAATTTCCCTTAGGCAGGAAAGCTGATGACTGCCCTGAAAAGGTGTGTGATTTTATGCTACCGGATGGACAAGGGTGGGACGAACAGCTGTTACGACAGTTCTTCTTTGACGGCGATGTTGAGGATATTCTGAGAACATCGATTGGTAGGCCGGGTACGTCTGACTTTCAGGCTTGGAATTTCACCAAAAATGGGATCTTCGCAGTGAAGTCGGCATATCACCTAGCAGTCCAGAAAAAGAAGCAGGCGTCGGGTGCTGTTGGGTCCTCTAGATCTACTGACGATCACAAGTTCTGGCTGGCACTTTGGGTTGCGGATGTTCCGCACAAAATTAAGATCCATGTTTGGCGACTGATTGAGAACGGCCTTGCGGTGGGAAAAGAGCTCAAAAATAGAAATATAAAAGATGGCGTAGTCTGTCATCTGTGCGGCAGAGATGAGAGCCTTACTCACCGATTTTGGGCATGTCCCACTCGATCGCGGCATGGAGCTATCTGCGGGAGCTTGGTGGCTCTAGGTTGACGAGGGAATATCTCCCCGGCAATAGTGCCAGAAACAATGCTTGTACGTCACACGTCAGTTGGGAACCCCAAGAGGAAGGTATGATGAGTGCAGCAGTAAGTTTTCCCTCAGTATGAAACCAAGGTTTAATCGAACCAGTAGGAAAACGAGGTTTGCTTCGAAGGTGTTGGTGAAGGAGTGTAGTGCGGCGCAACACCAGGGATTCCGGTGCCAACGTGGAACCTGCACAACACAATCAAATTACTTTGCCCCAACTTAACAGTGAGGTTGTCAATCTCACCGGCTTGCTGAAAACAAAGGGTTAAACGTATCGAATGGAAATGATGTTTGTTTGCATAAAACAGTAGAGAACAATGATTGCAGTAGATTGTATTTCAGATGTAAAAGAATGGACCGGGGTCCACAGTTCACTAGTGGTGTCTCTCCAATAAGATAACTAACATGCTGGGTAAACAAATTACAGCTGGGCAATTGACAATTGATAAGTGCATATAACATGCATGTGTGAGCTGTGGTGTCTACTATGAGATTCATTTGGGCATTACGACAAAGTACATAGACCGCTATCCAGCATGCATCTATGCCTAAATAGTCCACTTTCCGGTTAACATCCGTACCCCTTCCAGTATTAAGTTGCAAGCAACAGACAATTGCATTAAGTAATGTGCGTAATGTAAACAATACATTCATCCTTGAATAAAGCATTGCTGTTTTACCCCTAGTGGCAACAACACATCTACAACCTTAGAACTTGCTGTCACTATCCCAGGTTAAATAGAGGTTGAACCCAACTATCATGCATAAATACCCCCTCTTGGAGTTACAAGTATTCACGTGGCCAAGGCTTCAACAAGTAACGGAGAGCATGCAAGATCACAAATGACATAGACATGATAATATAATATTCAGCTCCACATAGGTATCAATATAAGTCAGATCCCAGCAAACACAACATGTAGCATTACAATAAGATGATCTTGATCATGATAGGCAGCTCACAAGATCTAAACATGATGGCACAAGTGGAGAAGACAACCATCTAGCTACTGCTATGGACCCATAGTCCAAGGATGAACTACTCACGCATCACTCCGGAGGCGGGCATGGCGATGTAGAGCCCTCCGGTGATGATTCCCCTCTCCGGCAGGGTGCCGGGAAGAGCTTCAGAACCCCCCGAGTTAGGGTTGACGACGGCGGCGGCAGCGAATATGTTCTGGATGAAAGGCTCGGTGTTTTAGGGTTTTCGCGTCTCGGGGAATAAATAGGCGAAGGGGCGATGTCGGCGGACCCCCGAGGGGCCCAAACCACAGGCAGGCGCGGCTGGGCCCACTGCCGCGCCACCTGGTGGTTTGGCCACCTCGTGGCTCTCTTCGTCTCTCCTTCGGACTCCGTGTACGTGCTGGAAAAATAGGGACTGGCCTTTTGTTTCGTGCAATTCCGAGAATATTTCCAGAAGTAACTTTCTGAAACCAAAAACAGCAGAAAACAGGGAACTGGCACTGTGGCATCTTGTTAATAGGTTAGTCCCAGAAAATGCATAAAAGTGATACGAAGTGTATATAAAACATGTAGCAAATGGTATAATATAAGCATGGAACAGCAGAAATTATGGATACGTTGGAGACGTATCAAGCATCCCCAAGCTTAGTTCTACTCGTCCTCGAGTAGGTAAAACGATAACAACAAATAATTTCTGAGGAGACATGCTTTCACACAATCTTGATCAATATATTGCAAGGCTCATGTCATGAATGAAGTGACTCAAAGCAATGATCTATAGTTTGCTAACAAATAGATAAAGAGTAAACAATGAATCATATAAGCAAAAACTTTTCATGAATAGTACTTTCAAGACAAGCATCAAAAAGTTTTGCATAAGAGGTAACTCATAAAGCAATAGATTCAAAGTAAAAGGCATTGAAGCAACACAAAGGATGATTAAGTTTCAGCATTTGCTTTCAACTTGTAACATGTATATCTCATGGATAGTTGTCAACATAAAGCAATATAACAAGTGCAATAAGTAAATATGTAAGAATCAATGCACACAAAGTTGACACAAGTGTTTGCTTCTAAGATAGAAAGGAGTAGGTAAACTGACTCAACATAAAGTAAAAGATAGGCCCTTCGCAGAGGGAAGCAGGGATTAAATCATGTGCTAGAGCTTTTTAAGTTTTCGAAAGCATATAGAGAGCACAAAATAAGTATTTGAGAGGTGTTTGTTGTTGTCAACGAATGGTAGTGGGCACTCTAACCCCCTTGTCAACCAGACTTTCAAAGAGCGGCTCCCATGAAGGACGTTATCTCTACCAGCAAGGTAGATCATCCCTCTTCTCTTTTGTTTACACATGTATTTTAGTTTCTTTATAGATGACACTCCTCCCAACCTTTTGCTTACACAAGCCATGGCTAACCGAATCCTCGGGTGCCTTCCAACATTCACATACCATGGAGGAGTGTCTATTGCAAAATTAAGTTGCTTACTGATAAATCAGGGCAAAACATGTGAAGAGAATTATTAATGAAAGTTGTAATTAATTGGGGCTGGGCACCCCGTTGCCAGCTCTTTTTGCAAATTATTGGATAAGCGGATGTATATGCCACTAGTCCAGGTGAAAGTCTGTCAGAAGTAAATGACAAGATTGAAAGATAAAACACCACATACTTCCTCATGAGCTATAAAACATTGACACAAATAAGGAGTAATAAAGTTTTGAATAGTTTAAAGGTAGCACATGAAATATTTACTTGGAATGGCAGGAAATACCACATAGTAGGTAGGTATGGTGGACACAAATGGCATGGGTTTTGGCTCAAGTTTTGGATGCACGAGAAGCATTCCCTCTCAGTACAGAGTTTAGGCTAGCAAGGTTGTTTGAAGCAAACACAAGTATAAACCGGTACAGCAAGAATCACATAAAAACATATTGCAAGTATTATAAGACTCTACACTGTCTTCCTTGTTGCTCAAACATTTTACCAGAAAATATCTAGACCTTAGAGAGAACAAATATGCATCCCAAGTCTCAACAAGCTCTACGGTAGTTCTCCACTACTAGGCTTTAACTACATGATGCAAGAGCTTAAACATGATCTACTTGAGAGCTCAAAACAATTGCAAAGCATCAAATCAAAACAAGACAATGATCTACAAGAATGCATATGTCTTTTCCAATACCAACTACTACATGTAGCATTTTCTTTCTTCCAAACAAACACCAATAATTTATTTAAACATAAACTCTCCAAATGATAATATAATGCAGCAAGAGAGTATTTATAAACAAGTGCTAACAGCTCGAAGAGATGCATGAAAAACAGGAGCTAAAAGCACTGCAGTAGCTAGTTAAGAATACTCAACAAATATAAGTGAAGAACATGAGTATTCACATGAAAAAGCGGAGCGTGTCTCTCTCCCACACAAGGATTGCTAGGATCCGAATTTATTCAAACAAAAACAAAAAAAAAACACACAGACGCTCCAAGTAAAGCGCATAAGATGTGAAAGAATTAAAATATAGTTTCACTAGAGATGACCTGATAAGTTTGTTGATGAAGAAGGGGATGCCTTGGGCATCCCCAAGCTTAGACGCTTGAGTCTCTCTGAATATGGTTGGGATGAACCACGGGGGCATCCCCAAGCTTAGGCTTTTCACTCTTCTTGATCACATAATATCACCCTTCTCGCTTGATCCTTGAAAACTTCCTTCACACCAAACTCAAGACAGTTCTCATTAGAGGGTTAGTGCATAATCAAAAATTCTCATATTCTGTAATGATACAATCAATCCCAAAGCTTCTGGACATTAGCTACAGCCACCAATGCTTTGTGGAGCAAAGAAATCCACACAAACACAGTAAAAGAGCGAATGCAAAACAAAAGGCAGAATCTGTCAAAAACAGAACAGTCTGGAATGACGAATTTTTTCGAGGCACTTAAGTTGCTCAGATGGATCTGGCCTAAAATAATGAAAGTTGCGTACATATCTCAGGAATATGCGTGATTTTTCTCAGAATTTTTGAATTTTCTACAGGGAGATAAGCTCAAATCCGTGACAGCTAAAAATCTGTCACTGCGCAGAAATCCAAATCTTGCATCAACTTTCAATATAGAACTTTACTTGGCACAACATTGCGATAAAATAAAGATACAAAGGAGTTGCTACAGAAGTAACAAAACTCCTTGACTCAAAGAAAACAAAAATAACAGCAAATAAAAACGATGGGTTGTCTCCCATAAGCGCTTTTCTTTAACGCCTTTCAGCTAGGCGCAGAAAGTGAAAATCAAGTGTTGTCAAGAGAAGAAGCATCAACATCATAACTTGCTCTAACAATAGAGTCAAAAGGTAACTTCATTCTCTTCCTAGGGAAGTGTTCCATACCTTTCTTGAGAGGAAATTGGTACCTTATATTACCTTCTTTCATATCAATGATGGCACCAACAGTTCGAAGAAAAGGTCTTCCCAAAACAATAGGACAAGATGCATTGCATTCAATATCCATAACAATAAAATCAACGGGGACAAGGTTATCTTTTACCGTAATAAAAACATCATTAACTCGCCCCAAAGGTTTCTTCATAGCATTATCAGCGAGAAAAACATCCAAATAACAATGTTCCAAAGGTGGCAAATCAAGAATATCATAAAGCTTCTTGGGCAAAACTGAAATACTTGCACCAAGATCACACAAGGCATTGCAATAAAAATCATTCACCTTTACCTTAATGATGGGTTCCCAACCATCTTCTAATTTCCTAGGAATAGAAGCTTTAAGTTTCAACTTCTCCTCCCTAGCTTGCAAAAGAGCATTTGTAATATGCTTTGTAAAAGCCAAATTAATAGTGCTAGCATTGGGACTTCTAGCTAATTTTTGCAAGAACATAATAACTTCAGAGATGTTACAATCATCAAAATCAAAATCATTATTGTCAATGGTGGTGGAACCATTGTCTCCAATAGTTTGAAAAATTTCAGCACTTTTATCAGAAAAAGTTTCAGCAGTTTTAGGCAATTTCAAACGCTTTGCAGAAGTAGTAGAGACATTACCAACACCAATAACATTACCATCAATAGTAGGAGGCTTACTAGCATGTAAAACATTAGCATTACTAGTGGTGGTGATAGTACAAACTCTAACTATACTATTCTCTTTTTCAAGTTCTTCCTCTTTTTCCCACCTAGCATGCAATTCAGCCAACATCCTAATATTATTATCAATTCGAACTTGGATGGCATTTGCTGTAGCAAATGACTTATATCTTTAACTTCATTAGGCATAACTTTCAGTTTTAGAATTTCAACATCATGAGCAAGACTATCAACTTTAGAGACAAGATCATCAATTTTTTCAAACTTTTCCTCAACAGTTTTATTGAAAGCTTTTTGTGTGCTAATAAATTCTTTAAGCATAGCTTCAAGATCAGAGGACACACTTCTATTGTTGCTGTAGGAATTACCATAAGAATTGCCATAACCATTTGAAGGATAAGGCTTATAATTGGTCCCTCGCCTCGCGATTTAGTGGAGTGCGGGTTGGTTTCTGTTTTTTGGAGGGGCTTTTTTGCAAAATCGGCATGGTTGGGCTGCGTGGACCGTCCGATCGCAAGCGGCGCATGGCAAGGAGGGAGAGCAAGCGACGGCGCATGTCGCCGTGCCCGTAGATCCGTCGGGGGAGGAGCGTGGCGGCGGCGGCGACTTTCCGCCGCGCGTGAGAGAGAAGAGAGAAGGCGGAGATTCTGCGGAACACGTTGCAAAAAAATCCAGGATTTATTAGAAATTTGGAAATTGGTCCCTCGCCTCGCGATTTAGTGGACTGCGGGTTGGTTTCTGTTTTGGGGAGGGGCTTTTTTGCAAAATCGGCATGGTTGGGCTGCGTGGACCGTCCGATCGCCGGACGACGGCGCGGATCGTTGCACTGTTCAACACTGTTCCTAGCTACAGTGTTTACTGTTGCCAGGAACGGTGGCCGATCGCTGAGAGGCTGAGGATTTGCTCAGCTTTCATATAGTTAGTTATTATTTGCGGCTTTTCCTCTTCTGAACCCGGTGCCTGCGTGCGTTTGCACTTTGCAGTGGTGACCAGCTTTAGAAACCCATCCATCGGAAGCAGAGGAAGGCCGTCTCCTCCATAGAGCCCATTCTACATGGCCGTGGCCCGTGGCAGCCAGGGGACAACGACGAGCAACTACCGAACGAGCAGTATCTGACGTACGCCGTGGCGGCAGCGACGCTGCAGCTGTTCCCGCTCCTGGCCGGAGCCAACTCGGCAGTACGGGCTGCCCGGCGGCGATATTCGCGCCGGCGCACGCCGTGTCGCCTTCGGTCGGGTTCGGCTGGCCGTGTGTACTATGTGGGCCGCGCCGCGCGAGGGGATCCGGTCCGTGGGGCGTGCCGCTCGGTAGGCGTTGGGGTCGGCTTTGCGCAGATGCGGTGCTTCCCGCGGATGCTCCGCCAGCCAGCTCAAGCACGCCGACGCCGTCTGGATCTGGTCGTGACGCGCACGCCTCTCGTCCTCGACGATGGAGCTATCAGCCATGGACACGCAGAATCACGGAATAATCGCATGCGCCGCTGGACCGATACGGGACGAAATGGGCTGATCTGCTCTGCTCGCCGTCGGGTGGTACTCGTATTCTGTCAAGCCATATATGCTTCACTTTGTGAGCCCCCAATCTAGCTAGGCGAATTCATTCGCCACTGCGCCGGTGAACTTTACCAAGAAAAAACGGAGAGAGAAGTCTCGGATAGCACTAACCTCAATTGCCCAGGTCACTTTCAGCACCGCTCTTCCGGCAACAACCGGCTATCTGATCAACTTAGGAGTGATCGAGCAGCCGAAAGAAGACATCTATCGGGACCTCATGCACACCATTTCCCCAGGCCAAGATCGATACTACCAGTACGCTACAAGCCTAGCCAGTCCGCAACCACTGCACGCAGATGCTGGGCTTCAAAAGCCCTAGTGCACATCCTTTCGACAAAGACCTCGCCCGTGCCACGGATTCGTGAACGGCCGAGCGTCTCCGTCGCCCCACGCACTTCACCTCAGCGCGACGTACGTCGAACGACGAACCGACAGCAGCGCATGCGCATCGTGCGACCCTGGCAAACGGATGAGATTGATGGATTTCCGCCGGGATCAGCCTCGGTCCTAGCTGACCCTCTTTCAACGGCGGAATGATGGGCGCATCGCGTACGGCCGCTCCAAGTGGGAGGCTGAGCTATCGGCTGCTACTGCGAGGACCGTTGGAGCATCCCAAGTGCGTGCAGGGTCGTGTCCACACGACCGAGTAATTAAATGGTCTCACTGACACACTCAACAAATTAAGCGAAAACAAAGATGTAAACTACTGCATCATCGCACGTTCCGATCAGAGAACGTTAGTTCAGAAGATTTTTCCATATACGAAGCTGTAAAAAATTGGGATTACACGAGTGTGAAAGAGCGAGCTAACTGGCTGAACGCCTCAAACTCGCCAACAGAAAGTGCCTAATTTTCCAACAGAAAGTCGGAGTTACACGAGTGTGAAATGCTAATTGTGGTGCTGAACCACGTTGACTAGTGTGCGCAACTCCCAACTAACGAGTGATTGAAAGACCGAAACACTTTGCATGACCCCAAGCCACTCGCGTCGTGGTCTCGCTCTCCCCTAACCCGAAAGATAGCGCCGTGATGTGATCAGCAGGATTGTACGTTCAGCTTGCGGTCAGAACGCGACAGCGACGAGCCATGTTGTGCTGGTAATGGAGCATTACGATCAAGTATCAACATAAGCCAAGTTTATACGCAAGTTACGTTGGCTATATTTGCTTAATCTTGCCGTTTTAAGTAGTTCTAATATTTTCTTTCAACCATGGTGCTGCATTTGACTGCGAAGACCACGTGAAAATCACTACCTCCTATTTTTCGAGAAACTAGACGCGGGCCGAATGTACAAATACAGTCTACCATGATAAGCATCTACAAAAGACGGAGTCTGGCATATATTAAGGTTGACGAAGTCACTAAACATGTCTCATTGTTGACGGGTACGACAAATACAACTAATAAAATATCACAAGTAAATCCAGATAAGTGTGAGCACCCATTGCAAGTATAATACTTAAAACTTGGTGGGTTGGTTCCATCACAAGAAACCTAACCAACCAAGTTACGCTCCAATCAATACCTCATTGATACTTATCAAGGCTATTAGGCATAATTTATGGTATTCTGACCACATATTACCACCACATAAATTTTTTTTGTGAAGAAAAACTCCATATGTTGCTACATTTGCAGAGCTTTCCTTTAAAGGATGCGCGAAAGCAAGCCCATGCATAACTTATTGTTTTTAATTTTATTGCCAAAAAGGTCACCCCATGCATTAAAAAAAGCTTACCATTACAAAGCACCCTTGAGAAATAAGCATTACATCCAGATCCAGATCCGTAAGGAGCTGATCTCGTTTTACCTCAAAGAGCCGATGGCGCGTCGCTGCTGTTTCCCACTGTCGGAGCTGGTTTGAGTTTGTTGCATGTGGCTGAGAAGTCATCGAGGCTACGATCCAACGGCTCCAGAGCCTCGGACGAGAAATCAACGTCAAACTGGTGAAGTATCTAAGCACCAACAACCCGACAACAGCGCCACAAAAAACTAACACCGTCTGCTCGAGGTCGGTACATCCTCTCTAGCGCTCATCAACAACATCGAAAGGTTGTCGTTGAAGCAAGGAATGAGATGGAGAAACTATAGATGGTGTCACACGCCTCGGTGGTAACACCAAGGAACGTCAAAACTTCCGCCCGAAAGGATCACCAGAAGACAACCAACAAGCCCTCGACCTCAAGGCTCTGCCGAGATGGAGCTGGGGCTGTGGAGATATTGATCCAACCGTCGACATTGTCTCCATCCAACGCTATCACACAAAACATGGTCGGACCATACATCGGTCAAAGAGGCGTCCGCCGTGGGTCCTAAAGAAAAGGGCCCCTATATTGAATAATATTTGTAACCATTGCAGTATTATCGGTTACTTCCAAAAATATTGAATATTTTAAAATATGAGTTTGTAGGACCAAGTCGATAGAAAGGTCTAATATCGTGTAACACATAGGAATAAACCAATCGATCAACGACGATATTTTCAGTTAGGCTATTAGTCTCTCATGTGGTGTTTTAAACTCAAATTTGTGTTAACCAGATTTCCATTTTAATTTTATGACTAAACTTTTATTTGAGAAATATATATGATTTGTTGCATACAGCAGTTGATACCAAGCGCATTGCAAACGAGCATACTAGATTATGAAATCATATGCAAAATAGACTATCCGTTGATTATTGCAATCGATGATATTTGAATAGTACAAAGCTAGCATGCGTACAATCTCAACTTATTAACAAACCAAAACTTGCAAGACTATTACCTATATTTCTATTTATACTTTAGAAGTTTATATAAATGGCTTAGCTTTTCGCGGTGAAACTGTATAAATGTGCTTAGCTAATCATATGCGAGAAACCACTATTAATATATACCCTTTATAAATCTATGCCATGATATTAAAGGTATTAAAATAGACTCGAACACATGCATGTATACACACATAAAAATAAATACTCTATAGGTTATGTAAATATGAATAACTAATGCATGACAAAATTTACAACAAAAGATTAAATTTCTTGTGACACACTTTTTATTGATAGACATTGGAATAGTATAATAAAGAAGGATATAATTAATATTAAGAACATTAAATGTGGTTAACAATGAGAACTAATGATATGAGAACTAATTGATAGAAAACTACACTCTTAAGACGATAGTTTGATAAAATGAATTTACAAATAAGTATAAAATTTTAATATAAACACATGTAGGATGAGGTTCGCGAGTTCTCTCTCTCGCTACAAGCAGAGCAGCCTTAGGCCATGTTTGTTTGGGCTGTAGCTAGAGCTTAAACTATATTTGGTCCTCTAGAAACACAAGCCTAGCCAAACATCAAAATTTTGGGTCCTAAGAAGTTCAAGCGCTTATCCAATTTCCATGTAAATCCCAAAAGGACGTCGGGACGCATTTCCCTCAGCTTCCCGCCGACAGCCTCTCCGGCTACGTCGCCTGTCGCGCCGGAGGCCCGAGCTCGTCGGGTGTCCTCCGCAATGCCTCTCTGCCCCAGTCCCCATGTCTCTCTGCCTGTCTCCCCAATTGTTATGGTGACCTCACCGTCCGGTTGAGCAAGGCGAGGCATTTGCATATTATTGCAGTGCATGTTTGATTCGATTGTGTGTGTGAAGTATTTGCATGTGTGATTCACATCCGTGGTTTATGTGTGATTTAAAGTTGCATAGTTGGTGTATGATATTGGCATATGCTTGTTCATATAATTTTGGAAAGGATTTGTGACTATGATGTATGGGTACATTCTGTAAATACTTGTTTGTTGTTCTGTATGTTTTAGATGAAACAAAAAGTAAGCATATAAGGGTATTTTAGACTTTCACCACCATCTGCATGTTCACCTGCCGTACTAAAAGCACGTTGTCAAACAACATTTTTTACATTTCACCGGCTGCGAGCAGCTGCAAGTGAACTAAGACCTCAACATTAATAGTTAAACAAGTGATTAGCTCGCGCTCAATTCAAATAGAAAGAGTTGTCACAGCTGTTTGTTTAGTTTGATTGCGATAGGGGAAAAAGGCTTACAATTTCTTTCAAGCCAAAGTTCAGTACTTAATTCGTGCTAACCTTCGTCTTGGAATCCAATCTGTTTATTAGTTTGATTTCATTTTTGTCGTTTTGTTCTTTTTTAATCGTCATGCCATTTGATAATAGCCGTTCAAAGTATAAGATGCCCTTCCCCTTGTTCAAAAAAAAGTACAAGATGCCCTTTATGGGGCAGAAGACAAAAGCTATACAGTATTTTTTTTTCTTTTGTGAATGAAGTCAGCAATACTTTCGAGGCTGGCAAGGCAGTATATAAAGGCTCTCCCTGAAGGCCTGGACATCAACATTTTGGCAAGACACCAGCAGGTCCAAAGAGCGTCAACGTCGTCAGCAGTGCTCGCGCGACCTGCTTGCTCTCGTGCTTCGTCTACCTCGTGCTCCATCGCAGTGATCGATACCGCGCCTCCGATCCAGGTTCGTGCCTTCGTCCACCGGATGCCCGGCGGCGGCTCCCTGCTAAACGGCCGCGGGATGCCGGATTACGGCGGCGCGCTGACCGCCCCCGTGGTGGTGACCTGCCTCATGGCCGCCTCCGGGGGCCTCATCTTCGGCTACGACATTGGAATCTCAGGTGCGCCATCGTTCGTTTCCCTCGCGCGCTGTCGACATGTTTCTCTTGACATGGATGTGGATTCTTCCGGTGTATGCTTTTGGTTTCTCACTTTGGAGTCTTGATCGATCATGGAGGGAGGGAAGTAGCTAGGGAGTCCGTCCGGTGCCCCTCGTCTCTCGCCTTGTCCCGTATGAAGATCGCGGCAGGCAACTGCAGATGCGTTCTGCTACTACTACTAAATTATTCTTGCTTAGTTTCTTCCACGTCTGATCCCCAAATATCTCCAAATCGGACTGCAATTTTTTAATCAAACCGATATCTGCCTCCATCTCCATCTCACGCACAAATCAGTTCTAAAATCGTAGGACGGTCCGGCTAGATCCAATTGAAAGCGCTGGAGCCCCTGTCTGTCCCCTCGTCAAATCTCGACGTACTGCTACACTCTCGGCAACTGTGCCCAGTACATGGCCGGGAGAATCGCAGCAAGATATTTGTATTCCGCGAGTAGCCTGTCTCCTAATACGTGAATTAAGCCAAATGGTCCGTCCATCTGAAATGGCCACCAGGCAGAAGCTGGGTCCGGCCACCATTTCTTCTCCCTCCCATGGTTTTCATTCATCTCGACAGAGAGACAGACAGGGACCAGAGGGGAGGACGCACAGTCCCTCAATCCGATCGGAATTGGACGAGACGGGGGCCAGCCGCCGGCAGCCAACGTACGGCGGCGTCTCCACGGCGAGCCTGCACAGCTCTCGTGGAGCGACAGTGCACACGTCACTTCAGTGGTCAAGGTACAGTTCATCGGTTCCACTTCCACGTCGGAGCCCGCCCGGATTTCAGCTCGGTGTTTAGCGGAGCCTTGTGAGTTGTGACCTTTAATTGTCAGCGGCATCACCAGTTTTGGACGTCACATACGTAATCTCCGACGGGATAAGGTGTCGTTTCGTCGTGTTCTTCCCTAATTAAACCGTCCCGATATTTCTGGGTGGCATCCATCCGGCTTTCTCACCACCAAAGCTGTGATGATTGTTACGCATCTCCCTTGCGAGATTGTGATACGTTTCTCAGTTTCTCCGAGCCAAAAGTAGAGTGATGTGTAGTTGCTTTTCCCACTCCAACTAGTAGTAGTGGCTAGGACAGCTAGGTGTCGTTTATTCGATACTACTACAGGCTTATAATTTACCAAAGCAAACGGCAGAGTAAACTTAGATGATTTGTCATTTTTTTTGTTTCTGTCTTTTTGACACCAGTGACATTATTCATGCCAGATTTGTCTTTTCTTTCTCAACTAGCAAGGTGGCCCTCGCAAATGCGAGGGCATCATCTTTAGTGTATTGAAATTGTTCATGTACTGAATTTATGCTTTCATCGGGAAATATTGAAATCTAAATAAGAGCGTCCTGTGACTATCATATAATTATGGTAAAAAAATGACACATGCATGTTACCTTTAATTCATGTTACATGAAACTATGTAGTATAGCTGGCTACAATTTTTTATAGATCGGAGTGATTTACCATGGTGTGGTGGCCACCGCTAGTATTATAATTACACTTTAGGAAAATCTATTAGTATTTACCATGGTCATTAATCATGATTTTCTTAATATAACTATGGAAACCTATTGACTTGTGATTTTCCAAGACTATTATAATGATATGTTGGTTTCCATCAGGTTTACAATAAATATAAACATGTGTGTATGATCTACCAATGAAAAGAGGGTCAGCTAGATTGATGACCAAATATTTTCTCTTTCAGGGAACTTTCACATGTCTATATTTACCTACAAAATTATGCTTTTATAACATTTTCTTATTTTAAAGTAGATTTTGTTTGATATGAGTAGTTGAAATTATGGTGACGCGTTATAAAGTAGACGTCTCTTTAACTGCGGATTTTTCTTTTCCTCGAACGTAATCTCTGAAATTTTCCTTTCACTGAAACATAAATGGGTTCAATCTCTGCCAGACTGCATTCAACCTTGAGAGTGGAAAAATGCTCTTAAAGGTATGAGAGGCACTAATCATTTTCTTAAGTGTTTTTGGGTATGTGTTATGCTACTGTGTTCTTCATGAGCATATGTCTTAGCCTCCTAGGTATGAGATGGTGTCGTACGGAATAAAAGTATATTGGTTCCGTCTAATTCTTGGTGTTTTTGTAATGTATCAACACTCATCGAGCAGTGGTCAGTGGACCGATACCAATGTTCATGTGGCTTTTATTTTTCATTTTAATCAAACCCCGCATTTTGTACCATATGTATAAATAAAGACAATTACACTTATGTTTATGAGTTGATGTTTTGGTTGTCAGCGAGCCAATAGTGGTAGCTTTTTCAATGTTGAAACTCCTCGACTCAAGTCGTCAATGGAGTCTATATATGGTTTAGCTAAAAAATTATGTCTATATATGGTCATAGTGTGGTCATGAGTACATCTACATGGTGTATTAGTCTCATGGTTAACCTTTTGTTCTCAACCATGCATGTAGATACTCTCTTCGTCCCGAAATACTTTACTCAAATTAATCTACATTTGTTTTAGGGGTGAAAATGGACTGTCGAATCTTTGTGAAACCATCCGTCGCCATAATTTTTATGGATACGGAGTTGGAGCAAATGCATGCAGATACGAATGCGGAATCGGATCCCACCGATTACGTACATGGATCAAATACATGACGAATACAGTTCGGTTGCGGATAAACATTTTGTCGGATGTTGCTTTGAAAATGGGACTGACATATAGCAAATATTATGAAACAACTTAGTCCAACTTAACTCTATGTAATGTGATATATTAAGTGAGAAATGTTTAAATAACTCATACATACATTTCCATGTAGGTCCTTTATTTTGCTCGTAAATAAGCAAGATTTTTCTGGAGTTTCATCTTGCCGAACTCTTGGTCACCGAAGGTTCGAGAAATTAGTTGTCGGATATTGCGCTGAATACTTGTAAGATATAACCATGAATACGGCATATCGTCAGGCTTTTTCGTATACGTTAATTACTATCCAGATCTGCAATCGTATCCGACAACTATTCGACCGAATCCGTATTTGTCTTCCGTGAGCATCCGATATGTACCCTTTTCTATATCTAACATCCGTATTAGTGTTATATGCGTCGATTTTTTTCGAACGGTGGAGTATAAGATAGTAAGCTTTTCGGCTTTTGTCATCACGTCCAAGTCAGAGTGCGCATTTGTTCTTTTTTTCGTTGGAAGGAAGCAGAGAAGAGTCACGCCTTGACACATTTAAGCTGAGTACGAACGATCTTTTTTTTTTTAATTGAGAAACGATCTTCTTTTCAAACTGACCTATCCGGTTGTTTCCCACATGCCATTAAATACGTGACAACACAATCGTGTTGGCGCATCTTTTTTATTTTTAGGTACGCATATTACTTAACCAAGGGAGTCACGTTTCCATGTAAAAAAAGAGTCACGTCTGGGAGATGTGTCTTGCCAACATAAGCGTGTCAAGCAGGTTACGTAACTTTAAATTTTCATTAAATCTCAACCACGCATTTTAGATCTAACTATTATAATTAATTTAGATGATGTGGCTTAACGTGGTGTCTCGAAAACTAACTCATTTTGCTTTTAGTATATAATAGATGTTCATTTCCAATTTGGAACTAAATTTTTTGGAGGTTGTAAACCCATACCTTGTGAAAATCCACAATTGTTCGTAATTTTTTTGAAACATTTAAAATTTTAATTTTTTCGTAATTTCTCATTGTCGGCGGTGTGGTTTCCGGCAGCGGAGGACAGGAGAAAAGGAAGGGAAAAATTATAAGGAGCGGCCTCGTGGTGGAGTCAATATAAGAGAGTTGGGCTGATTTTTAAGGGTGACTCTTATAATTCTACAATCCTAATTTTTTTGAGTGATCAGCTAAGTGCGGTTTAGAGAGTAAAACAATTTTTTTTACTCCTCTAACCGATTTTGAGGGATCGGCTAGAAATGCCCTTAGCTTTGCTATCGCGAAAGGAAGCTAGGATCTGCCGGGATTAGGAACATGTCGTATCCAAGTGATGCACGAGCTTGACAAGAAAGGATTTTTGTAGTGTATGAGATAACAGGCTGAAAATCATAAGATGATTGCTAAATAGTATTTGCGTCAGAGAGTATATCACCGAGCAGTACCGAATCAGTTCGCTGAAAAGAACACTAAGAACCAACTATCTGACAGACTTGGTAGCTGCTTCAAGGAATACTAGGAAGAATCAACAATAATTATCCGCAGCTAATTTACCAACGGGAAATCGCAAATGTCACTCGAAGTACTTTGCCGCAATTGATGAATATTTTTTCTTCACCTGACTCAAATCTTATTCATGGGACAACTTTTTCGATCAGGGGGCGTGTCGGAGATGGAGTCATTCCTGAAGAAGTTCTTCCCGGGCTTACTGAAGGGCACGACGGCGCACGCGAGCAAGGACGTGTACTGCATGTACAACAACCAGGCGCTCACGGCCTTCACCTCCTCGCTCTACGCGTTCGGCATGGTGGGGACGCTGGTGGCGAGCCGCGTCACCCGTCGCGTGGGGCGCCAGGCCATCATGCTCATCGGCGGCAGCATGTTCCTCGTCGGCGCGCTCGTCAACGCCGCGGCCGCCAACCTCGCCATGCTCATCGTCGGGCGGACGCTGCTCGGCCTGGGCCTCGGGTTCACCGGCCAGGCCACGCCGGTCTACCTCGCCGAGATGTCGCCGCCGCGGTGGCGCGGCGGGTTCATCTCCGCGTTCCCGCTGTTCATCAGCATCGGGTACCTCGTCGCCAACCTAATCAACTACGGCACGGCGCGGATCCCCGGCTGGGGCTGGCGCCTCTCGCTGGGCCTCGCGGCGGTCCCGGCCGCGGTGATGGTAGCTGGCGCCGCGGTCATCACGGATAGCCCGAGCAGCCTCGTATTGCGCGGGAAGAACGACCATGCCGCGCCGCGCTCCAGCGCGTGCGCGGCAAGGGCGTGGACATCGACGCGGAGTTCAGCGACATACTGGCCGCCGTGGAGTACGACAGGCGGAACGAGGAGGGCGCGTTCTGGAGGATCCTGCGGCGGGAGTACCGGCCGTACCTGGTGATGGCCGTCGCGTTCCCCGTGTTCCTAAACCTGACGGGGGTGACCGTGACGGCCTTCTTCTCACCGATACTTTTCCGGACAGTGGGATTCGGGAGCGACGCCGCGCTGATGGGTGCCGTCATCCTCGGCCTGATGAACATCGGCGGCGTCGTCGCCTCGGGCTTCGCCATGGACCGCTACGGCCGGAAGCTGCTCTTCATGATCGGCGGCGCACTCATGTTCACTTGCCAGGCATGCATACAACAAACATACGATATTTCCCGCGTACATTATGGATCCTCGCCTGTAAAACTTCGCTTTGCGTTTGGTTGCAGGTGGCAATGGCGAGCATCGTGGGCACGCAGCTCGGGAACGGGAGCAAGATGGGCAAGGGGTACGCGGTGGCGGTGCTGGTCCTGACCTGCGTCTTCTCCGCCAGCTTCAGCTGGTCGTGGGGCGCGCTGTACTGGACCATCCCCGGCGAGATATACCCCGTGGAGGTGCGGTCGGCGGGGCAGGGCACGGCCGTGGCGCTCAACCTCGGCCTCAACTTCGTGCAGGCGCAGTGCTTCCTCGCCATGCTCTGCTGCTTCAAGTACGGCATCTTCATCTTCTACGCCTGCTGGCTCGTCGTCATGACCGCCTTCGCCATGGCATTCGTGCCGGAGACCAAGGGCGTGCCGCTCGAATCCATGGGCCACGTCTTCGCGCGACACTGGTACTGGGGCAGGTTCCTCAAGGACCACAAGTTTGGAAATTCTGAGTCCACCACCTCATGATCCTCACTACCTGCGGTGTCGCCGTCAGACGTGCTTCCCAAATACTATCAGTTCTGTGCTGGCTCGGTATATAGGACCTAGTAGTAAAAACGTATATTGTGTGTGGTGACTGGAAATGTTGGTTCTTGAGTGGAATACAACGTGAATTTAATTGCCTTGATCGAATAGAGGAATACAGCAGCAGTACACAGGAGAAGCTCGAACGGTGCATTGTTGTTTTTTCTGTGACATGCTATTTTCCGTGCTTCATTCATCTGCCAAATCTGACAGTACCCGACTAGTCGACTACGATTTGCCGTGAAATTGAAATATTTCTACTGGAGTATGATATTCGTACGATAAAAAAAAAACCCAACGACCTCTTTGATTCACATGACATGTCTATTCAATCCTACATTATTTTGGTGTGTTTGATAGCATCATAGAAAAAAAAATCTTTGCAAGCGGTGTATAGTTCCTCCGAGTCACAAAACAACATTTTTTTACACCTATATTCACACTACTTTTTGCCAAATTATCCTTAGGGAGCAAGTGATTGAAACCAAATAAAAATCTTAATCTTCAGTAGTATTTTTAAACTTTCATAGGTATATAGTAAAATTCTAGTATGACCAGTTATAAAATCCTCATATAGCGTAACCACAAATTACAATTATTACCAGTTAAATTCATTTTGAAACCAATATACAGAACTTCCCAAAGAAAATTTGCGATAGAAACATTTTCTGTTATAAATTGTCATATAATGATGGGTATTTATTTGAAACTTTGCGTATCACCTAACCAAAAAATTTCCAACAATCGATCCATCTTCTATTTGGAATGAGTCTCTACTTAAAAACATATTCTTCAACATGCATATTTTTTCTTTAAAAGGGAGACGCAGTAGGATTTGCTTGAACTCGGACAACATTTTGTCACGAAGGTATTTAATTTATAGAAACTCTTAACACACACACACTTCATTTAGTAATTTAAACAACCATTTGTCGATCAACCAATTGTTCTTTAACTCTAAACTTTGATACCCAAGCCTCTCTGATCTATAGTTCTACATGTTTTGTCCCATTACTTAATCGATATTTACATTTATGCTCATCACTTTTCCCATAGAAATCTAGATCTATAAAATCAACTCTTTCCCGTACCTCTTTGGGTATTCCAAGAAAAGAAAGCATGAACATCGGCAAGCTTGTCCGAATATAATTGATGAGAACAAGTTGGTGTATTATGAGAGTAACTTTCTTGTCTAGCATCCTATCTTCCTCTCAAAGCGGTCCTCTACTGACTTCCATTCTTTATTTCAATAGTTTTCTGTAATGCTTGGGGATCTCAAGGTACCGAGAAGGCAAGGAACCATACTCGCACGCAAATATTTCCTTGTACTAATCTTCCTCTTCTTTCCTCTTTCCCAAACCCAAAAATTGCATGATATTAATTTTATATTAATATTTTCTCTAATTCGTGTTCCATGAAAATTATCATGTCACATCTGAATATTTGGGAATAGATACTCCTCCCTCAACTAATTAAGGAATGAGACCTCCAACTTGGACATCCTACTTTTTCCTATAAGGATTGCCAATGAAAAACATTGGAGATGGAGGATCTCCTTGTCTCCATCATTTTCAAGTTTGGAGATAATAGTTAATATCATCATGGAACCTAGCTTATGCCCACACTACCTCTTTAAACAAATTGCGCAACGCATTCACAACATTTTTGTGTGCATCCTGTCATGCACACATTTAGGTAAAAGAAGGGACATTGCACTTTATCATAAGCCTTCCGAACAACACCAATCTAATTTATTCTTGTACAAAAAGGGTATAAAAGGTATGATATGTTTTATCGTCTACAGAAATATACAGAGATTCAGTTGGTCATAGTCGAGATACTAAATTTAATAGACATGACATGAATGTGTATTATAATTTATTAATGTGAAAAAACGTATGGTTGAAGGAATAGATGATGTATAACTTGCATGTAGAGATTAATAAATATTAGTACTAATGATATAGACAATTGATTGGCTAAGAGAATAGATGATGTGCATAATTGCATGTTCATATAGAATTATTATTAATGCACGTTAGTGGGGTTTTACTTTATATGAGATGTAGATAGATTGGAAGCTTAAGTTGAGAAGACAGATAGGCCTAAATTGTTGGGGTCTATATTGTTGAATTTATATTGCATCCTCATTTTTGGTAGAAGTGACATGGTCCGGCCCGAGGATATCACCGTGTCAAATGCTTCAACAAATAGTGACACGCCACACTATTACTCAAAGGTGAATCGTGAATCTAGAAAAATTTAGCAAGATATTTATTAGACGACCACTCTAGACTTCCATGTACAAAAATAATGGAATAACAGTAGATTAATGAAGGTGCATACATGCATATATATTGTAACACATGTAGGGCGTATATTAATCAGTGTAGGAATACAATTTCTATATCATTTTATAACTCTTAGGGATATTAATTGAACGAGTGTTTTTTTAGAAACAAACTTTGATGAAAATACTAACCTATTATACAAACTATAGTTTCTTATATATATTATAGTTGCAACGGTAAATGCCAGACCTGAAACATTCAACATTGTACCTTAATATCGATTTTTTTATTATTAAATGTGGTTCATTCGCCAAAACAAACTGTGCTAAACATAAGAACTTACCGGGAGTACTTAAGTAAGAAATTTTAGTATAAGTTTGTGGAACTTGTTGTTTTAACTATGACTTGGCCCAAGAATTGAATCTAATCTATATAACCGTACTTGTTCTAACTCATAATATAATTTAAAAGGTATGATCGCAGATTCAATTGCCGTGATAACATTCAGTATGCAATTAATTAAGAGAAGAATGGCCATATATGTTCGTAGTTTCCAGAAGAAATTGCTCATCTCGAGATTATCCTAGAATTCTCCCAAGTGTTGAGGAATCTTGTCCTAGTCATATTACTAGCTGATTAATAATTAAGTACTTGTTCTACTAGTACTTAATTATATGGATAACTATAGCTATGCAGGAATAGTTTGGTTTTTTTATTGTAATTTCTTCTCCTTTGCATGTCATTTATCGAGGTAGTTATTTGCTCTGTCTGTGGTCATATGTATAATGTGTGGAGAAGAAACACCTTATGGAGATCTGTAAATGGTTGGATAAAACTATGAGTGATATTTTTATCCCACGTGGATGGAAACGTAGTCTACGGATCGACCATGCATTTCTTTAGTCATTTTACGAGTCTTCCACATACTTGTATTGTGTTGTCTTTTGTTTTGTTTTTGTTGTGCGGTTGTATGCATTCTTGTTATACACATTTTTTTTTGAAATGGGGTTGCCCCATCCTCTGCATCAAAGTTATGCATACGGCAGCTTTATTAACTTATTCTAAGTGAGTTCCGTACTTATTACATCTCAAGGGTCACATAATGTTGAAACATGTATCAACTATCTAAAAAAGCTAATAACATGAATAGCCTATGCCTTAACATGATAGTCTATAATTAAGCTGCCTGCTGTATTGGTTGAAGAAGCCATGTGCAACCATTTCCAATCGGGCGCATCCAGAATCCATGTCCTCGCGGCGCTCCTCCGACTGGAGAAAAGACCATGTACGAATCGAGTGAGTGGCCAAAGTGATAACCTGCAAGAAAGAAGAAACTTTCGTCTTGCTAAAAATGATATCATTGCGCACATGCCAGATGGCCCATAGTAAAGCACAAACTCCTCCTCTTATGTTGGATTGGTCTTTCTTTGCGACTCCATGTAACCAATTTCCAAACCAACTTGCGATATTAGTTGGAGGGGTAATATTAAAGGCCATGAAAACAATACGCCAAATAAGTTTGGCCATTGGACAATCAATGAACAAATGTTGAACTGTTTCAGCTTTGTCACAAAAGCAAAATTTAGTACTATCTTGCCAATTCTTCCTAGACAGGTTAACCTTTGTTAGAAGTACTTTACTATATAGAAACCACATGAAGATTCTAATTTTCAGTGGCACTTTAATTTTCCAGATATATTTGCGAAGAAAAGGAGTATGACCATTTAAAAAGTCAAGGTACATAGATTTAGTTGTGTATTTACCAGCAGTTGTAAGACCCCAGACAAAACTATCATTATCAGGAGATAACTCTACATCCATTAAACAGTTTACCAAATGGATCCAACAATCCAATTTATTTCCCATGAGCGCTCTTCTAAAAGCAATATTAGGATGAGCTGCCACTAAAACAGAAGCCATTGAAACGTCTTTTTGTTGGACAATGTTATATAGAGATGGATACTGTTGCGACAAAGGCAGGGGCGGAGCCAGGAATTGAGCATGGGGGGGGGCGAGTTGATAAAAAAAATCTCATAGCATATAGGACATACATAGTGAACTGGCCTTTGCAAGAAATTTTTCAGTATTTTGACATGAGAGATACCCATTTCTCCATGTCTTGCGTGGTAGAGTCTAACTAAACCAAAAATACCAATATCGGTACATAATATCTAAGTAGTAGTAGATTAATCTATATTGCCAAGTCTATTGATTAACTAGACTAATAGGTCGCAGATCACAAAAAATACTAGCTACTGCAGAATACGTACAGATAGCATATGTATGTCGATGATTCGATGTACCTTAAGAGTCCTTGATCAGACACACAGTGATCGACGGACGGCTAGCATGGGTGTGCATCATGCGTCCATGTCCATGGCGCCGTAGGCCGGCGGCGGCCAGCGAGCAGCAGCAGACGCCCTAGCAGTAGCAGATCGATCTGATATCAATACGAACCGTCGAGCAGGGCAAAGGAACCCATGGTCAACGAAGAGATCAAAATATCAGACCTATGGGTTATGGCCTCCCGTGATATGGTCAGATGGGCTGTGTTCTCTGCCAGATGGGCTTCAGTGTGTATACTCCACGGACTAGTACATATTTATGGGCTTAAACACTAATTACGAATCATTATGTACAACCATTAGTACTAAGTATTCATTGCAAACATTGAGGGGGGCCGATCATTGGGGGGGGCGGGGGGTATCTCCCCTGCTAGCCCCCCTGTCTCCGCCCCTGGACAAAGGTGTATCTCCTAACCATGTGTCCTCCCATAACTTTGTGTTATTTTCCGTTGCCCACAACAAAAGACCCCCTAGAGAAGAAATCGTCCTTCACTCCCATGAGACCCTTCTAGAAGGCGGAGTCATTAGGTTTTGCTTGCACCTGAGATCGAGAGGGATTTGCTATGTAGGGATTTTTTAGCAACTATTGCCAAACTCCATCCTCGTTAAGCAATTTAAATAACCACTTACAAAGAAGACTCTTATTTTTCAAATCTAAAACTTCCACACCAAGTCCACCTTTATCTTCGGGTACAAATGATGTTCCATTTCGTTAACCGATATTTCTTTTTATGACCATCACTTTGCCAAAAGAAGCATGATCTGTAAAATCCAGTCTCTTACATACCCCTTTAGGTATTTCTAAAAAAGACAAAATAAACATCGGTAAGCTCGTCAGGACAGAATTAATCAGAATGGGGCGATCCCCATATGAAAATAATTTACCTGTCCAACAAGCAAGTTTCTTCTCAAACCGATCCTCCATCGGCTTCCACTCTCCATTGTTATACTGATACACATGCCACATGAGATTTATTTAGATAGTATCGTCTTAGTCCAACTATTGAGTTTCACCAAAAAAACACTTTATCGAAGAAAAAGTGACGAAAGTGTGCACAATCAATTCCCTGATCTAAGTGGCAAACCAATGCACCATGCAGGATCGATGACGCAACAAGGGGCATCAAGATGAAACAATGAAGAGGGACTTGGGATGTCACTAAGTCCATTGATTGGAATTGAACCCCTTGATCAACAGTTGAATAATTAGACAAAAATGAATAATTACCCTCTTGATCTAATAGTACACGCCATCGGTCGTATGCTGTGCTGTAAAATCTCTCATAGATTGACGAGAGATCATGTAGTATTATAATTGTGGAAATTGTCTGCACGTTCAACTTTATTGGGTGCAAAATATCATTTCAATTGGAATATGCACATATTAATTTGACGTTCAACTTGTTTTTGTTCATAAGTCAAACTTACATTTTTATCTGAAATTTTACAATATCAGACCAACCAATTTTATATGCACATATTAATTGGTGTTCAGTTGTTCACATTGTTGATTTGACTTTCCTGCTTGGCATCCCCGACGAACCTCCTCCAGAACCAATGTCGGGCCCATACCGACTGCATGGCCTCCAGCGGTACGCCCTTCGTCTCCGGCAGAAACGCCGCCACGAAGATCGTCATTATCAGGAGCCAACCGGCGTAGAACAAGAACACGCCGTACTTCATGGCGCAGAGCAGCGCGATGAACACCTGCAGCTCCACAAAGCCCAGACAAAGCGCGACAGAGATGCTCATGGCCTGTCCGGCCGACCTGATCTCGACGGGGTAGATCTCACTCGGCACCACCCACCTGAGTGGCGCCCACGGCAAGCCGAAGCTGAACGTGCAGAGGCAGACCAGGACAAGCAAACAGGGCAGCCGCACTCATTTACCATGCTGCATGAATGTTATGACGTGGACGCGAGTTGGGTAAAAAAGAAAAATTAATTTAGAAAAGTATGATGACGTGAAAAAATTAGAGTTAGCGGGGGACGTCTGAGGTGGGTTAGCTGCATGGTGAGAGGATTTCTTATAATGGAGCTTTGCTATTTAGATATAAAAGATAGAAGATATGCTTCCGGGTCTTGCGGAAACATTTGCCATTCGGGCCATACATAAAGTATTTTCAACCACATTACATACTTCATAGTTTATGCGTATGTATAGTAATCGGTCGGTGAGGCTCGGCGGCGTGGCGCTGCGGGGTCTCGATTTCGGGTTGATGGACTCGCACATGGTGGCGCTGTCTGGCATCGTGGCGATGCCGACGGCAGACCTGATTTTGCAAGATCATGGTGTTGATCCTTTCTGAAGATGGGTTCGTGGAAGAAGGCGGCAGCGACTAAAGCGTGCACATCGGTGTGCGTTGAGTGTTTAGCTGAAGGTTTTAGATGATGTGCGTTGGTGTTAGTCACCCCCATCATAGTGGTAGTGACCCTTGTTGTCGAGATGTTGACTTCAGTTTGTTTTTCAACATTGTACTTTGTAAATCTGGTTGGAATTAATAAGTGTGAATGGCTGTGTGCATCACTCGATGCAGAGGCCGGGGACTCGCACCCTCCTTTTCTAAAAAAAAAAAGGTCAACGTAATGCCTGGATCACATGCATTGGATGGATAAGATATTTAAAACCCCTTGCCGTTGCTTGGATGATTCATAAGAATTCAAATTTATCACTACGGAGATAGATTTCCCATTCATTCAGCCAGCCCAGGATCTTATCCAAGTAGTACAGAGATCCAGGTTCAGTTTGAGTCCTACGAATCCATCTATTGACTCCGTACATATAGAAGAGCATATAATGTCAAAAAGCAGTTGCATGTTTTTCATCAATGAAAACATTTGAAATTTTTCACTTGGTTGGCTGAAATAATTAAGGATTAAACTTTCAATTTTTGGTGAATGATGAAACTAATTATGATCAATGGGAAGAATAAAAATATGATGTGGACAATTAGATGGCTGAATGAATGTATGTGTGTACATATAACTTGGTTGTAAAGATCAACTATTATTCATGACTGCTAGTGGAGATGACATGGATAATTGGATGGTGGAAAGAGAAGGATGATGTGGAGTAGCTAAGATATAGACAATCATGAATCTAGAAACATTTATAAAGATATTTCTTAGACGCACCACTCTAGACTTCATGTTAAAAAATAAAGAAATAATATTAAACTAATGAACGTAAATACATACATATATACTGTAACACATGTAGTGACGCAAGGAATACATGTTTGTCTATGAAATTTTCTTACTCTAGCTAATGGATATTAATTGAACAGGAGGTTTCATTAGCAACAAAATTTGAACAAAATTCTAACATAAATTCTGCTAAAAATACAATGGGTTATGTTATATTTACGACGGCAAATGCCCGAATTATAACATTAAACATTGTATCAATATCCAATGATATTATTATGTGGTTAAGATCTTATGGTATAGAATTAGTTATTACTTAAATAAGAAAGTTTAGTATAAGTCCGTGATAATTGTTGTTTTAACTATCCCTTGGCCCAAGAATTTCTTGGTGAAACAATTCTAGTCCATTGAACCACCCTCGTAATCTACCATTTGAAAGCTGCGAATGTTTATGTCGGGGTCAAGTGAGGATCTAGTAGTTTTATCTCTCTATTTGTATTGGGAAGAAAACGTTGTGTCTGGCGGGCCAAGAAACGCCGGGTGGAATCCTTGGGAGATGGAGGCCGAAGGTGGTGGGAACTGGTGGGGGCGTAGGGATAGGTGAGGGAAGGGCTGCGGTTCGGCCGTGGTCGCCGCCGGTGGCGGCGTGGCGCCTTGCGTATCGCAGGAGCGAAACTCATATTTCTATAAATATTTTTAAGGGGTTTTATATTATGAAATGGAGGGAGTAAAATAATTTCTAGTGAACCTTTTTATTGATTCGTTGTGAAGTATTTATCTTGATGATAGTCGTATGTAATCTATCTTACGATACACACAGGAAAGAGTTCAAAGGTTCTGGCATATCGATCTAATATGTGCAGAAATGACAAGCAAACTAAAACGTCTCGGCAACAAACCCCCTTCTGAAATTTGCATAAGAAAGAGAAATAACTCTCATGCAATAAGTCCCTCAATTTGAGGGCACAACATGAAGACTAGGCCATGAAAAAAATAGCACCGCTAATAGCACGCTATAGCGTTTTGATACTTGTCTCGTTAAATAAATCAGTGTACAATGTCTCGTTCATATCACGCTATAGCGCGATATAGCATGATAATAACGTATTTTAAGGCCGGCGCTATTTTGCTATAGCACGCTATATTTTTCTTTGACTAGGCCGCCACGCATGCCCTGCAGTCAAAAGCCCAAGCAAAACATAGGAGGGGGTAATTCTATAGAACAGAGATTAGTACATCAGGTTTGGCAAAGGACGAACTCTGCAGAAACGAACTATGATAATGATGATTCGTTAGATAAAAAGTATCATGCATACCACAGTATATACTACTGCGCACCAATGATACCTTGTTCATTTGAGTTCACCTTAATAACTAGCTAGACAGTAGGCACCGTACTAGGATTTATATGCAGTTGACCTGGCTGTCCTGCTTGGCATCCCTGACGAACCTCCTCCAGTACCAGTGCTTGGCCCAAACCGAGCGCATGGCCTCCAGCGGCACGCCTTTGGTCTCCGGCAGCAGCGCTGCCATGAAGACCGTCATCGCCAGGACCCAGCCGGCGTAGAAGACGAATATGGCGTACTTCATGGCGCAGAGCAGGGTGATGAAGACCTGCGTCTGCGCGAAGGAGAGGCTGAGCGCGATGGAGATGGTCATGGCCTGCCCCGCCGACCTGATCTCCACGGGGTAGATCTCGCTCGGCACCACCCACTTGAGCGGCCCCCACGACAGCCCGAAGCTGAACGTGTACATGCACATCAGCGCCAGCACCCCGTACGCGTAGTTCTTCGCCATTGTCGTCGCATGGTGACGACCCAGATGGACCGCCAGTATCCACGCCACCGCCACCTTCAATGAATAGCATAAATTGGAAGTTCACGCGTTGCTAGTGTTGGTGTCCGTGTCTTAATGTGGTGTGTTAGTTACCTGGCAGAACATCATGGCGATACCGCCGACGAGGAACAAGAACCTGCGGCCGGCGCGGTCCACGACGAAGGTGGACACGGCGACGGAGCTCAGATTCACGAGGCTGAGTATGACCGAGCCGAAGATGGCCTTCTGGCTGCTGAACCCGACAGTCCGGAACAGCACCGGCGAGAAGACGGATATGACGATCATGCCGGTGAGGTCGAAGAATGTGGGGATGGCCACCATCATCACCAGGTAGTGCCGGTACCCCTTGCCGCGCAGCCGCTCGAACGCGCCCTCGTCGTTCCGGCGGGCCTCCTCGACAGCCATGACGATGTCCTTGAACTCGTCACCGACGTCGGCGTCCGCCCCTCGGATGCGCTGGAGCGAGGAGCGTGCCCTGTCGGGGTCGCCGCGCATGACGAGGCTGCTAGGGGTGTCCGGGACAAAGAGCGCGCCCAGCACGACGATGATGGCCGGCACGCCGGCGAGGCCCAGAGAGACGCGCCAGCCCCAGCCCGGGATGCGGTTTGTGAAGTAGTTGGTGACGGTCGCGGCCAGCGTGCCGAGGACGAGGAAGAAGTTGTAGGCGGTGGTGAAGGCGCCCCGCCACTTGGCTGGCGCTGTCTCGGCGAGATACAACGGAGCCGCCTGTGGTCAAACCAATCCATGTGTCATAGCGAGGGAATGGACCGTTTACCAAAACTGAGTTAAACTGGGCCTTGTCGTACAAGCACAACTAGGCCTGTATACGAGTAAGCCTCATGGGCCCAATAGAGTTGCGCTCCTCTTTAATTGAAACTGAAGAATTCTCGAAAGAAAAAACAAACTGAAGGTGGGAAGTCAACAAATACAGACCTGCGCTGTGAACCCAACACCGAAGCCGAGCAGCATCCGGCCGATGATGAGCATGGCGACGTTGACGGCGCCACCGTTGATGGCGGAGCCGGCGAGAAACATGACTCCGCCGCTGAGCATGACAGCCTGCCGGCCTACTCTCCGGGTCACGCGGCTCGCCACAAGCGACGACAGCATGCCGGCGATGTAGAGCGACGACGTGAACGCCGTGAGCATCTGGTTGTCGTACTTGCAGTAGGCGTCGCGCTTGGCGCCCTTCATCTCCCTCAGCACCTCCGGGAAGAACCTCTCCAGGAACGACTGCATTTGCGTCACGCCACCTGACGATTAAAGTTCACCATCGTTCATCAGAATTCAGTTACACTGTAATTTGTCGAGCAATCGATATCACGCTGCACGTGAGAATAATCCTCGTGATACCGAACAAGGTACAACTAACCGTTGACTAGTCGAGGATGCTAAAAGCAAAAGGACGTCACACATATCTTCAAGCAAGTGTATAGGATACATTATGTGCCGAGATCGAAGCAAACTATACTAAGTTTCCGATCGAAGAACTTTCAAGGAAAAGGATGTGTCATACATATCTACAAGCGGTATACATATCTGCCGAGATCGCAACAAACTACAGCGACATCCCATTAAACAAAATCAAAGAATATTGGCATATGTGCGTATTCTGATTCCTTTCAACTTCCTGGGTTCTACTTAACCATCTCGTTAGTCATGACGACGACATATGGGTGGACTTAAGAGTATCTACCTTGAATAATCCACAGGGCTAGCTTATTCTATAGCCACATGTTGTTTCCAGTCTATCAATCATGTAGTTTTCAGCAAGTATATTTCTCCAGGACAAATTACATGGATATATAGGTATAGTCATGTCTCGATCGTGAGCGATCAATAGTGTCCGTAGTGCGATGACAAGTTGACAGCACCAAGAACATGTGCATTGAATTTGTCCAGTGTTCTTGGACGTACATAAAGTTGACAAACCATGTTTCCAGGGACCTTCAAGTGCTATCTTGTTTCCCTGCCCTGCACACGTTTACTTTGTGCAAGGTATGTCCTGATTAGTGGGGTTTACTTTTGCTTTCGGCCAGAACCTTCATGCGCTGTGTAGTTAGTTGCGACATTGCCTAGCAAACACATAATGCTGATGAGACCCTAGCTGTATGTGCATATAATGCTCTGCTAGTGGATGCCACAGTTAGCATATATGGAGAGGGTTTCTATGGACAAGGTTCCAAAGAACCCAAACCACATGATAATCATTGATGTGCCCTATTACTACTATTTTGTGTTCAAGGATCAGTAGGGGGGCAGCCTGGATTCTCACCTAGCTAGTGAAATGCTTCAACAGGCCCCTGCTTCAAGAGGAGAGGGCGATTGAAACACAAATGTTCTGATTCCTGCCGTGGCGCCTTTGAAGGTGGCTACTTGCTGGATGTCGTGTCCTCTCAGCTTTCCCTGTGAAGCAACGTACTACTCCATGGCTGGTTTAAGATTCTACAGTTACATCTCATGGTCATGGTGAAACAACAGCTTGCTTTTCGTCTACACAGTTTGTGAGAAGAAGATTCTGTTCTGCCCTGACGAAAAACTCAGAGCGGAAACCAAGTCCTGCTCTCTGTTTACTTATTCTTCCTCCGAGAACGACTCTCTGTACAGCGAAATCGTGCTTAGTCAATGTGCCTGCCTTTATCTTCTCAGTCAAAATTGAATACGCATCGCAGTCGTGCTTACTAGTATATTTAAAAAATATATATATTGGGTCAAAGTTGAATTTTTTTGGACGTATGCTACGTATCATATATGGAAGAGTACACGCAGAGAAAATCACACACACTTTTTTTTTTGACAGGATCCGATGCATTAATAAGGAAGCTCAGTACAACTTACAAAAGGTCCAGCAGCAGAAGAAATTACAACCAGACCCAGAAAATTGCACAGAACACCCTAAGCCACCTGTGGAGATAACAATCGGATCCACCCCACACCCCCAAATGCCTACACGCCGCCGGAGCCGCCGTACCACCATTGACGAGGGAGAGAGCACCTCCACCAGATGTAGAAGACCGCAGAACCGCCCGCCGCCACGCGACGAAGACCTAGCTCAATGAACGCATACGGCCACAACGCCTGCTCCCCGAAACCACCCCTCTTCCCGCCGACGCGGCAACGCCCAGGCCAGCCACCCGCTTCACCCAAGCTCCAGACGACAACTCCCCTCGCCACCACGGCCGGCCGGAGCAAATCCGTCAAAGAGAACCACCACCAGCAGCAGCAAACAAGGGACGCCAACAAAGAACAACGGCGCTCGGTACCTGACGCCGAAGATCTCCTCCATGGAGCTCCAGAAGCCGGCAGGATCTCGCACTCCGACGATGCGTCCTCCTCACCGCCGGGATAGCCACTGCACTCCCAGAACCATGCATCCCTCCTCTTCCCCCCCTCGCCACCGAGGCCGGCCAGGAGCCGAGGAATGAAGCAGAGCATCTGGAAGCAAAAGCACTTATTGAAGAAGCTTTTCGCCGATTTGCCTCCGAGTTTCCTCCACCTTGG
Organism: Poa pratensis; assembly: GCA_947311845.1. Classification (NCBI taxonomy): domain Eukaryota; kingdom Viridiplantae; phylum Streptophyta; class Magnoliopsida; order Poales; family Poaceae; genus Poa; species Poa pratensis. Next base: position 68,827,422 of record CAMZMU010000063.1, read on the forward strand.
AGGCTTGACGGAGAAGAAACCGATGACGAACTCGACGCCGTGCCCGGACGCCAGAGCTCCGAGCCTCCGAGAGGGAAAAGGCGGGACATACGCCACGAAAAGCATCACAGCTAAAACTAGATAACCTACTCTACCCCTGTACAGATCGGGCCGGCACCCTAGATCAGCACCATGCCAACCAGCGCGAACGCCGGCGGCAAGGGCGGCCGGATCTAGGCGGAGAAGAAAGAGAGCTCTCAGGCGGAGGAGGAGAGGAGAGGAGAGGGGACGAGACACGAAAATCACACACACTTTATGCGTTTCTTGTATATATTGGGTAAAAATCACACACGCCAAACGCGAGCCTTTATTAAATGTTTGCTGGTCTGTAGCTAGGAAGATTGCCAGATAACTACGAGGACAAACCGCGCTGGAAACTGGACAATTAGTCGGCGATGAGATCTTGATATTTTCTTTGCACTAGAAGTTGCAAACGTAGAAGTGCGTGCCCATCTGATATTTCTGTACTGATCCTTATCGTTCTTTATTTTTTTATCAGCAGGACAGAATGGTGAGCTATAAATAGTAGTAAACCAAATAGAGCGGTAACTTCTCCTGCTTAATTATACTATGAATAGACAAGTCTAAAATTACTCTGTTGAATTTTTTTGGACGTATGCTACATCATATATCGAAGAAGAGTACACGCAGAGAAAATCACACACACTTTATGCGTTTCTTGTATATACTGGGTGAAAATCACACACGCCAAACGCGAGCCTTATTAAATGTTTGCTGGTCTGTAGCTAGGAAGATTGCCAGATACTCTCTCCGTGCATAAATATAAGACGTTTTAGCTATCCAACATATTGTCTACATGCATACTAATATAAGTGCACATACACACTAAAATATGTCTACATACATTTAGATATATTTGAATGTGGACAAATACTAAAACATATTATATTAGAAAACGGAGGGAGTAACTATGAGGACAAACGGCACTGAAACTGGACGATTTAAAATCAGTCCTGATGCATGTGCACAAGCGGTTACTATCTCGATATTTTCTTTGGACTAGAAGTTGCAAATACGACTAGTAAACGTAGAAATGCGCGCGGCGCGCCCACCTTTATTTCTGTACTGATCCTTGCGCCTGTAAGGATATGCTTGAATTATCGTTGTCCTTCTTTATTTTTTTAATCGCCAAGGACAAAATGATGAGCTATAATCAGTAGTAAACCAGATAGAGCGGTAACTTCTCCCGCTTAATTACTACTCCGTATGAGTAGGTAAGCCTAAAATTACTCTGTTGGTGCATTAGTTAGAAGATTAATCAAGTGTAGCAGTAATACTGACAACCCCATAGAGAAAATATACATGACTTGAGCTGCACTCATGCCTCCTTCTAACTGAGGATCCAAGGTGTTCATGATGAATTAAGCCATGAATAAACGCAAAGCATATCCTGTTCAGAGTGCGTGCGCACCTGAGACGCCAATGTCGTAGCCGAAGATGAGGCCGCAGGAAGCGGCCATGAGGCAGGTGACCACGACGGAGATCGTCACGCGGCCGTCCCCGTAGCCGTGTGCGCGGCCGGCGCCGTCCGCCGGAGCGAATCCTCCTCTGGCCATGGCGGCTGAGCGCAAGCCTTGGCCGTCAATGAGTTACTGTAGTTGGGTTTGGAAGGCAGAGTCCCGGGAGTAAACGACGGTTGCCGCTTTATATATAGGCTTGACATGATCTCAGCGAACAGTGGAGCAATTGGATGGGGATAAATGTGTGTCCAACAGAATAATGCGTTGGGAAAGCGACATCTAGAGAATAAAATAGAGGATGATGAGTTCTGTCGGAGAATAGAAATAGGAAAAGTTGGCCTACTTATGAAATCAGATTAATTATTACCGAATATATGTTGATATAAGTTAATAAATACATTGTTTTTAACACGCAACGAGAGAGAAGAGCGGCGTTTTGGCACCCATGCTCCCGGTATTTTCGAAAAAAAAGAAAATTTTGAAAACTTCTAAAAAATTTCCGAAAAAATCAAGCACGTACCTGAGTATGGTACGCACGATCGTGACAAATTTCGCAACGAAATGACATCGTGGACGTCCTGTGCAAAAATGACAAATTTCTGACTGAAAATGAGATGAATTTTCTGTGAGAAATTTGTCATTTTTGCACAGGGCGGCCACGATGTCATATCGTTGCGAAATTTCACACGATCGTGCGTGCCATACTCAGGTACGTACGTGCATGATTTTTTTCGATTTTTTTTTGAAAAGTTTTTCAAATTTTATGCTCCCAAAAATATCGGGAGCATATGAGCCCGGGTGCCAATCTCAATTTCCGCGAGAGAGGGTTTTATACATGCCATCTCCATACATGTGAGGAAGCACCATCGCCGGATAGGGCTTTGTGAGCCGATGAAGAGGCCCGACGCCGGTGGAGCCGAAGTCGTTGTGGTTCGTCGACCGAGAAACGTCCACGTGCTCCTCACATCTTGGAACTGCTGCTTGCCATTGGCGTTGTCAAGGCAAAGCAGCAGAGTCGCCAACCATGTACCGCCTTCCTAGTTCTTCGACCATCATCTTCCTCGCACATCGTCTGCGCCGGCAAGCGTGACCACCGTCCCACCCAAGGATAGCACATTCATTGCACAGCAGTAACATCGTAAGATGACCTCCCACATATCCCTCGACCACACTATTGTGGCGCCACAAAGATGGAGCTAGGATCGGGAACACTTATTCCGAAGTCGGTCATGCTGCTAGCCAACCATCGTCGGGGACAACACAAAACCTAACCCTAAATTTACAGCAGGGGAAGATGACTTGAGTCCCCTCCCCCAACTATCGCTAGAGCGGCGGACGGGAGGGGTGGGGGGAGGGGAGAGTGCCCGTGGCCTCACTGGCTGACTATGGTATGAACGAGGTCGTCTCCTTCTTGGCTTGAAGAGGAAGGAGACACGGGAACCAAAACGGCTCCGTGTCAACTTCGCGAATGATATCAGCCGAAGAATGGAAATAGGAAAAGTTGCCCTACTTATGAACTTGATTAAGAGATTAATTAACTATGACCCAATATATGTTAATAGATGTTAATAAATGCACATCTTTCAATTGGCAAGGGAGAGGAGCTTTAGCCATGAGATTATTCTATAAGGCGAGTTTGTGTGGTACTCTGTGTGTGAGTGACATGTGTCTTCAATACATGTGTTAATGATACATGCATGCCAGTGACATGTAGCTTAACATCCAACTTGGGGAGATAGAGCCTCCTAGCAGATCCCGCAAAACTACAACCCGTAAAACTGGTATCAGGTACCCTCAAACACAGTTTGAGGTATAGAATTTGCAGCGGCAAAACATATATACTAAACTAGAACGATGCGTGAAATCTAAAGTTGACAATAAAAATGTGCAAGAAAAAAAGTTCACTTCATGAGCGAAAGTAATTTCAGTATTCCCCTAACACATGATTTAATTTTGCAATTACGTAGCGGGAAGGTGTGATTATCGTTCAAACGGCAAAAAAAAGATGACACGGACAATTTAGAGGCTGTTTGGTTCGTGCCAGTGTCTGCCCCGCCGAACCTGGGCACGCCAAATATTTGGCGAACAATTCTGCTGCCGGCCGCTCGCCAAAAATTTGGCGCAAAATTGAACTATGGGAACTAAGATGGCCTGGGCGAGCCAATTATTTCGTGGCCATCCAAACACCCAACAAAGGCTGGTCAATGACCAATTTTTTGGACGGGAGTAGAGCTGCTGGATGTCCCGGGGGTTCGTGGTGACATCGTAGCGAAGAACGTCGATCTTGAATTTCTTGGGCCAGGTGACCTGGCAAAACCCAGGAGCGAGGGCGAGACACCCCTCGGTGATGTCGTCGTCCCGGTCCTCTCGGCGGTGACGTTCTTGGCGACGCTCGATGTGGGTGCGCATATCCTCGGTTAGATGGTTGTTGAGGTCGTCACGAAGATCTTGATTGCGCGTAGTAGATGACCCGACGGAGATGGCCTTGCCGCGGTCGCGGTTCAGCCGGTTCGCCATCGGTGGTGCAGTGCGCCGAGGCGCCGTCTCGGCTTGGCGCTCACCGCGAGGCTGACCTCGCGGTTCGCGTGTCTTGTCTCCTTCTGCTCTAGGGACGTTGACGGTAGGAGCTCGCGGTTCCCGTTTCTTGTTCTTGGTGGGGGCGGCCGTTGACGGTAGGAGCCATCGGCAAAGTCGAGGAGTGCTTCCACACGGGCCCTCCACTCCTGGTAGACCTTGGGGTCTTCGCTGCATGGGGGGAACTGCATCAGGGCCTTGGCAGTGACAAGGGCGTCATGGCGAGCTTGTACGTCTCAGGGCAAGTGCATGGAGGACTTGTTCTTGGAGTTTCGCGGATCTCCGCTGGCGCGGACGTCGTCGCGCTTCTCTCCAACGCTGGGACCCTTGCCGGCGCCGTTGCCAACGCTCTTATCTCCAGTGAGGCGGATGAGTCCTGTCGGAGTTCCTTGGAGTCGCCATGTCGTCAGGCCCACCGTTCCGGTTGTTGTCCGCTCCGTCCGGCACCATCTTCTCCATCGGTGGTGGGGGCGGAGGACAGTCCTGGTTCCCCTCCGCGGCACGGCGCTCAGCTGAGGCCTAGGTGCGCGAGGGAGAAACTGGCTTGGATGCCGTGGCGTCGGTCTTCTTCTTCGGCAGCATGCTTGGCGAAGAACTTGACGACGATCTTGAGGTTGATGAAGACGAAATCAGCGCTTGCGCCCCCTACCTGGCGCGCCAGATGTCGTGTCTCGGATGACGGACACCGGAGTAAAGGATACCCCTTTTTAGGTTCAGCACGGGGTGCGAAGGAGGCTGGAAGACGTCTCACCCGGGAGGTGCTCGCCAAGTTCTTCGTTGGGACGGACAAGCAAACAACACAGAGACACACGGAGTTTTACCTAGGTTCAGGCCGCCCGAAGGCTAAAAGCCCTACTCCTGCATCTCTGGATTGAGATGTTCATCATCGAGTGGATTACAAGGGTGTTTCTGGGGTGAACCAGGCAGAGTATCGGCCGGAGGTAGACGAAGAGCAGATCCGGCCCTGGGGAGATCATCTCTCTCTCTCTCTACCCTCCGAACCCTAGTCTAGTCTTGACTTGCACCCAGCTTGTTCCTCCCTTTTCTTCCTCTGGCCTCGGTGCCTTGGTCCTCCTTTTATAGGCTAAGGGGATTCCACAGGCGCACGCGTGGAGCGTGAGGGGTTTAGGCGGGAGAAAAACCCTCGGCGGTCTTTGGAGGAGACGTGGTCTCTTCTCCTCCAAGTATCTTGAGTGATGTCGTTGTCTACCTTTAGGAAAGGAGGGGAGGGCGGTATTGACAGCCCCACCGACCACGCCCAAGGCAGCGTCCTTCGAGGCGCGTCTTTCATCTTGGCGCCCAAGTCTTCTACAAGCTTCCTGCACGAGCTGGCGTGCTTATCCTCTCAGCGGTACAGACGGAGAACCCGGAGGCACGCCCGGCCTCCTGTCGGGTGCCTGGACCCGGGGGTGCTCCATCTTGATCTCCGGGAGATAGGTGACCCCGGAAGGCCACCTGGTCCTTAGCCGTAGTTTGTCGATGCCGAACTTGACGAGCTTCCTTGGGGGCAGTCTTGACTCCTTGCCTTTGTCCATCTTTTTGGTGGGCCCAGGTTGTGGACCCACTTTGGCCGCATCTGGGGAACCTCATGTTCCACTGTTGCGACAGGGGATGAACGGAAACTATTTTCGAACGATTTTAAAAGTGAACAGAAAAGCCCAATGAACGAAAACCTATTTTTGAACGTTTATAGAAGTGGACAAAAATGGGGTGAACGAAAACTATTTTTAAACGATTTTAAAAGTGAAAAAAAGGCTAGTGAACGGAAAATATTTAAAAGTGAACAAAAAGGCCAGTGAACGGAAACATTTTTTTAAATCATAAAAAAGTTAAAAAAGAAAAATTAAAATAAGTAAAAATAGAAAATTTAAAAACAAAAATAAAAATAAAAGGGAGAAGAAAAGAAATAGGAACATAAAAAATTAAAAGAATGAAAAGAAAAATAAAATAAAATGAAAACAGAAAAGAAAACCAAAACAGAAATGAAAAAGAAACGGAAAAGAAAAAAAAAGCAGTAAAAATCGCCCTGAAATGGGCCGGCCCATCGAATGAATCCTTCAGGCGACGCTCGCAATAGCCGTCGCTGCGGGGCGACGTATAGGATTCACCCTCCTCAAAGGGAAATAAAAACGGTTGAAAAGGACCTAACAATTGGAATAAATAAAAAATAAGGGGAAATCTGCAAAAAAAAACTTGCAAACTCACGGGCATCTTCACGGAGTGAGAAAAACGCTCGCGCATGGTAACTTGGTGACATGTTTTTCGCGTTTCACAACCTGGTGACCAAAGCGCGCATTTGTGTCAAGTTGGTGTACTAAATCTGTATTTCACTTTAAAAGAAAGGATATTTGATGCATGAAATGGAAAAAATTCTCGGGAGTATGAAGATTCGATTAGACACAATAGTTAAAAATTTAAATTTGATTAATAGGAAATGTACGTATATTTAACCACTAAAAATTGATGATGTTCAATATTATATGGCTATAAAAATTTATAATATGAATATCTTGCATGTTAGGATGAATATCATTAATAAATATGGAATACTATGGATAAATAAATGTTTCAAATAATAAATGATGTGGTGACGACATAGATAAATGAATGGCTCAAATAGTGGATGATGTGGACACATTGCATGTGGAGATAGACTAATTTAATGTTTGTTAGTGGTGTTTTATCTTATAAAAAGTAGATACATCTTAACTGAGAGAGAGTTGAGTTCTCAAAGAAATTTTGAGTGAAAGTTTTAATCTACAATAATAAAAGTAATGAAAAACAGAGGAAGATTTTCCCTAAGAAAAAGGGAGACAGAGCATAAGTCCAAACAACAACAAATGAGCATGTAAAAAAAGTGAGACGCCACTCAAAATATAAAATGGGAGGAAGAAAACCATGGAGTATGGAGTATGGCATTTGACAACTACTCTTAACAGCTAGCCAAGAAAATTTATATTATATAAAACAATGTTTATCAAAGTATTATGTTCTTTCCGGTTATTTATTTTTAACTAAAAAATAATCCTCCTTGTAGGATCTGGTTATTCCCACAATAGGACTCCCCTTGATCGGTAGCCATAATTGTCTTCATCGTGACTTCAGGCTCGCAGTGGCGCACAGTTGGTCGGGAGGCGGGAGCAGAACTGGATTTCCCACAAAGGTGGCCTTCTATCTAGTAATATACCACCAAGGACTAGTCCTGGTTGGATTCATTTTTTTTAACTTGTTGAATGCAAAAACCGGTCACATGAAAAGATGTTTAGTGGTAGTTACACAGATACTATTAAAATATTGGCGAGAGAATATAGATGTGTCCTAAATAAAGATGTTCCACTAGAAAACTAGGAACATTCAAAAAAGAATCGGTATAGATAATCTTCTATATGCAGATATAGATGACCAAATTTGAATGAGCTGCTGGAGATGCTCTAAGTTAATTAATACTCCTTTCATTTTTCATAGAAATGAGCATTTCTCTGCTATTACAATCACAGTTCTGGGTGCATTTGAGTGGACCCACCTGTACTCCCGGACCCGCTTTTGCAGAGTTGCACTTGTGAATCAACGCAACCAAATGCTAGAGAGATTTACGACGATGTCCTGTACGAGCCAAACTTGGCGTACTGGGATGGCCAGATTGAGCTGGAGTACGCCTACCGGCTCAGCACCTTCATCGCCCGCGGACTGATTTGACTCCAATGGCGAGGTCCTCACCAACGCCTCAGACGAGAACTCCGCGACCGGCATGGAAAAGGAGAGGGTGCGGTACGAGGCGGCCTCCGCCGCAACCTCAACAAGAGGCGGAGGAGGTTAACGGTGATGATGCCGACGATGGCCGGAGCCGGAGTGGGACGCAGGCGAGATGCAGCTCGCCATTGAGGGCGTCCATAGCATCCTCGGCCCCGCCTCTTGCGCCGCCATCCGCCACCGCCGGCAAACTCTACTGCCTCTGCTCCCACTGCCGCCGGGCGCCTCTAGCTATGGCTGCGTTCACGGGCTACTACCCGAACTGTCGGTGCCCGGCTTGCCACACAAGTAGCTAGATCTAGGTTTTAGTTTAAAGTAGTTTAAATGAATTTTTATGTAAGTTCGATTGAAATTTCGATGAAATCTAGATATTTTCGTGCTTAAATGTCGAGTTCAAAAAAAATTGGGCACCGCAAGTGGGGAGCGACATCGCCCAAAGGGCGCCGCAAGCAGAGATGCTCTTAGTGGAGCATGGGAGGAAAAGTTGGGCCGAGAGAACTTTTCTTTATTGTAATTTCTACTTGTGGCGCTTCATAAGTGACAGATATTGGGCTCATCCTGTAGTTCCAATAGCAATTGCACTGAAAAAATGTTGTTCATTCTCAAACTTTTATAACCTTAGAAGTACGATTACATGATCCAGAACAAGTACACTAATATGAATAGATATTCATCAGTACATTATCTTCATCACATCAATGCGATATTTTGGCATATTGACTTGGTTCTACCTGCAGTGCACCATTAACACACATTATCCTTGATACAAGCACCACCAGTGCTCAACACCAGTCACCAGATTCCAGGTCTACACCTTGCAGAGCTTATGGTTCTTTGAACGAAGATTTGCAGCCTTATGCTTCTTTGAATGACAAGTTGCAACCTTGTCGTTGTCCCATGTCAAGTTGCAGAGCTCATGGTTCTTTGAACGAAGATTTGCAGCCTTATGCTTCTTTGAATGACAAGTTGCAACCTTGTCGTTGTCCCATGTCACCCCTTTCATTCAAAATAAAAATAAAAATAAATCAGATATATACGCCATATGAACATCTTGCAAGCAGTATGGACAGATAAGATGAACTGCCACTTGGAAAATGTTGTACACAATAATTAGTTCAAAAAAGAAATAGACAAGCAAGAAAGAGAAATGCCATTCCTTTGGGGTATATTGAAAGAAAATAACTTCACCCTCAATATTAAAGTTAATGGCATCGTGTACTCGATCTGGTTTCAGATGGTAGCGTCATGCTATCTACCGTTAGTTCCCAGCTAAATTGTCATCAGTGTGCGAGCTAAGGATGACTCCAACGGGGCGACCCATCGAGTCCGTTTGTGTCCGGATGGGAAAAATCAGGCCCTAACCATGCGACGCATCCATCCGGCTGGTCCGTTTCGTGTCCATTTTGTGTCCGGGCCGACGCATTCCTGGCCCAAATTTCGGTCACCGATGCGTCGGGGACAGACAGAAACGGAGACAAAACGCGTCCGCTGCGTCCACCCATGTCCTCCCCTGTCCGCGTGTTGCCCCACATGGCAGCCACACAAATATCCTCTCTCCTCCCACCACCTACCTCACTCTTCTCTCTCCTCCCTCTCTCTCCCGATTCCCCATCTCCATTGGCCCAATCTCTCTCCCTCCTCTCGAGCTCCACCCCTCCTCCTGCCCACGATGCGGCGTTGGCCACGGCGAGCTCAATCTTTTCTCCGGCGAGCAGCAGGGTGCTTTTTTCCCGATCTATAGCGCTGCTCGCCCGAGCTCGCGATGTGGCGTTGACGCTCGGCGTCGGCGGCTGCCGTATCTGCACCTCGGTCGCGCGGTGGAAGCGGCGTCGGCGTTGATGCCCGGCGGCTACATGCCCGGCGAGTACGCCTAGCTGCTACCGCCTTGCGTGCTCCCCACCGTGGCACAAAATCTGGAGGTCGTGTCTCCAATCCAAGATCCACGAGGACGAGCTGGGCGGCTGCTTGCGTGATCTATACTAGTTCATCTAGTAAACGCGCACCAGCTTGACAACCGTGACACCTTGCAGTACTACTTTTTTTGCTAGATCGATCTAGGAGCCTAGGATCGATCTATACTTTTTTTGCTCCCCACTTTTTTTGCTGGTGAGCTAGAGCTAGCTCTACTGCTTTTGCTTGCGTTGGAGTCATTTTGATTGCGTTCTTTCGCTCGTGCTGCTCCTTGCATTTTCTCTAGAATTTCTTAGTGTAGCCATGCTGCTGATAGCGTACTTTTGCTCTCTCTCGCATCACGACAACATCTAGCACCCAAGTATCGATATAGACGCGGTCAGCTGTGCCGAGATGTGCAGCGTCTGGAGGAGGAAGAAGACCCGGACAAATTTCCAAATGCGTCGGCACCGTTGGGTGCACCCTCCGTCCGCCCCTGTCCGCACACTGTCCGCCCGGCCGTACCCGACGCAAACGGACATAATTTCCTAACTTCACATGGCGAATAGGTGGCGTTTGTGGCCTCAATGAAGAGGTATCGCCTTTCTCAATCATCTGAAAGGACTTAAGCTGACACACAGGGGACTGGTGTCAACCATGCTGCAGACCGGCATGGGGGTGTTTGTCCTGGTGGCACAAGGCTGAAGGCAGAGATAGGGCAGCGAACTCGAAAAAAGTCAAGTCCTCACAAACAGTCCAAGTCTAAGGATGTCGGGCGAGGCATGAATCAAGAGGAATATACTCACATGAGAAGGACAGCAAGGCTAATACTACGGAAGTTTTAGTATTCCCATGCAGGGAGAATGGCTTTTTACTGGCCCAGTATGCCGGTATGCGGTACATGACATAAAAAAGTACACACTCTGAAACAAAAAGACACAAACAGAAACATCCAAAAGGTAGGTGACCCAACGAAAAACATTCTAAAACTTTTCCCTACAGAAAAATATGTGTTAGATTCATACATACTCCCTCTGTCCCATAGTATAAATATGTTATTACCACCAATATATGAGTATATTGGTTATAATGATATCTTATATTGTCAGACGGAGGTAGTACCATCTCAAGGTACAAGACATTTGCTCCGGTATAGAAAATTAAATAACCATCTAGACTAGTGCTTTAAAAGACGTTTGGTCTGATATTATAAAACTTAGAGAACCGTCCAGTTTTCTGCTTTAGAAGGCAGCCCAATGACTCAAATGGATAGGCCCATCAAGAGCAAATGATCCAACAGGGAGGAATAGGATCCTAGGCTCTCAAAGACAACTTGAAGGCAAAAGGACTAAAGCTCATTATTGATATACAGTTTAGTGCACCGACACAACTGGAGCTGCTATAACTCATACACTTTGGAACACCCTAACAGAATATTCATGGCAACAAAATATTAAATGTACAATAATATATTACTACAACACAGTGACCACTGCTAAGAGCAAGGATAATAAGAGAACTAGCAGCCGGCTATAACGCCATGCCATGTCACCTACAGCCTTCATAAAGCCCAACCCATACAATAGAATAGCTATAAGCTGGCTATTTGGTTGAATTCATTTATTGCTCTTGCATGCTACGGATTGGAAGAAAAAGGGGAAGTGAGTGCATGCAGCTAGCATGCAGCCAGCAGCTCGGCTGCAAGCCAGCTTTTTCACCTCGATGCATGCGTGCAGGCGAGCGCTTGCTGAAGCGCCGGCACCGCTCTCTCTCTCTTGTTTCTCTCTTCCACGTAGGATTATTATGACGTGGCGATTGTTATAGCCTGCTGAGTAGGACTTATTGTACCTGCTTTAAGAGTGATGCAACGTCAGAAGGTAGCAAACCAGAAATTTCGAGACAAGAGTAAAGGTAGGGAGAATAACCCTGATTAGTACAGCGAGGTCTAGAAGTCATTGGGCAGAGAGTTGCTAATGGAGAGGGGGGTAGCAATTAAGCGCACCAAAGCCAGAGTTAAATTACTCTTGAGAATCCTACATCCAATGCAACCAGCCAGGGTGTGTATTGCATCGTAGGTAAGATAAACAAGCAAAACACTAGTATTAGAGTAACATATCCAACACAGAGCTAAGCAAAGGCAACCATGACACGTAATTTGTAAGAACGTGCATAAAGGGACATCATAGCATATGAATAATTAGAGAGCTTCTTCTAGTTACCTGTTGGCCTTTCAAGGTATCTGCAGAAAACGGTTGGGAGTAGGGGGATAGTAGGAAACTCGTCGTCGCAATCTTCCGCACCCACAAACTCAGACTCAGGAGTACATGACTGCAAACATGCCTGGTTGTCAACCATGATCATCCACCCCTTACCACCAAATTCCTTCTCCGTTAACATGCAACAGAGAACATTCAGGTCTTCGGTGCTGATGATTGGGAACTCAGGAAGACGTTGATGTAGCAATGGGTAAGCAGGTTGATCCCAAAGACTACCCAGGTTGATCACATGATGTAGCTCCCACTCGAACTTGGAGCTCAAAGTCCAAATGGTGATTTTCTGGGGAGGCTGTTGCCAGCCATTGTGGAGTCGGTCATGGAAATGATTGTCAATGTCGACAAAGCACATCTTGCCTTGGCTGATGGACACACTTCGGAATCTCTCCGGGAAGCACCTTTCGACCCGCACCTCATCATGGTACTCTTTTTCTCCAGGGAAAGGAACGAAGCGGAGCGCCTGGGAGTTGGAGAAGTCACATAGCAGTACCCCGCTGAAGTAGTCAATCCAGCACAGGAAACGGCAGTCATAAGCAAGCACATTGTCAGTTGACCAGAGGTAGGGCAACAGGCCGCCATTGCTCTGGTCTTGCGGCAGCAGGGCAGACATATTGGGGATGATTTCCACTTCTCGCCAATGGAGTAGAAGATGCAGAGTTCACCCCCACATGCCAATGTAGCAGTCCCCTGGGAGCCGCAGGATGCCTGTGGTGTGGTTATCCATCAGCAGCTTCCTTTCCTTGTCCTTGATGCACGGAGGGAGCCGCTGCACCGATGGGAGAGAACCGGCGGTGTAGACGAACAGATCTGGCGGGGCGTCCATGGCCAAGTAGGAAGTCTGGTTCGGAAGGATGGAGATCTCGAAGAGGACGAGGTCCTTGTCGGTTGCCCGGACGTAGGAATAGGCGGGCCGGGTGTCTGAGCCTTGTTCCTTCGGCCAGTGGAGGTCGAGGAAGGAGACCCCTTCTCGACGAGCCGCGAGGGTGAAGCACACGTAGCAGGAGGGGCCGCCGGTGATGTCGAGTGGAGCGGCGGTCTTATTCTTGTTGACAGCCACGTGAGCAGCGTGTAGGCCGTTGTGGCAGGGATTGCGGCCGACGCGACACAGCATCATCCCGTCGGGGAGGACGATGGTCTCGGTGGGCATGGCGAATGGGATTGGGGGAAAAGCAGTCGCCGCCTCTCTAACCCTAACCCTATGCTTTTGGTGTGGGAACTGATGGACAGGAAGAGGAAATCACTAGAAAAAACCCTTTACAAAGGGAACCCAACGGACCGTGTCGTGGTGACAAGTGTCGCACTCTCCTTCACGCGTTCTCCACGGTTGTTTGCATGTCCGCCAAGTGTCTCCATTAGATTAAACGTGGGGAGGATGAGAGAGAAAGTGATACGGGAGGTGGGAGGCTAGTTTTCCCTTTTATTTTTCAAACCGAAATTTCAAAACGAAATATCTTGAGAACCGCTAATCCAATTTTCGAACCGTTTTCACTTTTGAGCTACTCGCGTCGAGATATTCAAAACCAGATCCCATGTTGATACGTTTCGACAAACTTTTTTTTGTACATCCGGTTCTATATAGTTTGTACATCCTGTAGCAATATGGATGTACATCCGATAGCAGTGTGCGTGTACATCCCGTAGCAGCAACGTGGGGAGGATGAGAGAGAAAGGAATACGGCAGGTGGGAGGCTAGTTTTTCCCTTTTATTTTTGAAAACCGAAATTTCAAAACGAAATATCTTGAGAACCGCTAAACCAAATTACGAACCGTTTTCACTTTTAAGCTCCTCGCGTCGAGATCTTCAAAACTAGATCCCATGTTGATAGGTTTCGACAAACTTTTTTTATACATCCGGTTCTGTATAGTTTTACATCTGGTAGCATGTGGGTGTACATCCAGTAGCAACGTCTGTGTACATTCAGTAGCATCGTTTAGATCCAGTAGCAGTGTGATTGTACATCCAGTAGCAACGTGAGTGTACATTTAGTAGCAACATGGTTGTACATCCAGCAGCAGTAGCAACTTTGTACACCCTGTGTACTTTGTACAACATACTCTATGTGTTCTGTACTTCTAGTTCTGTGTATTTTGTACACGGTCTTTTTCTGTAGTTTGTACACTGTTTTTTATATGTTCTGTACTCTTAGTTCTGTGTAATTTGTGCATTGTGTTTCATGTAGTTTGTACTCCCTGTTTAATATAATTTAATATAATTTGTACACCGTTCTCTGTTTAATTTGTACCCGTGATCTATCTTTCCTGTACTCCTCGCTTTGTGTACCAAATACTGTTGTATTTTGCCTCAAAATGTGTAACAGTACGTGGACAGGGACGGATGTACATGAGGCCTTCGCATCGGCCGGCTGGACGTACGCGCATGGGGCTTCGTACAAGCGCCCGCGTAGAGAGCTTTGCTCGCTGGCCGGGACGAATGTACATGCATTTCGCTGGCCGGCTGGGACAGATGTACATGCGTACATGCATGCACATGCATGGCCCTCGCTCGGCCGGCCGGATGTACGCGCGGAGGCTCGTACGAACGCGCCTGGGAGAGATTGCTTGCGTACGCAGCTTCGCACCATGCGATCGGGAGACAGTTTACAAATTCGATTTCGCTACCTACCACCACATGGCGTGCTCGTGGTACAGTGGAGTTCCCTTTTCAAAGGGAACCCTTTTTATAGTGGTACCCACGGAAGATCTAGTCGAACAAGCAAACGAAGCAGGAGGTCCCACGTGGGCTACGGGGGCCGAGCCGCCTGGTTGGCGGCCCAGTAACCTTGTGCTGCTGTTTCAGGGAAACAAAAAAAAAGAAAAAATCCGTCTGAATTTTTCTCGTAATTCTGAAACGCAAAATCTATTTCGTGCCTACGCACGATTCGTGTCTTACAGCGTGCTCACATCTCCGCTCCGTCCGATTTGATCCAACGCTCCAGACTTTATCCATCCTTATCCACTCTGACCTCATTTATCCTCTTCGTTTCTCGACGATCTCGTCTCCAATGAGGCCGTCGGCTCCACCACACTGCTTCTCGTGAGCTCCACCGTTGTTGTTGTCGAATCCCCGCTTCACTCGCTCCCCCGTCGTCGTTTCCGCCAGTGTAGCTGCGACTAGACCGCGTCCATCTTCAGGAGCTTCTGTAGGAGGGGAAGGCCTCACAGATCTCGACTCGGGGCCGGAGAGTGGGGTGGGCGGTGGAGGGGTGGCCTGACGATTGGGATGAGGGAGGGACACGGGCGTTCAGATGCTCGGCGTTGTTCTGCTCACCAACGACGGGAGGAGCCGAGGAGGACCGCAGGAGATGATCCGATACCCCGTCTGCTGCAGCGGAGGCGGATGGGGAGGAGCGAGAGGAATCGCTCCCATTGCATACTTAGCCTCCAATCCAAACAGCCCCTTAAAGCCCAAAGGAAAGAATGATGTTGATACTTGCATGTAGGAATAGAAATAAGTAAGAAATGGTAGTAGGATGACGTGGACAATTGATTGGCTAAAAAAGTAGTGATGTGGATACCTTGCATGTTGAGATAGAAACATCAATTGCAGCTAGTGGGGTTTTGCTTTATAACAAGTATAGATTTATATTTTTTTTTTGAAAAAAGACTTCGAGCTAGATTTCATCGTTTTGATCGGCAAACAACGGTTCATACATAGTTCATACAAACATTGTAGGGGTAGATTTTGATCAGCAATCCTAATCTAACTGTAAACTAACAAAAGAGGCCACCAGTAGGGCCTTCTGCCAGCGGCGCGCCACACACTACTTGGAGCTGCGTCAGAGTTCGCGTAGGACGAGACGCTAGTGGCGATCCTCCGCGCTCGGTGTTCGGCGTCCTGGCGTAGGTGGCACACGAGTTGTTTCGCGTTCACCGCGTCGAACAGCCGGGGCGTCCCAACAACGCCGCTTCTCAACGCACCGCTAGAAGCGCACCAACTTGGCCCGGATGCGCTCCAGCAACTCGTCGTCGTCGGTGATGGCGGCAAGCTCCTCGGCATCGTCGACGTAGTAATCCTCGCCGGCTCAGAGTATCCTCATCAAAGGAGGCAGAGTACCCCAAGGCCGGCAGCACGTCCTCCACATTGCATCGTGGCCGACCGGAGGAGGCGCACCACCCAAGCCGGCCGGAGGAGGCACACCGCCGAGACCGCCCTCCATTTTGAGATGGATGGGATCGAAAAAATTCTCGCTGGAGTTATTCTTCTTCGCGGCGGTGGGGAAACGATACGTGGCAAGGATCAAGGAGGGGTTTTTTTTTTGCGAATGGGGGACCAAGGAGGGGTTAACCCCATGTACCCTCGATATTGTGGCAGAGGAGGGCGATATAGTGCACCCCGGTTATTATTTTTCCGGCCCGGACCGATATACGAAGCCTCTTTTGGCCACACAGAAAAAAGTACAAACCTGCATCGGCCAAAAAAAATAGGGTCCGAGACGTTTTCCAGTATCTGCTAGCAAGAGATGCAGATGCTCTTCCTCTTCGTGGGATAAGGTTAGCAAAAATTCTCGGTAGTAAAAAGTGCTTTAGCTTTTGATTTCATCCTTTAGATTTATCCAAAAGAATTATTCTTTCGAAGTTGTTGGCTGAGATCCATTTTCACAACGTTACATTGAACGAACCTAGTTCTCAGTTAGACAATAATTATATACACGAACCTGGTTCTAAGATAAGCATTTGTTTGCGAATACTAACATGGCAAAATATTTTTAAAATATTATTAAAATGCCATTCTTCGGCTCTCTCCTTCTAATATATTAGACTATCCATAGTGGGGAGTATCATATACTAGTATCATGCATATGATACTAGTCTATGTTACTAATTCCACTATGGGTAGTAACATATTTGTGGTATCATATTGTATTGCATTAATTAGGTTGTAGACTCATCTTTTCTTGGAACGCGTTATGTTACGGTATCTACCTATGATACCATCATCATCTCTTTCATCATTAAATGTAGTGACACGTCATCTTTTGTCTACGTGGCATGCATGATACTTGCTATGATACATGGAGTTCTCCTCAATGGTTCAAAAAAATATTATAAAAACACCACAGTTTCTAGTAATATTATGGTTTTACGTACTTCGAGGTTTTCGGCTATAAAACAAATCGTAGTTTTAACACCTCGTAATTCCCCAGTATTTAAAAAGAGCTCCCGATCTCTTTTGTTCAAAACTGAGAAATGCAAACCGGTGCGAGCGAGTCCTGTCAGTTGATGAATTGCAGTACCAGATTGGGCGTTTTATCGAGTCCGTGAGCTCCATTGCTCCATGCTAGGACCATCTATCAGACGCTGGTGGTTGGGGTGTGACCGGCAGAGACCACGAACGGAATATTGCCTTCACAGCAGCTGGTGCGATCCAGAGGGCGAGTGAACCGATGCAAGCAGAAGCTGAAACACTGATAAATGCTTCTGACTGTATGGGCGAGTGAATTGCGGAGAATATGGGAATGGGAACTCGGAAGACCAGTCTTTGCTTCTGACTGTATTACATTATTTTCCTTTCAAACATATATAAATGTACGTCTGATACATACAATTTTCAATGTCTATCTATTCACGCTATATGAATTTTTCACTGATTCATTTCGTCAGGTTGTACCAAAGATCTAAGTGACATAGCCCATTCCAATCTGGATATCCACGATTATCTCTAACTGGACGTGAATGGATTATAATAACTATTGCCATAATCCCTTAATTTATTGACCGTCTGACACGTACGATTCCATATGCACAAGCACTATTACTCCCTCCGTCTTTAAAGTAAGACATATATTTTTAGTCATTAGTCAACATAGTGTAACTTTGATCGATTTTATTGATAAAAATATGAAGATTTTGAATATCAAATCAACATCAATAGACTCAACCATAGTATTAACATTGTACGTTTATCAAATTTCATAAATATACATATTTTTGTCCATAAGATAGGTCAAAATTAGACTTTGTTGACCTGACTAAAAATATATGCCTTACTTTACGAAACGGAGGTAGTACTAGTTTTTAGGAAGGAATATGTGTCGCATTTTGTGAATATTGATTGTATTAGTGTAAAATATCTAAAAAAAACCTCTGCGAGACCGAGGGAGGGCTGATTCTAGTAAATAGAAAGGTATTCGCGCAAAATTATCGAGAATCAACAAATCTTATGTGTAGTGTAGATTGATGTTTGTATAATAGGTTTATATGCGAATTTACCACACTCGACGAACCTGAGATGGAGCGCAGGTTGATTTGTATGTGCCTATGAATGTTGTCAAATCTCTGCCTTAAAAATAAATCTCCACACCTTGGCGCATCCATAGGGCATAATGTCCCCTATATTTTTTCGATAAAGATAATGTCCCCTACATGCACATACAATTAACGAAAAGAAATCATATGTCTTCACATTAAGTGAAAATCAATCAATCGTCGGTGCACAAATGAGCTTGCACGAAATTGATGTGTTTCAACTGCTTCATATATGTGTGGGCATCAATCCGGCATGAGTCTCCCCGAGGTTGCAGTTTTTACTCCATATGGCCCAGCTATATATGCAGACAGCACGCCCAGACCGGTTATACGAATGTTTCCAATGGGGCGATATTCATCGGTTTCGCGTTACCGATGCGCCTGTTTCGTGGCAGCCTCTACCGATCCAATGACTAACGTGTGTCTCAAACTGCTTGGTGCGTCCCAAGATTTAGCTTCAAGACATAGGACTTAACTTTATTTTTTGAACAAGACACAATAGTTTTAAAGGTACCCCGTTTTGGTACAAGCCGTTCATTTTTCTAGATGTAACTATTTGTTATTAGTTCATATTAGGGTCTAAAACGAGAGTAGTAGAACTGAAGGGAATCGTATGCAGAAACAAAAAAATTCCTAACAACGATAACCATAAACTAGCCAAGATCTAATGCTATGCAGATATAGAGTAACGGAGGAGAACGATATACATACCCTTGTAGACCGATAGCGGGGATTACGCTCCCGCAACAAGCGTTGTTGATGAAGCCGACGTAGCCGACCTCGAGGTCGTGAAGATGAACTCCTTCAAGCGCCCCAAGTGTGGCGCCTCGCAGAGCTTACACACGTACGGAGAAGATGACGACCTCCGGGTTCTGATCCAGCCGAGCAGCGGAACTAGAAGACTTGGACCGGAGAAACAAGTAGCACGGCGGTGTGCGTATGGTGAAGAAACGTCAACCGAGCGCAGCCCCAATTGCGGAGCCACGTCTAAACGGATGAGAGAGAATTGTGTCATTTCAAAGGCATGGGGACACCCTGATGACGTGAAACACACGTTCGTTGGGAGACCCCAAGAGGAAGGTATGATGTAGTCAGCAGCAAGTTTTCCCTCAGAAAGAAACCAAGGTTATCGAACCAGTAGGAGCAGCAACTCTTCAGAAGGTTGTCAACGGCGCCAGAAAAATAGCTGTCGCAGGGAGTCTGGACTGTTGACGTGGAATCTGCACACAACACAATCAAACTACTTTGCCCCAACGAAACAGTGAGGTTGTCAATCTCACTGGCTTGCTGAAAACAAAGGATTAAACGTATGGTGTGGAAAATGAGTATTAAATTGCAGAGAATGAAAAAGGAACAGTTTGCAGTTTGTGGTTGTTTAATCAGTGTAAAAGAATGGACCGGGGTCCACAGTTCACTAGTGGTGTCTCTCCATAAAAGATAACTAACATGTTGGGTGAACAAATTACAGCTGGGCAATTGACGAATAGTGAGCGCATGACAATGCATATACATGACATGTTGACTACTATGATATTTAATTGGGCATTACGACATAATACATAGACCGTTATCCAACAGCATCTATGACTAATAATCCACCGCCGGGTTGTCATCCGAGTCCCCCGTTGGTATTAAGTTGCAAGCAACGGATAATTGCATTAAGTAAAGTGCGTAATGTAAACAAACACATATGCCCGTGGACATAGCATCGTTAGGTTATCCCTAGTGGCAACAGCACATCCACAACCTTAGAACTTTCTGTCACTGTCCCAGGTTAAACGGAGACATGAACCCACTATCTAGCATAAATACTCTCTCTTGGAGTTACAAGCATCTACTTGGCCAAAGCATCTACGAGTAACGGAAAGCATGCAAGATCTTAAATAACATATAAGATAGATTGATAATCAACTTGACATAATATTCAATATTCATCGGATCCCAGCAAACACAACATGTAGCATTACAATAATATGATCTTGATCATGTAGGGCAGCTCACAAGATCTAAACATGATGGCACAAAGTGGAGAGACAACCATCTAGCTACTGCTATGGACCCGTAGTCCAAGGATGAACTACTCACGCATCACTCCGGAGGCAGGCATGGCGATGTAGAAGCCTCCGGTGACGATTCCCCTCTCCGGCAGGGTGCCGGGAAGAGGTTCTGAACCCTCCCGAGCTAGGGTTGACGACGGCGGCGTCTCTGGAACTTTTCGTGGATATTTGCTCAGGTACTTAGGGTTTTCGCGTCGGGGGGAATAAGTAGGCGAAAGGGCGGCGGCTGCGGACCCCCGAGGGGCCCACACCACCCTAGGGCGCGGCAGAGGGGGGCCCGCGCCCTAGGTGCGTGTGGCCTCCTGGTGGCCCTCCTCTGCTGCTCCTTCGCTCCGTCAGGCGTGTTCTGGAAAAATAGGCACCCCCGTGTAGTTTCGTCCAATTCCGAGAATATTTCCAGACTAGCTTTTCTGGAATACAAAAACAGCAGAAAACAGGAACTGGCACTTCGGCATCTTGTTAATAGGTTAGTCCCAAAAAATGTATAAAAGTGATATAAAGTAGATGCAAAACATGTAGCAATTGGTATAAAACAAGCATGGAACATCAAAAATTATAGATACGTTTGAGACGTATCAGCATCCCCAAGCTTAGTTCCTACTCGTCCTCGAGTAGGTAAACGATAAAAACAAAATAATTTTTGAGGTGACATGCTACTATCATAATCTTGATCATATAATATTGCAAGGCACATGTAAATGAATGAAGTGATCCAAGTCAATGGTCTATAATTTGCTACCAAATAGATAATGAGTAAACAATGAATCACACAAGCTAAACGTTTTCATGAATAGTACTTTCGAGACAAGCATCAAACAGTTTTGCATAAGTGTTAACTCATAAAGCAATAGTTTCTAACAAAAGGTATTTAATCAACACAAAGGAAGAATTTAGTTTCAACTTTCAACATATTTATCTCATGGATATTGTCAACACAAAGTAGTATAACAAGTCCAATACATTGCATATAACGCATGTTGTAACAAAGTTGACACTAGTGTTTGCTTGTGGAAGACAGAAAGAATAGGAAAACTGACTCAACATAAAAGTAAAAGAAAGGCCCTTCGCAGAGGGAAGCAGGGATTAAATCATGTGCTAGAGCTTTTAGGTTTTTGAAAGCATATAGAGATTGCATAAAATATTTGATACTCCTCCCAACCTTGCTAACACAAGCCATGGCTAACCGAATCCTCGGGTGCCTTCCATCAATCACATACCATGGAGGAGTATCTATTTTTGAGAGGTGTTTGTTAATTGTCAACGAATGGTAGCGGGTGAGAACAGTATTCTACCTGTCGAACGGACTTTTAAGAGCGGCTCCCATGAAGGACGTTATTTCTACCAGCAAGGCAGATCATCCCTCTTTCTCTTTGGTTTACACACATTCAGGTATTTCACTGTTTGTCATTGCTTACTGATGAATCAGGGCAAAAGTGTGAAGAGAATTAATTGGTTAAAGTTGTAATTAATTGGGACTGGGCACCCCGTTGCCAGCTCTTTTTGCAAGTTATTGGATAAGCGGATGTATATGCCACTAGTCCAGGTGTAAAAGTCCACTCGACAAATAGAATAAAGAATAACCACACTAATTCCTCATGAGCTAGTAAACATTGACACAAAAAGGGAATAATAACATTTTGAATAATTTAAAGGTAGCACATGAAAAATTTACTTGGAGTGGCAAGGAAATACCACATATAGGTAGTTATGGTGGACACAAATGGCATGGATTTTGGCTCAAGGATTTGGATGCACGAGAAGCATTCCCTCTCAGTACAGAGTTTAGGCTAGCAAGGTTATGTAAGCAAACAAGAATATCAACCCGTACACCAAGTTTTATATGACAAACATATTGCAAACGTTATAAGACTTCATACCGTCTTCCTTGTTAACCAAACCCTGTTATTAGAAAATATCTAGACCTTAGAGTACCACCGATGCAAACCAAATTTTCAACAAGCTTTACGGTAGTTCTTCACTAATAGGCTTAACTCATGTGATGCACAATTTAATCATGATCTACTTGTTAACTCAAAACAATTGACAAGCATCAAGTTATCCATTTTAGTGATCTACAAGATTAAGCAAGTTTTTCCTTATACCAATTACCACATGCAACATTTTCTGAACCAACCAAACACCAATCAATTTATTTCATCAACTCTCCAAACAAATATAAGTGAAGCAAGAGAGTACTTTCTACAAAAGAAAGCTAATAGCTCTGACAAGAGATACATGAAAACAAGAGCTAAAAGCTGAACAGCGCTAGATATGAATACTCAACAAATATAAGTGAAGAATAGGAGTATTCTCATGAAAAAGCGGAGCGTGTCTCTCTCCCAATCAAGAATGCTAGGGTCCAGTCAAGCTTTATTGAAAATAAAAGTGCAATACTGAAAATAAAAGCACACAGACGCTCCAAGAAAAGCACATATGATGTGAAAGAATTAAAATATAGTTTCACTAGAGATGACCTGATAATTTTGACGATGAAGAAGGGGATGCCTTGGGCATCCCCAAGCTTAGACGCTTGAGTCTTCTTGAAATATGCTGGGGAGATCCATGGGAGCCTCCCCAAGCTTAAGCTCTTCACTCTTCTTGATCCTATTATATCATCCTTCTCTCTTGACCCTTGAAAACTTCCGTCACACCAAACTCAAAGTAGATCTCATTAGAGGGTTAGTGCATAATCAAAAATTCACATGTTCTATAAAGACGCAATATGATTTGTTACTTTAAACATTAGCTACAGCCACTGATGTTATGTGAAGCTCTTCCACCCAAAAAAGAATTTCACTCAACACTAGTAAAAGAGAGAATGCAAAATAAAAAGGCATAATCTGTCTAAAACAGAACAGTCCGCAAAGACGAATTTTTTCGAGGCACTTACGACGCTCAGATCGAGAAACTCTGAACTAATGAAAGTTTCAGACATTCATAAAGATTACGCACAAAAATTTCAGATTTAATTAACAATCTGGTGATTTTAGGAATTTCGTACAGTGAACAGCAAAAATCTGTTTCTGCGCAGCAATCAAAATTAAGCATCATCTTACATTAGAGGCTACTCTTGGCACAACAATGCGAGAAAATAAAGATACAAAGGAGTTGCTACAGAAGTAAACAAACCTTGACTCAATAAAAGAAAAATTGCAGAAAAATAAAATGGGTTGCCTCCCATAAGCGCTTTTCTTTAACGCCTTTTAGCTAGGCACAAAGCATGCATCAAGTATTACCAAGTGAAGAAGCATCAACATTGTAATTTGTTCGAACAATAGAATCATAAGGTGGCTTAATCTTCTTCCTAGGAAAGTGTTCCATACCTTTCTTGAGAGGAAATTGATATTTTATATTCCCTTCTTTCATATCAATAATAGCACCTACAGTCCTAAGAAAAGGTCTTCCCAGCACAATAGGGCATGATGGATTGCACTCAATATCCAAGACAATAAAATCAACGGGGACATAATTGTTGTTAACCATGATAAGAACATCATCAATTCTTCCCAAAGGTTTTTTAATAGTAGAATCAACAAGGTGAACATCCAAGTAACAATTTTCCAAAGGTGCTAAATCAAGCATATCATATAATCTTTTAGGCATAACAGAAATACTAGCACCAAGGTCACACAAAGCATTGCAATCAAAGTCATTCAATTTCAATTTAATGATGGGCTCCCAACCATCTTCTAACTTCCTAGGGATAGAAGCTTCATGTTTAATTTCTCTTCCCTAACTTGTGAGAGCATTAGTAATATGTTTAGTAAAAGCCATGTTTATAGCACTAGCATTAGGACTTCTAGCTAGCTTTTGCAAGAACTTAATTACTTCAGAAATATTGCAACCATCAAAATCAAAGTCATTATCATCAAAAGTAATGGATTATTCTCTTCCTTATTGCTAGAAATTTCAGCATCTTTATCAAGGACAGTTTCAGAGTTATCAGGCAATTTAGGACATTTTGCAATAGAAGTGGAAACATTACCAACACCAACTATCTTGCCATTAATGGTAGGAGGTTTGTTAACACTTGAGTTTGAAGCATTTTCAGAAGTAGTAATAGTATAAACTCTAGCAATATTATTCTTTCTAGCAATTTCATCCTCTCTTTCCCATCTAGCATGCAATTCAGCTAACATCCTCACATTGTTATCAATTTTAACTTGTATAGCATTGAGAGTTTTGCTCTCTTTAACATCATGAGGCATGTTCTTTAGTTTCAATAAGTCAACATCAAGAGCAAGACTATCAACTTTAGAGGAAAGCACATCAATTTTCCCAAATTTCTCCTCAACAGTTTTATTGAAAGCAGTTTGTGTACTAATAAAATCCTTAAGCATAACTTCAAGATCAGAGGGTACACTCTTATTATTATTGTAGGAGTTACTATAGGAATTTCCATAACCATTGCCACTATTAGAAGGATAGGGCCTATAATTGCTATTACCAAAATTATTCCTATAAGCATTGTTGTTGAAATTATTATTTTTAATGAAGTTCACATCAACATGCTCTTCTTGAGCAACCAAAGAAGCTAAAGGAACATTATTTGGATCAACATGTGTTTGACCATTTGCAAGCATAGACATAATAGTATCAATTTTGGCACTCAAGGAGGAGGTTTCCTCAACAGAATTTACCTTCTTACCTGTTGGAGCTCTCTCGGTGTGCCACTCAGAATAATTAATCATCATATCATCAAGAAGCTTTGTTGCAGCACCCAAAGTGATGGACATAAAGGTACCTCCAGCGGCCGAATCCAATAAATTCCTCGAAGAAAAATTTAATCCTGCATAGAAGGTTTGGATGATCATCCAAGTAGTCAGTCCATGAGTGGGACAATTTTTAACCAATGATTTCATTCTCTCCCATGCTTGAGCAACATGTTCATTATCAAATTGCTTAAAATTCATTATGCTACTTCTCAAAGAAATAATCTTAGCAGGAGGATAATATTTTCCAATAAAAGCATCTTTGCATTTAGTCCATGAATCAATACTATTTCTAGGCAAAGATAGCAACCATTCTTTAGCACGTCCTCTCAAGGAGAAAGGAAAAAGTTTCAGTTTAATAATATCACCATCTACTTCCTTGAGCTTTTGCATTTCACAAAGTTCAACAAAGTTATTAAGGTGAACAGCAGCATCATCAGTACTAACACCAGAAAATTGCTCTTTCATAACAAGATTTAAAAGTGCAGGTTTAATTTCATAAAATTCTGCTGAAGCAGCAGGTGGAGCAATAGGTGTGCATATGAAATCATTGTTGTTCGTGCTAGTGAAATCACACAACTTAGTGTTCTCAGGAGTACTCATTTTAGCAGAAATAAAAACAGTACAGAAAATAACTTGAAAGTAAACTAGATGCAAGTAACTAATTTTTTTGTGTTTTTGATAATTGAAAGCAAACAAGATAAAATAAAATAAACTAAGCAAGACAAAAACAAAGTAAAGAGATTGGAAGCGTGAAACTCCCCTTGCAGAAGACTGCTGTCTCCCCGGCAACGGCGCCAGAAAAATAGCTTGATGACGTGAAACACACGTTCGTTGGGAGACCCCAAGAGGAAGGTATGATGTAGTCAGCAGCAAGTTTTCCCTCAGAAAGAAACCAAGGTTATCGAACCAGTAGGAGCAGCAACTCTTCAGAAGGTTGTCAACGGCGCCAGAAAAATAGCTGTCGCAGGGAGTCTGGACTGTTGACGTGGAATCTGCACACAACACAATCAAACTACTTTGCCCCAACGAAACAGTGAGGTTGTCAATCTCACTGGCTTGCTGAAAACAAAGGATTAAACGTATGGTGTGGAAAATGAGTATTAAATTGCAGAGAATGAAAAAGGAACAGTTTGCAGTTTGTGGTTGTTTAATCAGTGTAAAAGAATGGACCGGGGTCCACAGTTCACTAGTGGTGTCTCTCCATAAAAGATAACTAACATGTTGGGTGAACAAATTACAGCTGGGCAATTGACGAATAGTGAGCGCATGACAATGCATATACATGACATGTTGACTACTATGATATTTAATTGGGCATTACGACATAATACATAGACGTTATCCAACAGCATCTATGACTAATAATCCACCGCCGGGTTGTCATCCGAGTCCCCCGTTGGTATTAAGTTGCAAGCAACGGATAATTGCATTAAGTAAAGTGCGTAATGTAAACAAACACATATGCCGTGGACATAGCATCGTTAGGTTATCCCTAGTGGCAACAGCACATCCACAACCTTAGAACTTTCTGTCACTGTCCCAGGTTAAACGGAGACATGAACCCACTATCTAGCATAAATACTCTCTCTTGGAGTTACAAGCATCTACTTGGCCAAAGCATCTACGAGTAACGGAAAGCATGCAAGATCTTAAATAACATATAAGATAGATTGATAATCAACTTGACATAATATTCAATATTCATCGGATCCCAGCAAACACAACATGTAGCATTACAATAATATGATC
The DNA here is from genome assembly GCA_947311845.1 of Poa pratensis. Classification (NCBI taxonomy): domain Eukaryota; kingdom Viridiplantae; phylum Streptophyta; class Magnoliopsida; order Poales; family Poaceae; genus Poa; species Poa pratensis. The sequence goes on from CAMZMU010000063.1 coordinate 68,854,196, forward strand.
TTGATCATGTAGGGCAGCTCACAAGATCTAAACATGATGGCACAAAGTGGAGAGACAACCATCTAGCTACTGCTATGGACCCGTAGTCCAAGGATGAACTACTCACGCATCACTCCGGAGGCAGGCATGGCGATGTAGAAGCCTCCGGTGACGATTCCCCTCTCCGGCAGGGTGCCGGGAAGAGGTTCTGAACCCTCCCGAGCTAGGGTTGACGACGGCGGCGTCTCTGGAACTTTTCGTGGATATTTGCTCAGGTACTTAGGGTTTTCGCGTCGGGGGGAATAAGTAGGCGAAAGGGCGGCGGCTGCGGACCCCCGAGGGGCCCACACCACCCTAGGGCGCGGCAGAGGGGGGCCCGCGCCCTAGGTGCGTGTGGCCTCCTGGTGGCCCTCCTCTGCTGCTCCTTCGCTCCGTCAGGCGTGTTCTGGAAAAATAGGCACCCCCGTGTAGTTTCGTCCAATTCCGAGAATATTTCCAGACTAGCTTTTCTGGAAGGGATTATTACTCCTGTGCCCCCAACTCCTTAGTTGTGCTCAGTTTTCCCCACGCTTGAAACTTTTGCTCACTTTTCCCCACTCCCTTAGCTGAAACTCTTACAAATGCTCACAGCGGACGTTGCCGTCTGGTCCGTTAACTCTGACGAGTGGGGCCGCGTCGGACTCTGTTGACTGTTCGCTCTTTGGACCTGACGAGGGTGCGCTTCTGTGGCTTTGTTCGTTGGGCCGTGGATGGCTTCGTACGTCGTAGACCGGGCCATTGTGTTGATAATTAAATTAAGCCTGCTATGGACTCACGCAACCATGTATGCATGCGCGGCATCGATTCAGCCTGCTATGGGAGGAGCGCGGCTTTGGCATCGATTCAGCCTGCTATGGGAGGAGCGCAGCGCGACGTGGTTGCATGCATGCGTGCGTGGCCTAATTAAATTAAGCCTGCTATGGACTCACGCAACCATGTATGCATGCGCGGCATCGATTCAGCCTGCTATGGGAGGAGCGCGGCTTTGGCATCGATTCAGCCTGCTATGGGAGGAGCGCAGCGCGACGTGGTTGCATGCATGCGCGCCGCCACGCACGCATGCGTCGATTCAGTCTACGCAGCCAGTCCCTATGCACGCACGCATGCGTCGATTCAGTCCCTACGCACGCATGCAGCCACTGATGCACCGTCGAAGCCAGCCGCTCGGTTCAGTTGCCGCTGCCACTGATGCACCGTCGAAGCAGTTGCCGCGTCGTTCGACGCGTCGAGCCCACACATCGTGTGTAAACGGTAAAAAAAACCTAGGCTACACAAACGGATCGACACCACGCCCTCGATCCAGTGTGAAATAAACCGCCCTTCGGTTGCCTCTTCCTCTCCCTTGGCTATTTAAACCGCCCTTCGGTTGCCTCTTCCTCTACACATCCATCTGCACCTCCCTCCCTTCTCTTCTTCCCCAAGAGCCAAAGCAAACACGCAGCGACGCGAAGACGAGATGCAGTTCAACGCGCCGACTTTCCGCGTGCCGCCCACCGTGCCGGAGAGGCGGTACCCCGCCTTCGTCGTCGTCGAGACCTCGCTCCGCGTGTGGGCGATCTCACGCTGGAGGGGTCCTCGCGAGCTTGCCGAGTGGTTTCTTCGTGCGGGCTTTCGCCACCTCCCGGCTGGCTCGCCGCCCATGTTCCGCCTCGCGGAACAGCGTTCCCACCCCACCGCTCCACCGATAGGGCTCGTCGCCCACTTCACCAACAGATTCGACGCCTACTACCTGCTCGGCAGGGTGTTTTGGTGTGGGTGCGAGTTCATCGCCTTCACCACCTACAACATCTTCACTGACTTTGAGAGCATCTTCCCCAGTGCCAACCTCATGCACAGCCTCCCGTACTATCTCGGCGAGAACGGTCTGGAGGAGGAGGAGTGAAGACGGCGGTGGAGGCCATGACGGTGTTTTCCGTGTGTGTGTTGCCCTATAGCTAGTGTGCTAGGGCTTTATCTTTAGGGAATCTTTATCTATGTGTTGTTGTTGCGTTCATGGTTTGTTGCCCGTACTATGTATGCCGTGCTATATGTATGAACTTTAAGAACTATATCTATGGTAGTTCATGTTGTGTTACATTTGTGTTGTATTTGTCTTGTCCCAAATATTTATGGGATCCCAATATTTATCCCAATATTTATTGAGACATGCACCGCTAAGTGACAAGGGAAAAAAAGGTGTTTCGCTTATGTGTTCTTACTTCAGCAAACACCTCTTTTGAAGTCAACAAGGCCGCGAGAACACGACAAACTAATAACATATGATTAGAAAGTAGCTAATTCGTTGGTGGCCGTAGTGCATGTAAAACAAGGTAATTTGCGAAGGGTAACCCATTTGTAATTGTTGGTGGTCATATTTGTTCAAAAACAATAAGATACGAAGAAGAGTTGTAGTTGGAATTGTTGGTGGCAATATTGCATGGAAAAAGCAAAAAAAGAAGAGCACTCAATCTCTATAGGTAAAATTTGAAACGATGAAAAAAGAGTACTCAATTGTTGTGTATGAAAAAAGATCACTCAATTGTTGTGTATGTGCAATTTGAAACAACGAAAAACGAGCACTCAATTTTCCCATTTTTGAATTGTTGGTGGCAATTTTGGAATCAACATGCACTCTGTGCAATCAAATAAATACAGCCAAAAAAACACAGAGTGAGCGCGTGCACTAATTTCTGGGCCTCTTATATCTTTGCGGGCCTTTCAGAGTCAACGGCATGGACCGGCCCAACATAGCTTTGTTTCTTGTTTGGGCCCAAGAACTCAATATTGTTTTTTTCCTTTTGCGCTAGGTGTTGTCTGACGAAACTGAAGAAACTGAAAGTGTCAAGAACACGTACAAAAATTCGGTGATACAGAGAGCACCAGATCCACACAGAGACTGATGGTAAGCAAGAATTAACTGACGAAACTGATGTTAAGCAAGAACTAACTGATACAGACACAGTTTAAGCAACATAAGAGCACCAGATCCACACTAGTAACATCTCTAACGACTGACGACCAGCAAGTAAGCAATTCCTAGAGCAATTACAGAAATGTAAAATCCTAAAGCTAGCTGATTCGACTGCCTCTTCAATTCAGTCAGCTGCCTCAAGTTCTTGTTCATCTTCTTTAGTTCCCCCTTCAGATCCGCATCCCCAACTGTCGGAGCAGCACTGTCGGAGACCAAATTCTGCTGCCGGGTTGCGGCACCATTGAAAGGCATCGAGCTCTGAGATCTAGCTCTAAGCCTGGCAACGTAGTTATCCAGCCATTCGAAATGGCCGCAATGGCTCACGATCTGAAACAAAAATATGAACCCTAAATCTCAGATCCAAGGAAAAAGAATTCAGAGCAAAGGGAAAAAGAAATCAGAGCAAAATCATGAGATCTAACCTGCCCCTCTGGCTTGCTCTCGCATTTCACGAACTCTCGCCCTTTGTTGCCATTCTTGTCCGACGTACAAGTCAACCGTACCAATGGCGCGATGCGTTCGCAGTCAGGACATCGCTCCATGGGCACTGGACCATGCTGGGGCCACGAGGGGCGGGAGGCTGAACTAGAGTCCGACATATCTCGTCGCCGGAGAAGAAGAATCGCTGCTCTCGTCGCTGGAGAAGAAGAAGCAGAAGAAAGGGGAGACAATGGTGGGCGAGGACGAGCTGCTCTGTGCGTGGGTGGAGACTGGAGAAGGAGCTGCTCTGTCAGATGGAGAAGGGGGAGATTTGACGATTTGCCTCGTTGTATTTTGCAGTTTTAATATTTGCAACATCTCGTCTCACTGACATGTGGTGGTCATGTGCGAATAATCCAATTTCAGATGTAAAGTGGGGCAGATGGTAAAACTCCCTTGCGGCCAATCAAGATGCAGAACCAGCTTCGCGCGGATCGCCCGTGGAAGGCCATATCTGACGGGTGGAGTTTGGCGCTAGATTCCGATCCGACGGCGGACGTTCGACGCTAGGGTTTGGAGAGATGCTCCGGGGTTTTGAGTCAGTCAACGGGGTTATTAGGGTTTGACCTGAACTTCAAATGGCCACAAATAGTTACAAAAAAATCAAAAAATGAAAAAACTTGCATAGTTCGTCGTTTTATAAGACATAGTTACCAAAAAACCCTGGGTTTAGGGTTAAGGGTCATTTTCATGAAAAACCATTTTCAGAAGTGAGACATCGAAATCACATTCAAATGAGCATAAGTAATTCAAAAAAAATCAAAAAATAACAAAACCAGTGCACATTATCGTAATATGTGACATGGTTACGAGAAAAAAATATAAACTTGGTGTTGGTACATTTTCATGAAAAAAGCTTCACACAAATGAGCTATCACGTATGAAACTGTTCAGAGTTCGTAGGAAAGTGAGAGAGGGTTTAGGTTTTGATAAAATTCAAAAAAATCAATAAAATCACAAAAGCTTCATTTTGGATTGAATATGAAGGTTCTGAAATTACTTTTTCATTTTCATATTTAAAACGTGTTATTTCATGATTTTCAGTTAATAGCATATTTTTCCAAAAAAAATGTAATAATATGAAGATTAGTTCAATAAATAGTGGGACTTCGTTTTTACTCTATATATATGGAACAGGTGTTAATAAAAAATTTATGCCTCATTTAGACAAGGTCGAAAAAAACTTGATTACAAATAGGGTTGTTTACCCTAGCTTTCGAGCTCGTTTCTAGCACATTTCTCATTCGGATTGATCACCTTCAAATATTGGACTTAAAATGTTCGATCAAATACATAGCACAGAGCAATGGACCTCATATGTTGGTTCAACTCTAACTTTGGTTCAACTTCAACTTTGGTTCAACCTCAAATTCAAATATTCATTCAAATTCAAATTTTGATGGAAATTTTAATTCTTACTCAAATAAGATACCAAAGTACAAGCAACATTATTACACCTGATAAGTTTTCACAGTAGCTCGAATTGACAACACAAACATCTTAACACAAATGTATCAAGTTCAAATTCAAATCTTCGACTTGCTCCTTGTGTTCGCAGCTGGCTTCACTGACTTGCTCCTGGTTTCCCTAGTTGAGATGCTCTTCTGATTCAGACTCTTGATCCTTTTGCTCTTTACTTGGGGTTTTGGCCGTGGAGTTGCTGATGGAGTACTTCCACTCGCCGAGCACTTGACGACCAATTGATGATCATCATCTGTGGGTTCAACAATCTTTAAAGGAACAATTGGAACAATTACCCCCTCCTCTTCCTCTCTTATAGCTTCAAAACCATCAAAGGCCATGGCTTCAAAATCTAAGCCATCAGATGATGGTTGAACTTCAGTTTCTTCGGTTTCTTCATGTCTAGGCCTTTTCTCCCTAGAGCTGATAAATAAAAGGGAAGCCATAGGTTAAAAAGAGAACAAATGCAAACAAAAGGGTAGCTGCATTCTACAAATGCAAACACATACCAAGGTGCTGGTACAGCTTCATTTGCTTCAATCTCCAGTGTAGCTGCATTCTCCTCAGCATTTTCAATCTCCATTGCTGCTGCATTTTCCTCTGCATTGGCTGCTGTCCATCTTTCCTCCTCTCCAAATGATGGCTCCACTGGATTGGTACAAAGCCTGGCAATATGCCCCAGAACTCCACATTTTCTGCAAGCACGCTTTTTTGGTACACGACCCTCCTCACCTGTTCTGAACCTGTTTTTCTTTGGTCTTCCTGGTGGTCTAGTGAGTACAGGGGAGCAGAGTTTGAACCCTGGATCAACTATATTCCATTGGTCTTTTCCCAAGAGTGCAGGCACATTGTCAGCATAAGCAGCCATAAATTTGGCAACAGAGAAATAGTCCGAGCAATATTGATCAACTTCACCATCTGCACCCCCAATGACAGTCATCAGATGTAGGGCATGTATGCATGGCTTCCCACGGATCTGCCATTGCCTACAACTGCATTCCCTAGTTGCTAGGTTCACTGGATACCTCCATAGCCTATTTTTACTGTCAGTATAGGCTACCTCACCCTCAAGTGTATCAGATCGAATGCATCTCATCTTCAGTCCTCTTGCCTTCAAATGCAATGCCTTAATCAGTGATGGGAGCATAAGATGACCAACATATTTTGTTTCTGCAATTCTTTTGCGAAGAGCCATCTTTATCATGATCATCTGCCTCATCTTGTCGAATGCTTGCCACAGCAAGAGCCCTTTCACTGACTTGAACTTTGCATTGAAGCATTCTGCAAGGTTATTGGTCACATAATCAACTTTGCAGATTTCGTTGAATTGGCTTCTTGACCACACCTTGCCATGATGTGCATCCATGTACTCCTTCACAAGAGGAGTTTGAGCATACAACACTCTCAAATGGTGTTCATACTTCCTTTTGCTGCATGTGTACGATGCTGGCCATAAGTTCTCATCAAAAACTTTACCTTTGAACTTCTTTTTGAAATTTTGCGCTAGGTGTCGCATACATTCCCTATGCTCCACTCCTGGGAATACAATTTCTACTGCACTCTCTAAGCCCTTGCAAGCATCTGTGTGTATGGCTAAACCTGGGGGTGTGCCTATAATGTTGCGCAACTGCTGCAGAAACCAGACCCAACTTTCCTCGGACTCTGCCTCCACCACACCAAATGCAACTGGGAATAGCCAGTTGTGTCCATCAACTGCAGAAGCTGCTACTAGCTGTCCTCTCCATCTTCCAGTCAGATGTGTAGCATCTACGGCCAAATAGGGCCTGCAACCATCTAGAAACCCCTGCCAGCAAGCCTTGAAACAAACAAAAGCCCTTCTAAAGCACTCCTTCTCAAATGACTTCCCTTTTATTTTGAATGAACTGTATGCTTGTCAATCTCTACAACACTCCCTGGACTAGCCATCTCCACTTCAGCTTTGAAGGTGTAAAGCAGCTGAAAACTGTCATTCCATTGACCATTAATTCTGTCAAGAGCCCTTTCCCTAGCATTGAAAACTCTCATGTAAGGAATTTTTATCTTGTACTTCTCAAAAAGCTTCCCATGGAGTGCTGTTGGACCAAGTCCAGGTTCTTCCCTCAGCCAATCCAATATCGCATCTGCCACCCACCTAGTTTTTGCTAGCTTGGTTTTGGCCTTCCCCCCTCCCCCTCCAGGTGGACAGGAGTGCTTGTGTGGGTTTTTCTTTATCTGAAACAAAATAAAGGCAAAAACAGTTAAGAAACATTACTAAATGATGTGAAACTAAATTACTCAATGAACTTGGATTACCTGAATATATTTGCTCTTTAACATAAGAGATGCATGCAACCTCCACCTACACCTATCATATGGACAAAAAACTGTGAACCTTGACGGCTCACTCCTTTTAATCTCATAAGTGTTTTCAGTTAGAATGCACCATGTTGTCACTGCATTCCGACAGTCCACCATGGATTGAAATATGGTGCCTTCAGTAAGCTCAGGTGCTTCCCTATTCCACTCAATTGTTGGCATGTCCTCACCATCGTATTCATCCTCGATTAAGCTGTCCATGTTCTCCTCCTTCTCTTCATCGTCAGTGTCATCAAACCTAGCACGGCTGATGGGCTGCTCCGGATATTCATCATCCACTGCTTGCTGACTGGCTATATCTACCAGTTCAGGGTACATCATCTCGTCTTCATCATCATTTGCAGGCACTTCCTCGTCAGCTTCTGCCTCTTCATAAACAGCGGCTGCAGAAGGGACAGGAGAAGCAGCCGAATCCGCAGCAGACATATTGTGGCTTTCAGAACCACTGGCTTTGCTTGGTCTCGACCTACAAGGAGTGCCAGGTTGCTGGCTATTAGCAGTGGCAGAGGATGCACCCTTCCCATTGTCCCGCGCTTTGCGTGGCTGAAGCACACAGATATGAATTTTACCGAAACGGCTCTCAGCATTCAAAGTAAATAGCAATCCCAAATGCTCGTCGCAAGTTAGTGGGAGAAATGTTTGCTCGCTAGTGTTGAAATATTGCAGTTCAACAGCGTCGGCATCGCTCCAACCATATGTACAACGCTGGAGACCTTCGCGAAAAGCTTTGAAACAAATGATTGTTTCTACCACCTTCGGGAAGTAAAATCCAGTTAGGTGATGCGCCTTCGTACCGCGGATCTCGCTAATTTCCATTCTAACAGCCAGCCGAAAAGCAAGCGCGGGATCAATCCTATCCGAGTCAAATAAAGGATGCAGTTAGAGAACGGAAATCAGCAAAATTGCAACGATTCATGCTAGTATTGGTCAAAACCAGCCAAATCTACGAGTTTCCTAATCAATTCGAGGGTATACGTTGCTTACCCATCTGGAATCCATGAATTATCCCCATTGGATTCGACCCAATCTTCTCCACGATCGATGGGTTTGACGGTGGCCTCCCCTGACATCGCTTCGTAGTCCGAGATGGGGAGATGAGATAGATCTGGCGGAGACGCGGCGTCGCCGGCAAGCAGAATAGGGTTAGAGGGTTAGAGGGTGGAGGGGACGACGACAGCGGAGGCGGCACGACGGCGGCGGCAGCGGAGGGGGCCGGGCGGCGCCTGAGTGTCTCGATATGTTCAGGTAACACTGAGTTTCAGATTCAGACAAGCTGGTCCGACGTGTCTCCTTGGGGTCCCACTCGTCAGCACACTAGTCAGATAACGGTCAATGCATTGACCCGACGGCAAACGACGGCACACGTCCGCTGTGAGCATTTGTGAGAGTTTCAGCTAAGGGAGTGGGCAAAAGAGAGCAAAAAGTTAGAGCGTGGGGAAAAGTGAGTACAACTAAGGAGCTGGGGGCACAGAATTAAATATCCCTTTCTGGAATACAAAAACTGCAGAAAACAGGAACTGGCACTTCGGCATCTTGTTAATAGGTTAGTCCCAAAAAATGTATAAAAGTGATATAAAGTAGATGCAAAACATGTAGCAATTGGTATAAAACAAGCATGGAACATCAAAAATTATAGATACGTTTGAGACGTATCACACCCCTATTTAAAGGTGGAGGAGGGCAGCCAACTTTGGTGGTCTGGCCATGTGGAACTATTCCCACATGGCCAGCCGCACCATGCTGGTGCGCGGCCCTAGGTGGCCCCACCTAGGCCGGCCGTCCCTCCCCTCCCTCTCCCTTTGGGGTTTCGGCCCCTATGGGTCAAAGCCCATTTAGGTGGGCTGACTTTAAAATTCATAATAAAATAAAATAAAATAATATATATTTAATTATTAATTACACTAATTAATATTAAATATATATTATCTAATTTATTCTGGCTCCGAAAACTATTTCGTCGGCCCCGAACTTCGTCGGGATTGACCCAGAACACTTCCGGTGTTCTTCTCTCTATTTTCCCTTATGCGTCCAATCTAAAAAACGTCACCTACCCTTAAGTGTGACACCATAGCGGTTCGGGATCACTCCAGACATGATCAAGAACCCTTCTCCGATCAATGACTATCAGGGAGACCTGGATGGCTATGATAGTCCCTGTGCATCCACGAAATAACTTTGTCGTTTGAACCTTAGACGTCAAGTCCCAGGCCTTTTGCCAGACGATACTTGGTTTGTCCGAGACTCGATCTCCGGTATCATGATACCGAGCTTGATCTTGTTATTTGACCACACTATCTTTACTCGTCTGTGATATTACATCCTCGTGACCTAGTCACATGCTTGCAAGCTCATTGATATAATCTCACCGAGTGGGCCCAGAGTATCTATCCTGCTATGCGGATTGGCAAATCCCGCTCTTGATCCCTCGCCTCAACATACTTCCTTTCGATACCCGAGAGGGACACCTTTATTGTCATCCTATATAATACATGACGTTTGATGCAATCAAAGTATCTTTCAGAAATAGCAATTAGAGTTGATCTCACGGTCGAAGGCGTAATGACTACGTCCTACAAATATTGGGTGTGTGTCCATCACATCATTCACCTAATGATTGACTCCATTGTCAACTGACATAAATATCACATGATCGGGAAACCTCAATCATCAATCGCACAACGGACTAGCAAAGAGGCTACTAGGGACCTGGTTGTTTACGTATCACACGTGTATCAATATTTCCGCCTAATATAGTTATAGCATGATACAAAAACGTATTATGAATAATTGAGATATGACAAATAAAATATCTTTATTAATTGCCTCTAGGGCATATCTCCAACAAGAACTAGTATACAACAAATCTCGTAGAAACGGAAGGCCTCACGAACTCCCTCAACAAACCATGTAGATGACATTTTGTTTATGAATTGATGAAGTGCGCGGGTTTCCAATGTAGAGAATGGAGATTGCCCATGTCTTTGCTTCTTCAAAAAATGTTTACTTTAGGTTTTTGTTTGTGAATTCAGCACTTTCTTGGTGATGGTTCCTCATGATGGGGCCAACCGCCCAGCCCCCATTCGAGAAGAAGAGAATAAGCCGCATGAACATTTAATATTGTCGTACCATTCGACGAGGGAGACCAAGTTGGAGCTAACGAGGTTTCACACCTTTGGACGGTCGGGAGGGAGGGGGCATGAAAACATGCAACATGATCATCTGAATGTATGCTTTTATCTTCTCAGCGAGTTTGTGTGGGTGTTTCATCATTTCATCGCTATGAACTATATTACGAGCAGTCCCGATGTGCAACACCTTCACAACCAAAGTGACCGCCTCACGGTCGTCTGATATTGCCAAGAATTGAAGTAGCCAAACTTTGGTGTTGACAAACTGCCAGCGTAGAAGATGTATAAGGAAACCTGAAGGTTCTTAGAAAATTTCCTGACTTTGAAATGCCATAACTTTCTCATTTTTCAAATCCAAATCCAATTATTATTTTGCCAAACGTTTTTCTTGTAATTGGAAGTTCATTTGCTACAGATGTGTTTCAAGGTATTGGAAGGGTTTTTGTTTAATTTTAATAGGGGAAACCCTATCCAAGATGGAGAGCAAGTTTATGAGCATCACTCATTGTCTGAAGGCAAGATATTAATCTCTTCTCTGATTTTTCGTAAGTGTTTATCTTGCTTGAAATCCATGTTTTGCTTGTGCATTTAGTGTAGATGATCAAACGCAGTGAGTAGGTAGATTTCATATTGCAAGTTATATATTGTTGCACTCTATAATTTCTTATACATGATATACATTGGTTTTTCACTTCTCCATTGTAGCTCATTCCTTGTGCTAACTCCCTATATACTGTGCTAACTTTTACATTATTGTTCATGCTAAACAATGAAGGATTTTGGTCCTAATTGATTGGTGCAAGCTATATCTGGTGCTAACTATACATTGTGCTTAATTTACTTTCAAATAGACTAATCTTGTGCCAATTCATTCAACTAAGTGGTTATTGGATGACAATGTGCCACCATTCCATACGAAGTAGTGACTTGTTGATGCATGTAAAATGCATACATGAACTTTGCATTATTTTACTTATATTCCAGTCATATTTGCATCATATAGGGTTATATCACTGTTTTATAATGATTTTGGGAATATTTGGTATGTTTCCTGTTTTTATGGAATTAACCCTGCACAGTCAGAAAACCATGTTTTCTACATTTTAATGTTTCAGGGACCCAAACGACGTCCAAATGACCTAATATTTTACGGCATCAGTTTTTGGAAGGAACAAAGCATAGGAGCCAAGGAAGCGCACGAAAGGAAGCCGGAGGCCAAAGTTGAGTGGGCCCACGCGGCCAGGTACCTGGGCCGCGTGGGACCCCCTCTTTTGGGCCTCGGAGCTCCGTTGCCGTCGATCTTTCCTCCACCGACTCGGTTTTGACCTAAAACCGACTATAAAAATAGCCCCCCGACGTTCTCTGGAAGGAGCGCCGCAGAAACACAGAAACACCGAAACAGAGACCTGGAGCTGCAGATTGGAGGGGGAAAACTCCGGCAGGGCACTGCCGGCGTGGTCTCCATCTTCTCCAACGACTTCTCCACCGTCTCCATGATGAAGAGGGAGTAGTCCACCTCTGGACTATGGGTTTGTGGAAGTAACTTATGTATCTCTCCTCTCTCTTGAGATTCACTAATTAGTACCGTATGAGCTGCTGAACATGATTACGGTCATCTATGTAATACCTTTGTGGTGGATCTTTTTATGAGTTAATATATGTTTGAGATTGCAATGGTTTTGTTTCAGTTATAAAAGTAGATGCATATTATGTACCCCGTTCTTATTTACTTGTCATGATCAAGCATGTTTATGAGAGCGTGTGAGGGGGAACGTGTGCATTAGTTGGAGTAACGGGGGTGGCTAGTGCAGTGAACGTGAGAGAAGTTCTGCGATCCACTTGGGTATCTCTACCTTACTTTGTTGCCTCACTAGGGATAAAAAGAAATACCATGCTACCGGAGTGTGGGTGTGACCATTGCCACTTCCTCCATGACTAGATCTAGCATGTTCTTATTTTAACTTCATGTCATGATACTTATTGCTATACTCTGAGTTATCTTAATTACTGAGTGGTTATGATTTAGTTCACATCTGGTGGAGTATAAGAGAGACTAATAACCAAAAGGTCTCTATGTTAGGACGTGATGCCCATATAATTATAACTTGTCATTAAACTGTTGTGTTGCAATCTCATATGTCAACTCTAGTGTTCATTGTCTACCACTTTATTAAAGAGAGAGTGCATTTGTGAAACCATGAACCCCGGTCCATTTTTAATCATAAGAAACACCTTTCCAACAACTTTTACCACTTTACCATTTTCTGCCATTTAAAAATCCGAAAATACAAAAACACTTTTACATCTTGCATTCATCATATAAAACCCAAAAATATCATTTATCATTGCTACCACCATCCTTGCATATTTATTTACCACCATTGCATATTTATTTCTTGTTTGCATTGCATATTATCTTGATATCATTCTCACACCTTGTGCTTGACAACCACTAGGTGAGGTTGAGACCAAAACATTTACTTTGTTTTGTAGGTAACCAAAAGAAGGATAGGAAAGATAAATCTTCACTACTGATTCCCCGAGAGTTCGATATTAAACCCTCGAGTCACCCCTCGTGGGGAAAACACGTCTTCCACTTACTACACACTCTGCACTTGGAGTCTCAACCTAACCCATATTCTTTTGACGCAGGTAACTACGTCATCGGGTATCAAGACTGTTTTCTGGCGCCGTTGCCGGGGAATCATTGCTGAAAGGTTTATCCAAGGGTCCCCTGCACTAGCTCTGTTTTCTGGCGCCGGGTTTATCCAAGGATATCTCACCAAGTCAACTTCATCACCAACTTGTGCTAACACCTAAGCTTGGGGAGGTTGCACCTACGTGAGCATCATCTTATCCATCTTTACCTTCAAAGCAATTTATCTTGTTTTGTCATTGTTAAGTTCGGTTTGCATATTTATTTTCAGTTTTGCATTTTGTGTTGCATTTGTTATTTCGGTTTGCATCATTTAGTGTCATTTTATTTTCAGTTTTGCATAAAAAATTAAAAAACACATAAAAACTTGCTAAAATGGGAGAAAGAACTAAGTTGTGTGATTACACAAACACTCCAAATGATCAATTTATTGCTAGGCCCATTGCCACACCTGAGATAAAAGCTGATAGTTATGAAGTAAGTCCTAGTTTGTTGAACTTGATAACTAGGGAACAATTTGGCGGTAGTGCTATGGAGGATGCCTCTATGCATCTTCATGATTTTGTTGAAATATGTGACATGCAGAAATTTAAAAATGTGGAAAGTGATATTCTAAAACTGAAGTTATTTCCTTTCTCACTTAGAGGAAAAGCTAAAGAGTGGTTGCATTCATTACCTATTGATAGCATTAAAACTTGGGATGATTTAAAAGAAGCTTTCATTAAGAAATACTATCCCCTGTTAAAATTTTGCAAAATAGAAACAACATTCTTTCTTTTAGGCAAAATGAAAATGAACATGTTGCTATGGCTTGGGATAGGATAAACTTATGCTTAGAACTTGTCCATCACATGGGGTAACGAATGGACCATATTACACTCTTTTTACAATGGTCTAAATTACATGTCTAGAAATATTCTTGATTCGCTGCTGGAGGGCTTTTATGGGAAAAACTATAGTAGAAGCTAAGAACATATTGGAAAGTATTTTGCAAAACTATAGTCAATGGCATACTGATAGAGCACCTAATCCTTCTAAGAAAGTGAACTCCATAGAAGAAACAAATGATTTGTCATCTAAAATGGATACTATTCTTGCTTTCATTAATAAACAAAATATTGAAAATGTGCCTTTGCAAGAACTAGTTGGTAATAATCCTGAAAATATTGATGTCAACTTCATTAGGAACTATGGTAATAATGGGTATGGTAACAACAATTATAACTCTTATAATAAACCCCCATATGTTCCCAACAATCGTCCTTCTATTCCATATCCTAATGCTAGTGATAATAATTGGAAGCCTATGCCACCACGTAATGATAATTTTGAGGCTAATAAAATTCTTATGGAACAAGTTGCTAGTCATAATACCATGATACAAGAGTTGAATAAGTCTGTTGCTTCTATTAGTTCTGATATTAAAGGCTTACAACTCCAACTGCAGGACTAGACAAAGCCTTGTCAAAACTAGCTGATAACCAAGCCACTTTATTGAGTATGTCTGCAGGGAAACCACAAGCCCACCTGTGGTTGGAATGAATTCTATTAATATTGCTGAAATATGCCTCTTACTTTGGAGGAAACTCTTGATGAATTATTGAACTATCCTGAATATTTGTTGCCATTTATGTCTCAACTTGTTGGTTTAAAAGAAGAAGTTAATAAAAACTGAACATGATGAATCTCTTATGTTAATTGAGTTAGAAAAGAAAGTTGAGAAGTTAAAATGCTTAGTGAAGTCAAGGAACCATTGCTTGACTTAGAGAATTGTAGCTTGCATGAATTAATATCTATCTTACAAAAATTTGCAAGTGATCCTTCCATCAACTTAACCAAGCTGGTTTTGGTTCTTATATTGCTAATCATGTCTTGAAAGAAAAGATTGCTAGGTACAACCAAGAGGCTATGATACCACCTAAGCTTGGGGATATATGGATTCCCAAAGTCCTAGTAACCATTGGAAAAGAGACACACCATGCTATACTTGATCTAGGATCTAGTGTCTCTGTTTTATCTAAAGAACTATATGAATACTTGAATTGAAAAATCTTGAAAAATGCTCTATTGAACTTGCACTTGCTGATGATTCCATTAAACATGCTTTAGGAAAAGTAAGTGATGTTATGGTAGAGTTACATATGACATTTGTGCCTGTTGATTTTCTAATCATGGATATGGGGAATAAAACCTCTAGTCCAATTATTCTTGGAAGACCTTTTCTTCGTACTACAGGTGCTATCATTGATTCAAAAGAAGGGAATGTGAAGTTTCAGTTTCCACACAAGAAGTGCATGGAACACTTCCCAAGGAAGAGGGACACCAAAGTTCAAGCTCCCTCATGAGCTTCGTCCACAATAAACATCAAGTAAGAAGCCTAGCTATATGGCTATAAAGAAAGCGCTTTACGGGAGGCAACCCGGTTGTTTTTATTTGTGATTTTCTTTGTGTCCTCTTGCTGTAACAAGAGACTTTGTTTTAGTTTAGTTTCTGGAATTTTTAATAAAGTGCCAAGTTTTACTCATTTTGGTTTGAAAAGTTGCTTATAGCGTTCGGAGATTTTATTCCTGCACGAATCTGTGCACGGTATGATTTTTAATTCTTATTCTGTAACTCCGAATGAGCTCATATTTGAACTGTAGTTGCAACTTTTCATCCTCTGTATGCATGAATTTTTCGGAATTTTTCGACAAAGTTAGTAGGGTAGAAAAATACGTTTTGCTGCTGCTGTTTTTCTGGACAGATTCTGTCCCATTTTGTTTGATGCATGCTTTGAACTTTTAACTTGAATCTTTTTGATCCAATTGAGTTTATGAGTAGGCATACAACATTATACACTTTCTGGACATTCATATGAATTTTTGTTCAAGGATTATATGCAGCAAGAAATCTATTTGTTTATCACTACTAATGCACCCCACAGAAAAAGAAATGGGAGAAACGGTGTTTTGAAGTTTTTTCACAGGGATTAGAGGAGATGCACCAAGAGCTATCCAAGGATGGTGAAGACCATAAGCTTGGGGATGTGAAGACAACCCCACTGGACCTACACACTCTCGGTTTGCACACGTCTAACTTCTGTTTTTCGATCGAAACACTTTATCGCATAAACTTGGAGCGTCTTTTTGTTTGTTTGGTTTGATTTTTATTTTGTGAGACCACCACACTATCATTTATATATGAGAGAGCTACTGGAAATTTGGGTTGAATTATGTTGGATGCTATTATAAGATTGGGAAAAGGGATGTTGAGTTGATTTTAAAAGATACATATAGTTGCATGATTCATGAGCTTGTTAATGAGTAATAATTTGCAAGTATTTTATCAAGAGCTATCTTTTATTCATGTTTTGATGCTGAATGTTATTTACTTGTTTAACATGGATTAGTTAGTTCTATGGACACTCATGCATGCATTTAGATGGTCAACTTTCTCCCTCTTGCTAGCCCAAAAATTCCAACAAGCAAAAACTTGTTTCCAACACCTTCAACCAAAGTTTTTCCAGTGAGTCCACCATATCTACCTATTAGCTTTATGCTATTCCGAGTATGTTTATCATGATATTTGTGTTATCTATACCTCTGAATGAAAATGCTTATGTTGTTGATTGTTATGGGAAAAGTTGGTTATAGAGCTCTCTCGAACTTGATGCACACTTTACTTTCATTGCATAATAAAACATGACCCATTGTGATTAAAATTATGATGTTGTGGCTTGACAAATGTCTTTGGTTGAGAGTTAGCTCATATGTGCTGTCACATGGCAAGCTTTCAACATGCACTTCATTTCATTTAGTTGATATCATGTACTTTTGTTTATGGATGCTTACCATGGGTGAAATAAATGTGGAAATGAAGTGAGTTTAAATGAGTTTGTATAAATGGTTAGAGAGACGCCTGGGCCGCTAATCTAAGCCATGCATCATTCATGGTGGAAATTTACTTACATGCTATGGTGAACCTTCTGTGATACACCTTACAATAAAAAGCTATCTAATGGTAAATAAAAAGGGTGTTGAGATTGTTCATTGTGTTTGTTTGTCTTGTCATTTTGATATGGGCTTGTTCCATATCCTGGGACAAGAGGTACCCCAGTTGACGCTCTTAATGATACTATTATTACTTACAATGATATTTAACTTGAACTTGCTTTGTTTCCAAGTTGAGTAACACATGGAGTAGGTACTTGTATTCAAGGGGCATGAGACTTTCAACCTGTACTTTGTCAAGCACACTACTCATATTTGCTTTCACTTTAAACTTAATCATTCAAGATGCTATGATAGGGGAATGAGAGCTTGACACCAAGGATTACCATATTACAATCATTAACTTAAGTAGAGAAGTTCAGAAGTTAGATGAAACTTATTCATGCTTTACCTCTACTCATATATATCTTTCCAAAGTGTCCACCTTTTATATTCAGATTTTCATCAATACTCTATGACCATTATAGGATGTTCTTTCTTTCATTATGCATACATGTGGTCCATAGTACTTTCTTTATGTTACACTTTGTGAATTATCATTGAACATCCTTGCATTGAATACTTGATATCACTTCATAAACTATCTTGCATATTGCTACTCCTTTTAAGAATGAATCATTTGACTCTATGTAGCAATAGTAATCATCTTTGATATCCATTGATAGTATTAAATTGCAAAGTCCATGTTAGTTTTATCACCTTCATACTCGAGGACGAGTATAGGTTAAGCTTGGGGATGTTGATGCATGTAAAATGCATACATGAACTTTGCATTATTTTACTTATATTCCAGTCATATTTGCATCATATAAGGGTTATATCACTGTTTTATAATGATTTTGGGAATATTTGTATGTTTCCTATTTTTATGGAATTAACCCTGCACAGGCAGAAAACCCTTTTCTATATTTTAATGTTTCAGGGACCCAAACGACGTCCAAATGACCTAAATTTACGAGCATCAGTTTTTGGAAGGAACAAAGCGTGGGAGCGAAGGAAGCACAAAGGAGCCGAGGCCAAAGGAGTGGGCCCACGCGGCCAGGTACCTGGCCGCGTGGGACCCCCCTTTTGGGCCTCGGAGCTCCGTTGCCGTCGATCTTTCCTCCACCGACTCGTTTTGACCTAAAACCGCCTATAAAAATAGCCCCCGACGTTCTCTGGAAGGAGCGCCAGCAGAAACACCGAAACAGAGACCTGGAGTTGCAGATTGGAGGGGGAAAACTCCGGCGGGGCGCTGCCGGCGTGGTCTCCATCTTCTCCAACGACTTCTCCACCGTCTCCATGATGAAGAGGGAGTAGTCCACCTCTGGACTATGGGTTTGTGGAAGTAACTTATGTATCTCTCTCTCTCTTGAGCTTCACTAATTAGTACCGTATGAGCTGCTGAACATGATTACGGTCATCTATGTAATACCTTTGTGGTGGATCTTTTTATGAGTTAATATATGTTTGAGATTGCAATGGTTTTGTTTCAGTTATGAAAGTAGATGCATATTATGTACCCCGTTCTTATTTACTTGTCATGATCAAGCATGTTTATGAGAGCGTGTAGGGGGAACGTGTGCATTAGTTGGAGTAACGGGGGGTGGCTAGTGCAGTGAACGTGAGAGAAAGTTCTGCGATCCACTTGGGTATTTACCTTACTTTGTTGCCTCACTAGGGATAAAAAGAAATACCATGCTACCGGAGATGTGGGTGTGACCATTGCCACTTCCTCCATGACTAGATCTAGCATGTTCTTATTTTAACTTCATGTCATGATACTTATTGCTATACTCTGAGTTATCTTAATTACTGAGGTGTTATGATTTAGTTCGCATCTTGGTGGAGTATAAGAGAGACTAATAACCAAAAGGTCTCTATGTTAGGACGTGATGCCCATATAATTATAACTTGTCATTAAACTGTTGTGTTGCAATCTCATATGTCAACTCTAGTGTTCCATTGTCTACCACTTTATTAAAGAGAGAGTGCATTTGTGAAACCATGAACCCCGGTCCATTTTTAATCATAAGAAACACCTTTCCAACACTTTTACCACTTTTCCATTTTCTGCCATTTAAAAATCCGAAAATACAAAAACACTTTTACATCTTGCATTCATCATATAAAACCCAAAAATATCATTTATCATTGCTACCACCATCCTTGCATATTTATTTACCACCATTGCATATTTATTTCTTGTTTGCATTGCATATTATCTTGATATCATTCTCACACCTTGTGCTTGACAACCACTAGGTGAGGTTGAGGACCAAAACATTTACTTTGTTTTGTAGGTAACCAAAAGAAGGATAGGAAAGATAAATCTTCACTACTGATTCCCCGAGAGTTCGATATTAAACCCTCGAGTCACCCCTCGTGGGGAAAACACGTCTTCCACTTACTACACACTCTGCACTTGGAGTCTCAACCTAACCCATATTCTTTTGACGTAGGTAACTACGTCATCGGGTATCACTTGTGTATTGGGGCATTGTGTTTCTAAACTCAGGGGGTACTGTCCACCAAACCCGTTCTTTTGACGTCGGACGACATTGCGCCACCACATTCACAAGAATGGTGGTACGGGCTCGCGTGGAGGACCCCATGGACTCCCTAAAGTGATATATGTATTTGATATGGCTATGTGACTAATGTTTGTTTCTTGTCTTATAATGAATGCGGAGTGATTAAACTTGACTAATAAGATAATCACCTCCCTAGACTAGGTCGAGTCACATAGTGCCACTTTCCAAACTTAACCACACAGTACCATGCATCTTTCTTGTGGGAGACTTGACTCTAGTAGCCAATCAAGCCTTATTTGGTGCTAGTAGACATTGTGGTGAATGTAGTCGGTATCGTGGCTAGACTTACCGGGGTACCGGGCGGTTAAGACAGATGAGGCAGAGTTCCGGCTTCCTTCTCTGCATGGCAAGGGTCGTGAGTATGCCGGAAGTACAAAGTATGTGTCTTGGTTCTGTTAACGGCTCTGGAAGCAAAACTTGTTTGGTCCGCTAGAAGGTTAACTATTGATGTACCAGCTGAGCAAGGCTAACTTTGATTCATGAGTAAAGCATGTGCAATCTCGTGGGTAATCTAATCTAGTAACTAGCCTTGCCCTAGTTCATGGAACGAAAGTTTTGGTTTGCTCATACTTTACATTTGGTCATGTCGAACCACCTAGGAATAACTAAAATAGTGTTACTTGAACATGTTGTTGAGCCTAAACAAGGTTGAAGACGAAGGGCATCTCAAGGATTTCGTTGTTATTTTCGTTTTTGTTGAAATGCTTTGTATTGTTCGGTGTTCTTTTAATACCAGGGTCCTTTTTGCAAAAAAAGAATTAGGGCGTAGATAGGCATTTTGATAGTTAAGGGACCGAACGCGGATAAGTTAGAATTATCAAAAAGAACAGGGAGTCCCAACAAATTAAATAACACTATGAAGCAAAGGTAAATATTGCAAAGGGGCGAAGATAAAATTAACTGAACAAATATATAGAATACTACCGCCTCTGTTCCATAATATAAGGTGTTTTAAATATTGACTAATTACGGAGCAAGATGAGTAAATCTATATGCTAAAACAGATCTATAACTAAAACATTTTATATTATGCAACAGAGAGAGTACATACGGATCAGTAGTAAATTTAGGAACGCGCGTAAAACGCATGCACCACCCAACTATAGTTTCGTTTTGGTCAGGACAAACAGGGAACAAACTTGACAGGTCGAAACTAGGCGAGTGCCTCAGCGTTCTTTCCTTGGGGCTCCACGAACCGCTTCCAGTACCAGTGCTTGACCCAGACGGTGCCCATGGACTCGAGCGGGACGCCCTTGGTCTCCGGCAGGAACAGCGCGATGAAGACGGTCATCACGGCGACCCATGCAGCGTAGTAGGCGAAGGTGCCGTACTTGAAGGTGCAGAGCATGGCCAGGAACGACTGCGTCTGCACGAACGTCAGGCCGAGTCCGATGGACACATTCATGGCCTGCCCCGCCGACCGGATGTCCACCGGGAATATCTCTCCCGGCACCACCCACCCCAGCGGCCCCCACGACCACCCGAACCCGGCCGTGTGCAAGCATGTGAACACCAGCACCGCCACGCCGTACGGCCTCGCCATCGGCGCCTCGCCGCCCTTCCCGATTTGCGCGCCCATGATCCATGCAATCGCAACCTTCAAAGCTCAATCATATCGCGTGAGAAACTGAGAACATTCGATAATGCAACTTACTTAGCATCAGTAGGTGATATCCTGGATGCGTACCTGGGCAACGATCATTTGGACGCCGCCGACCATGAAGAGCACCTTGCGGCCGTAGCGGTCGATGACGAGGGCGGACAGCATGAGGGCCCCCAAGTTCGTGGCGCCGAGTATGACCGCGCCCATTAGCGCGGCGTTGCTGCCGAACCCGACGGTGCGGAACACCAGAGGCGAGAAGAAGGAGAGCACGATGACGCCCGTGAGCTGGAAGAACATGGGCACGGCCACGCCGAGCACCAAGTGAGGGCGGTACTCGCGCCTCGTCGCCATCCGCCGGAACGCGCCGTCCTCGCTCTCGCGCGCCACCTCCACGGACCGCACAATGTCCTTGAGCTCCGCGTCCACGTCCGCGTCTGCGCCGCGCACACGGCGGAGCGCCGCGCGGGCGTCGTCGGTCCTGCCGCGCATCACGAGGCTGCTAGGGGTGTCGGTGAGGAAGAGGGCGCCCACGAAGATGAGCACGGCCGGCGCGCCGGCGAGGCCGAGCGACAGGCGCCAGCCCCAGGAGATGTTAGCGGTGGCGTGTTGACGAGGTTGGCGATGAGTATGCCGAGGGCGAGGAAGAACTGGAAGCCGCCAGTGAGGGAGCCGCGCCACTTCGTCGGGGCCATCTCGGCGAGGAACAGAGGAGTGGCCTGTCATCATTTCATCAAACATGTGAAATCATCATCATTGATCAACAGTACATATTGCATTCTGCACCTTTGTTAGCAAAATGGTCGATTTAGACTTACAAGGCGGAATACAGACAGGTTAAAAATAATCTGTACAGCAGGATTGAGCATTTTTAGGAAATCAGGTGACACGCCATTGGATTTAAATCTACGTATGCTACCTCAAACTAAGCCTGAGTCCTGGTGTTTTCTTACCTGCCTGAGTCCTAGTGTTAAAAGAAGCAATTAGTACTAGTGTGCTCTTTTCAGTAGACTAATCCGGTACTCTTTGTTTTGGGAAGCTCAAGAATAATCCGGTACCCTTTTTTTTTAGAAAATCTAATCCAGTACTTATCATTGTCTTTTTCATTCCTTGGGCAATCTGAGCTTAGGGCCGGCCCAAGTTGCCCGTGCATCGATCCCCTAGGCCGCTACCGGCCGTGGCCCAGCACGGGTCGAACGTAGTCGGAACTCGGAAGTCAGTTCAGAAGAACTTCAGATCGTGAGGTAACATGTACATCAGGGACAACCACTATGAACTACTGTAGTATATACTACTACTCCCTCCGTCCAAAAATAAGTGTCTCAAATTTGCTCAAAAGTGAAGGTATCTAGACATGTTTCATGTATAGATACATCCACTTTTTGCCAAACTTGATACACTTATTTTCATATCTAGATACCTTCACTTTTTAGCAAACTTGAGACACTTATTTTTGAACGGAGAGAGTATTAATTAACAAACACTAGTCGATCACCGTATCAACGTCTCTCTGCACAAAACTCGAACCGAGAACGACCCGTAATAATCTAAAGCCTGCATTGTTTTTCGGACAAAATGGTTCTAGTGCCGACTATATCTAGTTGAGTTTTTATATAGGAGTTCAGATACACCAAACCAGCAGTGAAGTCATTTTTCGGCAAGCCACCGGGTCTACTACTCAACTACCGGATGATTAAGTAGTGATGACGATGATTCGTTTTCTTAAGAGAGCAGTAGCAGTAGTAGTAGGTTTATGTAGTTAGCCAAGCCAGTCTATTACTCGGTACCTTTTTTTCTTATGCGCGGTTCCACTTGCATTAATTAATATTTATAAGCAAGAATAATTTTTTCCTTATAATTTCGTATGACATCAACTGTTGACTAGAAAACTGAATACCACTAGCTGTCTGACAATAATTAACAGGCAAGACCACCACAAGATCCGAATGAGTCCAGTGAACAATGGCTGTCTTCATACGCAGCCAAGACTTATCTCGATCATTCGCTGTCAAATACACTGCTGAATTAATGACCGGTGATGGAAGGCGACATCAATTGTTAGGGATTTTTTGTCGCTGTACTTGCACTTAATTTTAACTCCGCCTGTTGTCTCAACATAGCCGGTCCCATGCCCGAATAAAGGAGGAGGGTTGTGATAGGTTTGGCAAGCCAACGGAAAAAACCCAGCCACTCTTATGGAGATAAAACCCAAAAGAACCTCGTTGGGGCGTAACCCTCTTAGCGACGCGCCATATCGGAACCCGGGTGTGGTGTCAAATGGGCAAGGGACGGGCCGACACCCCCTTGGTGGCGCGCCGTATCTTGATCTGGATACGGTGATAAGTGAGCAAGGATCGGGTCGTCGCATCCTTAGTGGCGCGCTGCATCGACGCCCGGGTGTAGTGAAAAATGAGCAAGGGTCTTCGCATTTGACTCGACGAGTGCGGAGGGTAAGGAAGTTAGCCGAGCCTAGGAGGATCCGCTTAGGTAGCTGGAACGTAGGGTCCCTGACGGGCAAGTTACGGGAGTTAGTTGATACGGCGATAAGGAGGCGTGTTGATGTCCTATGCGTCCAAGAGACCAAATGGAAGGGACAGAAGGCGAAGGAGGTGGAGGATACCGGCTTTAAGCTGTGGTACACGGGGACAACCTCAAACAAAAATGGGGTAGGCATCTTGATCAACAAGAGCCTCAAGGATGGAGTAGTGGACGTCAAGAGGCAAGGAGACCGGATTATCCTAATCAAGCTGGTTGTTGGGGACTTAGTTCTCAATGTTATTAGCGCGTATGCCTCGCAAGTAGGCCACAACGAGAGTTCTGGGAAGGTCTCGAGGACTTGGTTAGGAGAGTACCTACTGGTGAGAAGCTCTTCATAGGAGGAGACCTCAATGGCCATGTGGGTACATCTAACACAGGTTTTGAAGGGGTGCATGGGGGCTTTGGCTATGGCATCAGGAACCAAGAAGGGGAGGATGTCTTAAGGTTCGCCCTAGCCTACGACATGGTCGTAGCTAACACCCTCTTTAGAAAGAGAGAATCCCACCTAGTGACTTTCAGTAGTGGCCAACACTCTAGCCAGATTGATTTTGTCCTCTCTCGAAGAGAAGATAGACGCGCTTGCCTTGATTGTAAGGCAATACCTGGAGAGAGTATTGTCCATCAACATAAGCTGGTGGTGGCTGACTTCCGTTTTTGGATTTGTGTCCAGCGGGATAAGCGCCCAAAAGTTGCTAGAACAAAGTGGTGGAAGTTAAAGGGAGAGGCAGCTCAAGCTTTTAAGGAGAGGGTTTTTAAGGAGGGCCCTTGGGAGGAAGGAGGCGATGCAAACAGTATGTGGATGAGGATGGCGACTTGCATTCGGAAGATTGCATCAGAGGAGTTTGGGGTGACCAGGGGAAGTAGAAGGGATGCTAAGGATACCTGGTGGTGGAACGTTGAGGTCCAGAAGGCTATTAAGGAGAAGAAGGACTGTTTCAGACGCCTATACCTGGACAGGAGCGCAACCAACATGGAGATATACAAGGGGGCAAAGAAGGCCGCAAAGCGAGCGGTGAGCGAGGCAAGGGGTCGGGCGTATGAGGACCTCTACCAGCGTCTAAACACGAAGGAAGGCGAAAGAGACATCTATAAGATGGCGAAGACGAGAGAAAGGAAGACGAGGGATGTCAACCAAGTCAAATGCATAAAGGACGGAGCGGATCAACTCCTCGTGAAGGACGAAGAGATCAAGCGTAGATGGCGAGAGTACTTCGACGACCTGTTCAATGGAGAGAATGAGAGCTCTACCATTGAGCTAGACGATTCCTCCGATGATACCAGCCGACGCTTTGTGCGGCGTATCCAGGAGGCTGAGGTTAGGGAGACTTTGAAGAGGATGAAAGGAGGCAAGGCAATGGGCCCTGATGGTATCCCCATCGAGGTGTGGAGAGGCCTTGGAGACATAGCGATAGTATGGCTAACTAAACTTTTCAACCTCATTTTTCGGTCAAACAAGATGCCCGAAGAATGGAGGCGGAGTACATTAGTGCCAATCTTCAAGAACAAGGGGGATGTTCAAAGTTGCACTAATTACCGTGGAATCAAGTTGATGAGCCATACAATGAAGCTATGGGAGAGAGTCATTGAGCACCGTTTAAGAAGATTGACAAGCGTGACCAAAAATCAATTTGGTTTCATGCCTGGGAGGTCTACCATGGAAGCCATCTTCTTGGTACGACAACTTATGGAGAGATACAGGGAGAAGAAGAAGGATCTTCATATGGTGTTCATTGACTTGGAGAAGGCGTATGATAAGATACCACGGAATGTCATGTGGTGGGCCTTGGAGAAACACAAAGTCCCAACAAAGTACATTACCCTCATTAAGGATATGTATGATAATGTTGTGACAAGTGTTCGAACAAGTGATGGCGACACCGATGACTTTCCAATTAAAATAGGACTGCACCAGGGGTCAGCTTTGAGCCCTTATCTCTTTACTTTGGTGATGGATGAGGTCACAGGGGATATACAAGGAGATATCCCATGGTGTATGCTCTTTGCGGATGATGTGGTGCTAATTGACGATAGTCGGGCGGGGGTTAATAGAAAGTTAGAGCTGTGGAGGCGGACTCTAGAATCGAAAGGTTTTAGGCTTAGTAGAACCAAAACTGAGTACATGAGGTGCAGTTTCAGTACTACTAGGCACGAGGAGGAAGAGGTTAGGCTTGATGGACAGGTGGTACCTGAGAAAGACACCTTCCGATATTTGGGGTCTATGCTCCAGAAGGATGGTGATATCGATGAAGATGTGAGTCATCGAATCAAAGCTGGTTGGATGAAGTGGCGCCAAGCTTCTGGCGTCCTCTGTGATAGGAAAGTGCCACAAAAGCTAAAAGGCAAGTTCTATAGGACGGCGATTCGACCTGCGATGTTGTATGGCGCAGAATGTTGGCCGACCAAGAGACGACATATCCAACAGTTAGGTGTAGCGGAGATGCGCATGTTGAGATGGATATGTGGCCACACAAGAAAGGACCGGGTTAGGAATGATGATATACGTGAGAGAGTTGGGGTAGCACCAATTGAAGAGAAGGTTGTCCAACACCGTCTAAGATGGTTTGGTCATATAGAACGTAGGCCTCCGGAAGCGCCATTGCATACCGGACGGATAAAGCGGGATGAGAATGTTAAGAGGGGTCGTGGTAGGCCAAACTTGACATGGGAGGAGTCTGTTAAGAGAGATCTGAAGGATTGGAATATCACCAAAGAACTAGCCATGGATAGGGCTGCGTGGAAGTTAGCTATCCATGTGCCAGAACCATGACCTGGTTTCGAGATCTTATGGGTTTCAACTCTAGCCTACCCCAACTTGTTTGGGAAAAAAACTTTGTTGTTGTTGTTGTATTTGCACTTAATTTTGTATGACATCAAGTGTTGACTAGAAAACTGAACACCGGCTAATTGACAGGCAAGTCGAAGATCGAATGTGTCTAGTGAACAATGGCTGGCTTTGTACTTACGCAGCATGTGTCAGCCGGGTACTTAATTTGGATCATTCACTGTCACATACTCACATGCACTGCTGAATTCATGACCGGCCGGTGATGGAATATGGGAACATGTACTGACCTGGTTGGTGAAGCCGACGCCGAAGCCGAGCAGCATGCGGCCGATGATGAGCATGGCGATGTTCACGGCCGCGCCGGTGATGGCGCCGCCGGCGAAGAAGAGCGCCCCGCCCATGAGCATGATGCGCTGCCGTCCCACGGCCTTGGTGACGCGGCTGGCCACGAGCGACGCACCAGCCCGGCCACGTACAGCGACGACGTGAAGGCCGTGAGCGCCTGGCTGTCGTAGAGGCAGTAGTCGTCCCGCTTCGCCGCCGCCATCCTCGCCAGGACGTGCGGGAAGAACCGCTCCAGGAACGGCTCCATTTGCGACACGCCGCCTGGCAACGTACATATTCGATCAAACTCCACCCGGCCGGCTTGCCCGTATGTAGCTCAGTAGCTGGAGAAACCGCTAGCGATTGATGCTCACCTGAGATGCCGATGTCATAGCCGAAGATGAGGCCGCCGGAGGCGGCCACGAGGCAGGTCGTGAGCACCGACAGCGTCAGGCGTCCGCCGTAGTCCGCGGCAGGGAGGCCGTCCACGTTCGCCACGACGGCACCACCTCCGGCCATCTCTCTCAGCGGGCACCTCGTGCGCTTTCTCTTACGTTCTCTCTATGCAACGAGCGAGCAGAGCTGCCTTCCCTCGTCAAATCGACCGAACATTCAAGCAGAATATGTAGATTTCCACGTGCTGGTGGCCGAACTTACAAAGGGCAGCGTGCAGACAGGTAGCCAGCCAACTGGGCATAGTCAGACAGTAGCTAGAGATGTCGAATATTGCCCACCAGTCAGCATGTTTCATGGCGCGACATACATGAAGTGATTTTTGTTTTTTGAAACGCATGAAGTGATAATGTTACATGGATTGCAACTTCATCCGAAAGTCAGTAGGCAGACCACATGACGTAAAGTGGAAACGGAGGCCGAGCTACATGTAGCTCGGTTTTTTTAAATTGAATCTGCATTTTTGTGGATTTTTTCTATTTCACAAAATTCGAAACAAATTCTTAGGTGTAGATAATATGAGATCTACCACTATAAAATTTAATGAAAACTCGTTATATTTTGACCTGAGAAAAAAGACAAAAACGACAGAATTAGATTGGTGAACAGTGCATAGTCTGAAAAAATTCAAAATTTTGTCAGTTCTATCATTTTTGTTTAGCCCAGAATAATAAGAATTTTGCCTTCAACTTTACACAATGGTAAATCTCAACCTCATCTTCATCTAGGAACGTTTTCGATTTTTTTGAAACACAAAATTGTATATTCAATTTTTTTGGAAACCGAGCTACATGTAGCTCGGCCTCTAAAACGCCGCGCTCGACTACGGGACTACAATTTTTCGAAATTACCATGTTCTTTTTAAGAAAATAGGGATCGCTCCCGGTTCTATTTCCATAGAACGAAAAAAAATTGCTAACCATCGTGGTGGGTGCGCATCCCCACGCGTGACACGTGTCCCATATAGCCAAATTTGATTAAGCTAACCAAGCTTGCCCGCTGCTAATTATTTGTGGCTTAGATGCAATGATTATGACCTTTTTCTCCAAAAGGTGTAATGGTTACGTTTTGTCCTTCAAATGTTGCAATGTTTTTATCTTTTTACTCCATAAAAGTTGAAATGATTACGACTTTTCCCTCCAAAAATTGCAATTCTTACACGTTTTTCTCCTATAAACCTACAATGATTACGACTTTTTCCTCCCACTGGTGCATGCAGATACCCGATTTGATTGTTTTTCATGTAATTAAGCATTGGGCCTCAAACGATTAGCATCTCACGCTATTAGCATCCTCCGCTCAGTCAAAAGCGGTTGAAACTTTTCACGCCTCTCCACGGATCGGATGGTAGTGGTTGCGTGCGCACCCACCCCCGTGGGTAGCAAATCCACTCTTTGAACACAAAACCATATTGTTTTCGGATTATCGACCAAAATAAAAAAGGTCCTAAAGTTTTTGCAAACATTGAGAACACATAAGTTTCCAGCATACGCATGTGATGAAAAAAAAGAGCCAAGAGCTCAAAGCCCTTTTTTTTGACAGACAGCCAAGAACTCAAAGCTAGTGTGTGGCATGGACCATTACTTACAAATAATACTTATGGTGTGATCTAAACTAATGGTGTTTCTCAATACCAAAAGCGGCAATGCAAAACGCAATCCCTTCTAGTAATTTTCTGAAACCCCACAAATTTCTATAAATCCAGCGTGCAGGCTATCTAGCGTGCACGGTAGAATGTTCAAGTAGATTGAGGTGATGCTTGGACGCGCTGGCGGTCGCCAACAAACCGCTTCCAGTACCAGTGGCGCTCCCAGACGGAGCCCATGGACTCGAGGGGTACGCCTTTGGTCTCCGGTAGGAAGACGAGGACGAAGGCCGCCATGGCCACGACCCAGCTTGCGTAGTAGGCGAAAGTGGCGTACTTGAGGCGGCACAGCAGGGCGAGGAACGTCTGCGTCTGCACGAACGTGAGCCCCAGAGTGGCCGACACACTCACCGACTGCCCCGCCGATCGTATCTCCATCGGGAAGATCTCGCCGGGGATGACCCAGATGAGAGGCGCCCAAGACATGCCGAAGCCGGCGCCCTGCACGCACGTGAGCACCAGCAACGCCAGCCCGTACGCCCGTGGCAGCGCGGTCTCGCCCCTCTTCCCGCCTTGAGCTCCCATGATCCACGCAATCGCGACCTTCAAACAAAAGGTGAAGGCGCGGATTGATCATACAGCACGCGCGTTTGCATCCACGGCACGCTAGCTGCCATGTAGATCAGTAGATGTGGATACTTACCTGGCAAACGACCATGATGACCGCGCCGGCCATGACGAGCACTTTGCGGCCGTAGCGGTCGATCACCAGAGTGGAGAGGAAGAGCGAGCCGAACTTGACCGCGGCGAGGATGACCGCGCCATCAGTGCCGCGTTGCTCCCGAAGCCGGCGATGCGGAACACCAGCGGCGAGAAGAAGGTCAGGACCATCATACCGCTCAGCTGGTGGCACAGCGGCATCACGAAGGCGAAGGTCAGGTGCGGCCGGTACTCCCGGCGCGCAAAGAGCCTCCGGAATCCTCCTTCCTCGCTGCTGCGCGCGGCCTCCACGGCGCGCGCGATCTCCTTGAGCTCGGCGTCCACGTCCGCGCCGGGACCGCGCACCCGGAGGAGCGCCGTTCGGGCGAGGTCCGGCTTCCCGCGCATGACGAAGCTGCTGGGCGTATCGGTGAGGAAGAAGGCGCCGACGATGATGACTATCGCCGGCGCGCCGGCGAGGCCGAGGGAGACCCGCCACCCCCACGTGTGGCGCCCGGTGACGTAGTTGACGAGGTTGGCTATGAGTATTCCAGGGAGAGGAAGAACTGGAAGCCCCGGTAAGTGAGCCGCGCCACCGCGCGGGAGCCATCTCGGCGAGGTACAGCGGGGTAGCCTGGTTGGTGAACCCGACGCCGAAGCCCAGCAGCATCCGTCCGGCGATGAGCATGGCGAGGTTCACCGCCCCGCCGGTCATGGCGCCGCCTGCGAGGAAGAGAGCCCCGCCCGCCAGCATCGTGCCACGTCGGCCCAACGACCTGGTGACGCGGCCGGCGGCCAGAGACGCCACGAGCCCGGCGAGGTAGAGGGACGACGTGAAGGATGTCAACGCGTGGCTGTCGAAGATGCAGTACTGGTTCCGCTTCGCGTCCGCCATCCTCCTGAGCACCTTGGGGAAGAAGGTCGCCAAGAACGGTTTCATCTGAGAAACGCCGCCTGAACTTGGAGACATCGGCTAGCAAGACATCAGAACGCATTTCCCTCTGCACAAATCGTATGCTGTGCGTGTGTACGTGAACCTGACCTGAGATGCCGATGTCGTAGCCGAAGATGAGGCCGCCGGACGCCGCCACGAGGCAGGTCATGAGCACGGAAAACGTCAGCTCCCCGCCGTTGGCTGAAACGGAGCCATCGCCGGCCTTGGCCAGCCTGCCGCCATTGCGTTGTGGAGCAAGAACTGTATGCACGCCCTGCAAATTTTGTGGTGCTGCTAATGTGTACTATCACTGGTCAATTTAAATAGAGTGAGAGATGGTTGGGTTCCCTGTGGTGGAACCAGCCCACCAGGTTCAAGTCCTAGACTTGGCATGGGCGTTTGCATTTACCTGGATTTATTCCAGGATTATCCGGCGCTATTCTTTCAGTGGTAGGTGACGTGCCCGTCAACAGCGAGGCGCCTGTGGTGACTTCGTCAACCTCAAGATCTGCCGGCTCAGTCCTTCAGAGGTGCTCATAGGGTAGGGTGTGCGTGCGTGCGTTCATAGGGGTGAGTGTATGTGCGTATTTGTGAGCGTCTGTGTTGTACTGTGTTCTCAAAAAAAAAAAAAAAGAGTGAGAGCTCACTAGCAGCAACGGTATAATAATGCGACCACTTGGGATAAAAGTCTACCTGAATTACTGATCCAACCTAGCACGGTAACTTGATTTGTTTCCTCAGAATCTGCATATGCGCTGGTAGTTTGAACGTGCAGTTTGCATGCAATCGTCCCTTGTATTGCGGCAGGGGACGCTCAATCCAACTTGTCGAGTTGTGGATCGATCGATCTAGGATTTAGACGATTTGGGACGTGTTTGATTTCCTGCATACTGCCGGGTCAGGCCCCGTGGATGCAAAAACGAGCTGGTGGGCTGCCCCGGATCCGCGTTGTTGGCCCGCACGAACCTCAAAGCAGCCTCAACCAGGCCCGCTAGGAACGGCCGATTCAGCCGTTTCCCCTCAGCCACCCTTTTCTCGTTCACCTTGGTGCAGGGTAGGGGAACGCGTCGCCGAGCTCACGCGCGCAGGCAAAAAATTGGCGGGAGTTTTTCCGTCACCGCCCCCTTTTTCGGCCCTCTATTTCACCCCTCCGGCTGACGCCAAAACTCGCGCCACGATTTCCCCCATACATTCAAGCTCCACTCCTTCGGTCGCAGGCAGAAGAAGAAGAGCGGCGGAGGCTAGATCTGCTCCTCCGGTCGGCGGTACTCGGCGGCGAGATCTTCTCCACTGTTTGGCGGTGCTCGGCGGCGAGATGTCCTCCGCCATGTCCTGCGGCTCTCTCAGTCGGTCCCTGGTGGTAAGTAACCCGCTAACCCTATAGCACCTCATAGATTGAGTAGATTCTTGTATATCTGTGTAGTTCTTAGCATATCGACTAGTTCTAGATCATTGTGGTAGTGCCGTAGATCTTTGAGCATCTTCTTAGCAGATCGAGTAGTTCGAAGCACATCGAGTTGTCATCTTTGTGAGCAGATCCACCCTAGTTTGTGTATTAGAGAGATCGTGGTACGACGGTTGGTTCTACAATGTGTAGATCTCATCCTTATACCACTGTCTATCTGATACATGACTGATTGTGTCACTGTTTTACCTTGGATGCGTGCTCGATGCTATGAACTCGTCAACTATGAACACCTTTTTATCATGCTATGCGTGCTCCGATGGTATGAACACTGATCGTTGTATAAACTCTACATCTTTTGTAGGACACCAGCACTGAGGTCTTGCTGACCTCCCGGATCTGTCGGCTACATCAGTGATGTCTGCGAAGCCGCTTGGATACGCTCTGCCATCTGACTACATTGGACTGAGAACGGGGAAGGGTCCAATGACATGGCCTCCGGCTTTATCCACCTTTGTCCTCACAAGGATGGCTGAACTAGTGAAAGTGGGGGGGGGGGGGGGGGGGGGGTCGACATCAACAAAGGAATCAGAGACAAGTGCTTGGAGGTCATCTGCAAGAACATTCTTCAGTTCTGTGGCACCAAGTCAGCACTACGCAGGTGTACAACCATCTGAGGAAGTAGAGGTGCAGGTGGAACAGGTAGCGCACACTGGCGCAGCTAGAAGGAGTGGACTGATGCGACGAGAGTACTACCTTCATGATGGATGACGATATGTTCATCAAACATCGAGCATTTGCACTTCGAGTCTAGCAGTTACTTCCCTACCTTGATGATGAGACTAACTCTGTTTTCTGTTTCAGCTACACCCCAAGGATGAACCGTACCTGAACAAGTCAATTCAGAACTACGATCAGATGAGGATCATCTTCGGCAAGATCCGTCTGTAGAATCCTATCGGGGTTGAGTCCCTGCAACTCGCCCTGAGCCACCTCATGGACAATGAAAACGAATGTGCCTCCTACATTGCTTCGGGCCCTATCATGAGGAAGCAGTGGTTCACTTCCTTCCTTCGCAAGAACTACCTATGATGAGGTGATGATGCTGCCGTAGAGTAAGTAGTAGTCCATCTGATGTGGTGAAGATGATGAACTTTTGGTATATTTTGCGAGGCGGGTACATACTAAACCCCTCAGCTGATGAACACCTGGTGCATCACCAGCACATAATGTGCTGAATTTGTGATGCCCCAGTCTTTTGTAAACTATGGAGGCAACCCCTGACGAACTAATGGTACATCACCAGCACATAATGTGCTGAATTTGTGATGCACCTCCACTCTGTGCTAGTGTAGTACTACCTTTCTTATTTGTCTCTGTTTTAAGTGCATTGTGTGATGGTAATCTCACCACTCGAAGTAGTGGTGAGAGTATGTATGGGCATGCACATAACCAAACACCAGGTTTTTGCATTGGTTTCTTTACACAGCCAACCAAACACTGGGGCTGTGGAATTTGGCTGGAGAGGCACGGGCCTGGCTGGCTCTTTGTGGGCAACCAAATGAGGTGCAGAACATGGTTTTTCACTCGTTTTTTCAGAGCAAGGCCCTGGCGAGCCACAGATGCAAGTAGCCCAAAAATGATGCAGGAAACCAAACACGCCCTTTGTGTGTGTCATCCATGGCGATGGTGATCACCACGGAAAACGCCACATCCCACGTGGAGTGAAGCTGAGTCATCGCGTGCCTTAGCCACACCTGCCACCATTGATGAGTTCCCTCCTCTTGTGTGTGTATGATGTATCTCTATTAAGGACTTAAGTTACTGAGAGTGAGAGCACTATTAGAGACGGTGGATGCAGGAAAACCTTAGGATCGTTTTGTATTTTTTGATCTTTTAGGATTTTATCTGTAATTTCAGGATATTCAGTTTATCCCGGTGTGTCTTTTAGTTTCTATGTATGTTGCTTCATGACTTGATTTTTGATTAATGAAATACGTGGTTGCTCTCAAAAAAAAGGAGGAGCATGTGCTCGGAAGTTCTCCAACTTCCCGAAACTCTAGCACGTACGGAGGTGGATCTGAAAAGTTGGCCAGTTTGTCTAAAATCTATCCTACAAATATGCAAGTGTGGTATATCATACTATCCTCATTGCCTTGTTTAGACAAGTGCTACCTTGTATACGCTGGCTACTCCTAAGGAGAATTTCGGCTGGATCGATCCATCGTCCAAGCACAACCAATACGGAGATACCACGCCTAGTTGGATATCCACCAACTATCATGACCGTCAAATTTGCATCCAACGAACGGTATGATAAAACAAAAAAAACATGGTAATGCATGGTTTTTTTTTTGTTAATGCAAGTCTGGAAATTTCTTGTTAGTACATGAATCAAAACTATAAATTACATAAATCCGAAAATTATTGATAATGCATTGATATTTTAAAATCATTGATAATTTGTGCTTGAATCGTAAAACGGTTGGACGTCCCAAATAAGGGGAACATCCAACTAGGTGTGGAGTTGCATTTTCCAAGCACAACTGCATTAAGAGATCCTTTGGAGTCTTGAAGATGAAATAATTCTTCTCAAGATGCCAAAATACTCCACTAAAACTCAGAAGATGATTATTGTTTTGACTATGACATTGCACAAGACAGACAAGATCCATTTTGATCGATGTGATAGGGATCTAGATTATGTGATATAAATTTCGGAACAATATAGGCAATATGTGGTTCTTCTGGGTGAATCAAATTCATCAACTCTAGAGGCAAGTGGTGCTGACATGGATGTGATTAGGGATCAACTAGCCACTGCCATTGCTCTAGGAGGAGGATGTTCACGGGGTATTCGATATATATGTGCCTATCGTGATTTGCACTACCATCTGCAAATATGATGCTTTTGATGTATGAGACTGGAGATACCGCCACTGAAATATTATTGTTTATGAATGTATAATGTCGTCTTACATTTGTGTTTAATTTACATAAATATTTGCTTAGTTGAGTGGAAAAAATTCCCTCTAAATTCACACAATTGTTTTAGCCTCTGTGATGTCAATATCGAGGGAAAAAACACGACTCGCCCTCCAACTTAGCCAAAAGCTCACCAGGCCTCCAAACATGAGAGATCACCTAGGCCGGATAGTGAAATGGAGTGGCATGGGACGCTCTCAGCTCCAATCGAGATGCTAGAGTCGCCTTGGAAGCTGGATCAATGGAAATTTGGAAATTTCAGGACTTCCCAACACACCGTAAGCCTTGCTCTCGTGCGGCGGGGAAACCGGTGAAACTAGCTGCGACGGCGGCGCCAATTTTTCCAGCGTTCAGGCATACGACAACATAATCTTGAGTGGTGAAAGTGCGGCTCTAAAATGAGGTTTGGAGCCCTACTTTTAGAGGTCCATCCAGTCACTTAAGAGTTAAGAGGCCCTGCATAATTTCGTTTAGAGGTTCGTATAGGGCATCTAGTTGAGTTACCTTCCGGGCTCTAAAATCGGTCAAACTGTGGAGCCTGAAGGATTTTAGGGCATCAATTAGAGTTGCCCTTATGCAGAACAAGTGGAAGCGACCAACTGCCCTTGAACATATATTACTGGACTCGTTGTGTTTCTTTCTTTTTCTATTTTGAACTCACACTCCTTGTCCTTTTCTAATCGCTCGGTCCCTATTCCAAATACTAACTGAGAGAAGCGTACCCAGTTGGTCAAACTGAAATGGCAATATCAACAACCAAGAACGTGAACTGGAGAGTTCGGCTTCTTGAGAGACGAGCATTTGTCTATCATATTTCTGCATCGAGATGGACAGAGCACAATGTCAAGTCAACTGATGGATAGGATCATGCACAAGTTATACTGGAGTATCGTTACGGCAATCATGGTTTATAGCGACCAATGGCCTTGCATACACATGCAGCCTAGGCGAATGCCGCCGCATTTAAGCTAGCCTTCCTGGTGACTTGAGCAGGACAGC
This sequence comes from Poa pratensis, assembly GCA_947311845.1. Lineage (NCBI taxonomy): Eukaryota > Viridiplantae > Streptophyta > Magnoliopsida > Poales > Poaceae > Poa > Poa pratensis. The sequence goes on from CAMZMU010000063.1 coordinate 68,890,113, forward strand.
GAGATGAAGACGATCGTGCTGAAGAACGACAGAGAAGCAGTTTTCAAACATTCCTCGTTAATCCGACTCGCATGGACACTATCTGTATTTTATTTCGTCTTTCGTAAACTATGTAATAAAGCATCTTTTGATGCAGAGACCCAGAGAGTTGGGGGAAAAAACCTTAAGGGGCAATAATGCACTGCATCACGATCTGGGTAAGGGAACAGACTGCATTTACAGACAACGTACGGGTTTATGGATGCTGGACGATTTTAACTGTGACTCAGTAAGATCAGCACCCCTCATCAGCAATTCCATTGTTTCAGTCTTATAACGAAGAGCAATCCAGAAGGGTACACAAAATTTCTCTACATAATTTCGAACGAGCTCAATTAATGTACAGAAGATCACAACATTTATCATATCAATGTTCCAGACACAACAGAGTTAACAGTCATGAACTGGGTAGGCAGCAAATCATTGGTTCAACCTGGTGGCAACAGTGGACTTTCCAATCCAGGTTACATTTCATGCTTCTAAAGATCAACACCAACAGATGTGAGCTGCAAAATCAGGTGTAATTTCAATTCAGGGCAACTAATTTAGCTGGTACAAAATATAACACCGAAAAGGAAGACATAGAATAAAAACAACCAGCTCCTAATTAATGAGAATGGTTTTCCTGAAAAATACAGGTACTTATGGAAGGCAATACACCAACTACAGGTCTAGCAAAACTTGAAAAGACACCAATAGGATACCACCATCGATGATGCAGATTACCCAACTATTGATATACTGTCACCAGTTATTAGAAATAGCAAATATACTTCTAAATTAGTCTAGACTAGATTATTGATGGTCCAGTCCAAGTTGTCACGAAAATGTTTGCAGACCAAAAAACTACTGAGCACATCAGTCTGTCATACAAGGATGGTGACTGTATTAAACAAATTACAAAATTATAAACCTGTTGAGGCATTATTGGCCCAAATGACAACATGAACGTTTTAAAATGCAAATGTCAGGCGAGATTGTTATAGCGATATTCTCCAAAAATAACCAACTGCAACAGTATACCTTCTAGCCAAATGCATAAGGGTCTTCAGCATATGGATTCAAGGAGCCCTCAGAAAATAATTCACCGATGTTTGCAGGATGGGGACGGGACCCTGGAACAGCCTGCAGAATACCAAGGCATAAATGTAAAGAGAAATGTTTGTCCATACAGAGTTTCTGACTGAATTTTATTGCATGATCAATCACTGTAGAAAAGCAGACCATGAGCTCATGTTTAATTTTGTACTTGGTGCTTACTCTAAGAAGATTGCTAGATAAGTGGGGGACAACCAAGAGAACACCGGTGATATCACGAGAGAATGACAAGGAAACAACGAATATAGAACTATCTGATAAGAAATACTCTCCGGCACCTCGAGAATGCAACATTTTCCCCAAATCCTATCTGATAAGATAATGCCCTCCGAGACCTCGACATTTTCCCCAGATTTGAATAACTACATACGCCATGGGAAATCGGATACATCTCTTTGTAATAGAAACACTGTGAGATATCATTCTTGAATAATCAAACAGTAGATATAATCATTAAAAAAACTACTTATATATTACAAAAAAAATATCTTAGATTTAACTATAATTGTACTATATAAAGAATGTAAAAGCATCCATATAAAAAACATTGAACTCCAAAGTTCACCACAAAAATATTGGTTAGACCTTGACACATCAATACTGGTAAGTAAAGGTACACAATTATTTATATTGACGACCACCGTACCTTTCTTGTTCTTGTAACATCCTTTTCAGAAGTATTATGCAATGACTTCTGAGTGTTTGGTTCCTGAATGGGTAAAGACAGTATTAAAATGAATGGAACAGGCAGACAATCAAATGCAAAGGAAAAAACAGGAAAAGTTTGTACCCCAAACATAACAGTGCTCTTTGTTGTTTTCCTGCGCTTTGTGATTCTTCCGTTTGCTGTTTCCACTTCATATTCATGGTGTGTTACCTAATTAAAGGAAAGTCCGAAAAAACAGCAATGAAATATACAGCATGCAAACATAATTTCTAATTCATTCAAAATGAAACATTGACCATGCTCAAAAACAGATGAAAAAGAAATAACCTATATGTAATAAAAAAATCACCTTTCTGTGATTAGGAACATCCTGAGTTCCTTTCTCTACCTTTCTCATTGCGGTTGAAATTGGTGATTGTATAACTCCAGGTAATTTTATATCCTGAAACACAACATAAAAATATTCTAAGTTTGAAGATTCTAAAGAGTACTCTTCCTAAAATGCAGGGTAATCAAGTTCATTATTGAAGAGAAGATATCTTACCTTCCGTTTGGTCTCAGGACCTGCCAATTGAACCTGACTTTCTTTTCTGACATATGAATCTCTCCTCTTTTTCAATGAAATGGAGAATTCCTAATTAGTTATTTATTTCATAATGAATGTATAAACCTAACTATGAGATGGATTACAGAGGAAAACCAGCAAATCGTTAACATTAACAGGTAAAGGGCAGGATATGATTGAGAACATTAGTCTATCGGGCCCCAATATGACCAAATTATGATAATAATTTTTCAAGTGAGAACATAAGGGAGCCATGTTTTTTTGCTGACACTTAACATGTTTTACAACCCACAAAAATTCAACACATGCCATATACACATTGCTTACCAAAATCGTAATACACAGTTATTAAAAGCAAGTAGAGCATGTACCTTCTTAGAACTCACTTCTTGATCAACTTGTTGATTTTCACCCATCACTTTCCACTGTAACTGTAATAGTGCTCTTTGCTTCTCCTCCTGCACCAAACACTGGTCAGCAACTTTCCAGTCACTGGCTAACAGCCTTCCGAACAAAGAGCGTCAAGAGTCACTACCTTTGACTTCTGAAGCTCCAGTTCATCCTGAAGTTTCTGACAATCTTCCTCATGCTGTATGTTCACTGAGTTTATTTGAGCTTCATGCTCTTGTCTGAGCGACGACAGCCTCTACATTGTTGTCCAGATTTCATTAGTAACAAAAACTAATACAATCAAAAAATCTGGTTCAGCTTATGACTCACCTCCTTCAGTTCATTCTCAGCCTGAGAACGAATGCGCTGCAATTCTTCTTTGTGATAAGTTCGAAGAGTTGATTCCTTAAGCTCATTATCCTGTTGAATTCTTGCCACCTGGATACCAAAACAACCTGAATTGTAATTTCAGAAGAAAAAACAGCTATATTGTACATCTCCACTGTGTATGCAGTGCTTCCCTAGTACTGACAGTGACAGGCTGACACCACGCAAACAGCCTCTGGACAAAAGTATACTGGTGATACAATGAAGGATTCTACTGACAGCAATATGATTTTAAAAGCTCCATGATTAACAGCAGCATGTTTTTACATAGCTTTTCTCTCTGCACATATACTAAATAGCATCTCTGGACTGCTGTAAGACAAATGATGTCAAAGTTCTATACTTCCATTACTACAGAAATTTCTAGAAAGTGGTCATGGTCCCTGATGCATTTTCCCCTTCAACATCGAACGGCAATCTGATTGCTTAAGAAGCCATTGGTTCTTAAATTGTACATTGGTGGAATATACAGTGTGTGGTTCCAGAAATTTCATGAGTATGTTACAGCCAATTAAATAAAAGATAAAGGTGATGGAAATGTTACCCTAAAGAGGCTTGAGGATACTTTGAACTTATTAGTTATCAGTGGGTGTTTCCGTATAACTTCCTATACAGTTTACATGCCAGGTCTATTTAGAGCAAGAACAAGAAAAAATACCCGGAAAAATCAGTAGTTCTTAGGTAATGATGTCTCTTCAGCAGTGAGCATTGTGCATGAAAGAACTTCCTTGGAAGTCTGATATGCAGTTATTTATTCATGCTATCTATAGCTGTTCAGCTTACTTTGTTTAGCTACTCTAGAACAAACATATTCCGCCGAAATGGATACATGTATAGTCAACAGAACTAGATTGTCCTTCATTTGTTCCGAAATAAATGTAGCGCTTGTTGAGAAACCGAACTAGTTGTACCTACCACTGTGCCATGTTCCTCCTTAAGGCGTGTCAAGCACCTCTCTGATTCTCGCTTGTTCTGAAATATCTTTTCGTTACATTTATTCTCCATTTCCTTTATGAGCTTTTCGGCCTGAAATTTTAAAACAGTCAGATAAACAGAGTAAGAATCATATTATCATACCAACTATCTAGCATACAGAAACTTCTTACAGAAAAGAAATAATTTACCTTCTCTTTTTCAGCACTAATGATTTCTACCTTTTCTAATTCATATTTCTTACGGATGTCATTGATTGCCTGCAAAATCATTTGCAACTGTCATTTGTGATTGAGAAAGAAAAGTGTTATACAGTTAATAGAAATGTGATACCTGATCATTTCTAAGTGATAACTCTTTCAAATGCTTTGATAGCTCTATCTGTTTACCCACGAGCATGAGATCATACTGTTTTTTGGCCTCGGTAAGTTGACATTCTGTTGCTGCAAGTGATGCTTGTACCTGGGTAGGAGGTGAAGGTTATATGTTGTCTACAGATCATTACATCATGAGACCTACAATATAATAACACAAACCTGTAACTTCTGTTCCTCCAAACTCTTTTCTCTTTCCATAGAAGAAATATACAACTGTTCCTTCTCATCAAGAAAACTGCGGAGCTCGCTGATCTGTTTCTCAAATGCTTCAACCTGAAGGTCACGGTTAGCGATCTCGTGTTGCAAAGATTCTGTATCATTAGATTTCTCATCCAAAACTGACTGCACTCTGCCTAGAAGCTCCTGATTATCTGATTCTAGCTTCAAAGTCTTCTGTATCAGCTCTTCCTGCGAAATTTCAATCAAATGGTAAGGAAGAATACAGGTTAGATATTGACTGTTCGTATATTCTTAACCAGCTAGTTCACGAACCTTTTGATTTTCAGCAAGGCTAGAATCCTCCAGTAACTTTTGAACTCTCCCTTGTAGTTCTGAAGATAACTTTTCTAAGCGATTCACATTGGAGGCAGATATTTCTGCTTCAGACTCCAATCTTCTGATTTTATCTTCAGCCACTTGGCATTCTTCTACATGTTGAACCATAACAATTTCTTGAGTTTTCTGTAACTCTGTGATTCTGGACTTCAGTTCCCCAATTTCAGTTTTGAGACCACTGTTTTCTGATGTCAAATCTACAAACTGGTTTTGAAGATGTTCCAGTTTGTCCTTAGCAGATCGTGTTATCAGCATTTTCTCCTCTTGGACCATTACATAGTACTTCTCGAATGAAGAAAGTAACCTAGAGACATGACTTGACAGTGATGCATGCTCTTTATCTAGCTCAGCTACTTTAGCCACAAAACTGCTAAGCAATGCGTTAGCATCCTTATTGTCCTTGCACAGTCTTTCAATTTCCAGACTATATCCCTGGTTCCTAAGCTCCAAGTCATTTTTGTCTTTTTCAGCACTTGCAAGGTTTTCTTTCAGGCAAGTGCAAACATCTTGTTTAAGCTTCAACTCTTGCTCCATGCACTGTAGGCGGGAGTCAGCACACAACAAGCGGGCTTTATTCTCTTCAACTGAAACCTCCAACTGTTTGATGAGAGAATCTGCATTTAAAAAGCAAACCAAGCTTATTGTTTGTTATTACTACTGTTGCACTGAGGGCATCTTGACGGTACTTGATGAAAATTGTTCGATGGAGTAGCATATATCAACTTCACAAACTTCCCCAACAGTTTTCGCAATGACATAAGTTGGGACTTGCTTATATGACTTATCTCCTTAGTGAAGTTCCAATGTTAGAACAAACTTGCCCAGACATACTCATAATGCAAAATAAAAGCAGATGGCCAATAACATCTTATTCGTGAACTGGTACATATAAACTAACACATACCTTTTTCCCTTATGGTAGTATCATTTGCATAGATCTGTTCTTTGTAACTCCGATCCATTTCTTCTTTCTCTTGTTTAATCCGCAGCATCTCCTGCTTACCTGAGTTAATGGGACAGTTGACAATGCTATTATGTTACTATGTAAATATTTAGCGTACTGCTAATTATTCTATCTATAAACATGTCATATAGATAAATAAGCATGGAGTTGCAAATGACATTAGGGTCTAGATGACATAAAAACAGCATAGCAGATAGGGCACCCTAGATATGCAGAGTCTGGCGGTGAGTTAACTAGTTGTCGGAATTCTAGAAGATTAGTACTACCTCCGTACCAAAATATAAGATGATTTAGCATTTTCTGGTATGGACGTACCTAGACGCGTATTAGTGTAGTGATTCACTCATTTCAATCCGTATGTAGTCCGTATTATGAAATGTCTAAAACATCTTATATTTTGGAACGGAGGGAGTACATATGAAGTGATAAGAGACAAACCAACCTGACATGATATTTTGTTCTGCACATTCCAGTTTTGCTGAGGTATCATGCAGCAAGCAGTTGAATTCATCTAAAGCTTTGGAGTTCTTCCCAAGCGTCTCCTCAAAAACCTTCTTATCTTCCTCAGCTGCCATTGCATTGTTTTGACAATTAGGTCTGAACAACAGGTGGTGCATGAAAAAACGTCAGTACAAACATTACCTCTTTCTGCCTGACTTGCTAACTGCTGCAGAGTTTCAGTCAACTGGTCGCACAGGGTCTTTGTTGAGGAAACTTTTGAATCTAATCCCTGCCAGAGCTTTGAATCTTCAGTCCGCTTCACCTTAAGCTTCACGTTTTCATTGACAGCTTGTTGAAGTTTTACTTCTAGCATATTTATCTGTTCTGTTGCTCTTTTCAGCTTGGTATGCTGAAGTTACATAAAGCGTATGTATCAGTAATAAGATATTCTGTGTGAGACCAATATAAGATGTTGCTGCTGCATACTGATAAATTCGTTATGTACTTGAGCCAGTCTGCAATACATAATCACAACAATAGAACATCTAAACAAAGAAAGACGACTGTGTTGAACAACCGGTAGTGAAACTTATCATACATATACCATTCTGTATTAAATAGAACTAGATGCAATAAGCTAAGAAGTCCCCTTTTGTAACATGGTAGTGATTCTAAAGGACAAGTCTGTGTTTAATTAAGTTCAGGACTATCCATTTCAACAATATTACAGAAATAAGCCCATTGAAATAAGATAAATGATGAGTGAGAAATTGGACTTTCACCTAACACCCCTTATGTTTAGCAGAAACCATAGAGGGCAATATGTCCCACATTTTGCAAGTGAGAGATATACAGAGCTCTGCCACAGATATAGTTCAACGTTTTAAAGGATGCATACTTCCAGAAAAAAAACTGTGTGTACCTCTGTTGGTACTATAACATGTCATAGGTAGACTTTTTTTAGCACAGATGCATACATGTAGCATCTGGGAAAATAATATGGAGTCTAAAGTCTAAACACCGCAGAAAGACGCGTAAAATCATGAGGTTGGACTAACTATAACATGTGCAGACCCATAATGATAAGGTTTTTATATATTTGTGCACTGCCTATTCTGGTTTAACATTATATTGCCATGTTGATGCTGCATAAATGATCACATGATGGTCTATACGCAGTTCATTTGTTCTACCCACAGAGTAATGAAAAATACCACGGATTCCAAGACAATACCAGAAACAGAAAACTACCCTTGTGTTATAGAAGCAGAATGATACAACTGAGACAGCCCTGAATAACATAAAACTATGCAAATTTGGCATTGATCAACCAGAAGACAACTCTTCTTCTATTGGCACCACCGAGACAGATAGCAAATCCAAATGTATGCAGAAACCTAAACAGTGGCGCAGTGACATGATGTCTGGCTAAATTTCAGGAGCAATTCGCAGTTCATACAGTTGAATAATAGGAATCCGTTCGGTCAAGTGCTCGACAGTCACAAATAATTGCACAATGTTCAGAAATATACCGTCATTTCTAGATCAGTCTTCACCGAGCCTGCTCCTTGACTAATTTCTCTGCAAATAGACATGTATTGAGAGAAATCAGTGCATCGCACGAAATCGACAGCCTCCATAAAGTCAACCAGGGAGGAGTCGAGGGAAATCAAATCAGTACCTGCCGTCATCTTAAGGTTGGCGAAGCTCCCGTACGAGCCACCTCCAGCATCCGACGAGGGCTTGGGATTCGAGGGCCTCCCAGCCGTCGAGTTGGGTCCCGCGAGGGATCGGAATCCATCGAGGCCCCTGAGCCCGAGAGCCCCAGCTTCTGCATCCTGTCGCCGAACCCTAGGTTTTGCCGGAGAAGGAGCTAGCGGAACTGCAGCCAGAGACGGGGGCGGATTTAGATGCTGCGCCCGGAATTCGAGAGGTCGATGGGGTTCAACTAATCGCTGGATGACGAAATGCTCGTACCTCGGAAAGCAGGGGCCGAAATCGCGGACGGGGTTGAGGCAGCAGGGACGCGACGAGGTAGAACGGGAACGGAGATGGCGGTGGCGGCGCACGGGAGAGGCGGAGGCGGTGACGCTGTGCTACGGCACGGCGGCAGCTCTAGGGCACGGCTCGGAGATGCTTGGGTGAGGGGAGGAGGAGGAGGAGGGAGTGAGGTGGAGGAAGAGGGAGGGGAATGGAAGGTACGGGACGGGGCCTGCAGAGAGACGGTGGGGGAGAATGGATTTTATGGAACTCCGTGCTTTGGGGGTTTCGCGCGCGTCGCCGCCGCCACCTTATTGGGGCCTATTGCTTTGTTTTCGTTTCATGGGCCTTTTCCGGAATGCATTCACTTCGTGTCTCTTGAGTTCATGGGCTGGTTTGCTGTGAAGCATACGTCTTAACTTCTTTTTTTTGCGAAAAGCATACGTCTTAACTGAGGGAGAGTTTTAATCTAAATGGTGACCATCTCGACAGCTTTACACTGTCGAGGGGTATCCGACAAGGTGATCCAATCTTCCCTATCTGATAGTTTTGTACCTGTTAACATCAATATTTCCTAAAAAAACTGTTAAAATCAAGAAATCAGTCGGTGGCTCCATCGGCTCTGATGGTTGGTCATTTACTATTTGCGGATGACAGTCTGTTTTTTTCTAGAGCGAATAGGAAGAGCGCGTTGGAGGCGAGGGAAGTGCTACACTTATTGCATCATGCCACGGAGGAAGATTTCCCCAACAAAAACTGAGTAAGAGTCTCCCTAAATAAACTGAGGGGGGAGAGAGCACCCGAGTCGATATTGCTCTGCTTTACTCTATATCTAAGCTTCAATGTCACATGTGACGTTGCATGTGCACCTTCCCCAACTCCTACCACTGTATGAGTTTGTGGCGAGCACTTGAGTCATTTGTATCCCCTCACTCCATACCGTCCAAGCAGCGCTATTTTCTACCACAAAACATGTAACCTAGGAGATTCACTCCATCCAAGAAAACTATGCAGGTGCTAGAAGCATCCTTCAGATAGTACTCGAACCTGCAGTATCATGATTTCCAAACCATGTCGGTCACTGCGAACTTTTGCCATCAAGTGTCCTGTTTGTAGTTGATCTCGACGTCGAAGGCGCAAGACGAGAGCATGTGGTGGAACTCGTCTTTGAGTTGTGACATCGAGTCCGTCTCAGCTGTTGCTAAAGCAGGAAATAGACTGACGAAGGAGTCCCACTCATGAGTGGCACAATAGGATGTTTGATAAATCATAAACGAATAAGGTCTAGCGGGTTTACCCTCTAAAAGCACATCGTGAGTTTTACTATTAGCCCTGCCAACTCGCTTCGGATGACAGTGAGATGTCACACTGCCTAATTTCACACAAAGATGATTTGAACTCGCCTAAGTTAGAGCATCTCTGGAAATGGGCTAATTCAACCCCTTAATTATCCGCGAACACGTCTAAATGATGACGAACGTGTCTGTTTTGAACCCTCATTTCTAGTGCGCGTAGCCATGTCACCTAAAATTGTTCGGTCACTTGCACATGATTGGTGGGATAGAGAGAAATAGAAAAGAAGATAATATAAAGAGAAAATGTGATCCAGGGTGGGTCGCATCCTATGTGGCAAACTGTCCGGACATGTCCGAACACACTCATTTCCACTCAATATGAGGTCGACGTGGGGGTGTCAGACAACCTTATGGACAATCGGGGTCTGATTTGATAAACTTTTTCGTTCTCTCATGTTTGGGATGTCCACTCAGACAAATAGGGCATGGAGGGGCAAGTTGGAATGCTCTTAGCCTAAGTGAGAAATAGGGGCATGGGACAGAGTAGGGGGACATGTTTGAGTTGCTCTTAGCCTAAGTGAGAAAATGCTAATAGACCAGTTGGCGGGTCTGCAACTTGATGCATTATCATGTTCTCACGTGCCAAGTTTAGGGTGTGTTTGGTTGAGGAACCAAGTGGAAATGTGATGTAATGGTTCAACTGTAGAGGAACAAGTTGGTTTTTGTTTCTGCGTGTGGCATTTCTCGATGGATGTGTAGGTGGAGATCGTGCTTTGGCGCTGCTGCTTGCCGACGGAGCTGCTAGCCGCCATCGCCCCTCATCTATATTCCCTTGCCGCCGGTTCATTTTCCTTTCCACCACCGACTTTAGGTCCCGTAGCCGCACAGCCAGAGGTGAGAGAGACAAGGGAGATGACCTGGTTTTGACTGTCAGGTGAGTTTTGGTTTCAGGTGACGAGAGATTTATGGTGGGTTAGCACCGGGAACATGTAAATTCCACCGATTCAGTAGAACAAGTGCATTTCAAATCTAGCAGGAATTTTCACTTTTCCCTAACCACTCCAGTCAACCAAATACCGGAACACAGGCTAGGTGCAAAACCATTCCATTACATTCACCCGAACCAAACACACGACCCTAGTGCATTTTCCTCTCTATTTTTATTATTGCAAATATACAGTACATGGTCAAACCTATCGTCTCCGCCCCTCATCTACCACCAATCATGCCAGGAAACGATCCGAGCCATCCAAACACATCTCCGCCCCCTGCAGCCAAGACTTTTTCTCTCCACCATCCTCTACCTTTCCTCTTCCTCCCCGATCCAGTCCTCTCCCACGCTGCTCTCATGCTCTGACCTACCCAAGCCCCAATCCGAACGCAGCGAGTCCCCTAGAATCTCTCCTGCACTCCACCACCGCTGTGCCCTAGAGCTGCCGCCGTGCCGTAGCTCAGCCTCAGCCCTCAACCCCTTCGTCTCTCGCGCGCTTCGCCGCCATCTAGATCCGCCCTGGCCTCTTCGGCGGCCGAGAGGAGCCGCTCCGGGCTCGGTTCAGGTTTCCGGTACCTCACCGGAGCCGCCACCGGGTGGTGGGACCGGTGGATGGTCATGGGAGCCAGCGGCTCCAAGCTCGAAAAGGCCCTCGGCGACCAGTTCCCTGAAGGCGAGCGCTACTTCGGCCTAGAAAAACTTCGGCAACACCTGTTACTGCAACAGTGTACTCCAGGTCTCCATTTCCTATCCCGGACCCTGTAGCCTACAGATTTGTTGCGCCTCTCATGCTGAGTGGTAGTCTGCGCAGTATACACGTGCAAGTGGTTTGATTAGGTGTCATTTTGATAGCCTTGGAGCCGCCCTTGTTTGTCTGAGGTTGACATGAATATGCTCTTCGTTATTTTTGGTATAGTTGAATGCTCACAAGATTCAAGGTTGTGTGGCTATAATGTGGCATATATATGTCGCCGATGCTAATACGCAAACTGTTCTGAGCTGCGCGACACATGAAGGTTATGATTGCACTACGTTCACGTATTCACCGTTTACAAATTCTACAACCAAGTGTAATAGCAGCAACTTAAATTTTGAAGAGCAAACACAAGCTTGCATTTTATGAATGCTCATGCTGCCATGCATATGATACATCGAATACTTCCAGCATCTACCTAATCAAACATTTTTTTTGTAGTGTATTAGTAGGCTTGTTGCATAACAAATTTAGACATGGCAGCTTGATATTGGAAATTGATGCCTTAACCTATTTTTATTTGTTTCAAATTTAGAGCGTTTACTTATCTGTCATTTCATTCTAATTTGATGATTTGCCTTGATAACCTGTCTATCTATAGTCAAAAACTCCTAATAGATCGCGGCTGTCATGCCGGAAGAAAGCTTTGAATATCTAGTTGAGCGATATGAAACACTCCTAATTTCCATTTTAGTTCATTTAGGCTGAATTTTTCATTTTAGTCCATTTAGGCTACTGGAGGTCGCATTGGCGAGCTGAAACCCGTGACGAGTTATATCGTACAAAGACAAGTATATTTTTCTGGTTTTCCCTCAATGAAAAAGTTATGTCCCTAGAAGGTGGCACTGAAAGCTGCAACCACAACTCACTGTTTGTAATATCTACGGCTATTTATCCAGTTCAGAATGTTTGTGTTATTTGATTCAAGATTTTGTCGTTCTCTGTTATTGAAAATTATGATCAGGCTGACTTGGAAGACATAGTGAAATAGTGTAGCTGTGTTGTGTTTTGATATACTATTGCAATAATTTACTGTCCTTTGGAGTAAATAGCGGCCGGCTCACTGATACAATGAGGGGCTGTTATTATGTTATACCTTGTACACTGTACTGCATCCTAACTATTCATTTGATTGAAAGAGAAGTGGACGACACAATGAACTAGTGAATCTTTGCTGTATCTTGATAGAATATGTTGCAATAATTTGCTGTCTTGTGGAGTAAATAGCGGTCGACCCACTAAAACAGCAAGGGCCTGTTAGGTACAATATATTGCAACAACTAGCTATCTGCATATATTTATTACTTTATTTTCTTATTGCCATTGCATAAGAGATGTTTCTCTAGGCCGCAGATTATTATCTCAACACTTATCATCTGTGACGAACCAAGCAATCTTATTGTTCACCATAAATACAACTAAGTCACTTTTCATCACTGGAGAAGTTCCCTAACTATGTTCAGTGTAAAATAGATAGATACCTCCAATACTGCTTTGGTGCATATTGCAGATGTGCAGGACGTAAGCAGATCCAGCAGTAAAATTAGTCTTGTTTAATGCCTTCGTGCTTGGAAAGAAATCCCTTTTTGTGTATCCGCCTATTCATGCATTTACTACTTAGCACGAGCTGCATGTCCACCTTGCTATTTGTGCAGAATGCTGTAGGTTTAGAATGTAATGTTGTCTGGCTAGGATGAACTTCAACAATGTGCTAGTTTAGCTTTTCAGTAGGTTTGTACTGTTTGTCTATCTTTTCTATGACGTATCAAAGCCTGGTTAAGTTCTATCCTCCTTTCTTGTCATAGATGTTTTGTTATATCCCGCTCTTATCACATGCAGTTGTTTGTTATGCCCATGCAATTGATTGTTCTAACACATCTGTTAAGTGCATTGTTTACATAAACTTAACTATACTTTTGTTTCAGGCACTTTACTTTTGCACTCCGTTCAGGGAGCAATTACTGGAATATTATACAAACAACAAAAATCCTGGAGATGCAGAAGAAAATCTTTTAACTTGCTTGGCGGATCTTTTTATGCAGGTAAAGTGGACAAAAAGAGACTTTTGACCTTGTTATCTAATATGTAATTGTGTTTTAGCATGCTGCTACTTTGCAAATTGACTTGGAATGAAAGGAAGTTTGAAAACTGAATCTGCACATTCAGTTTTATGCAATCTATATTGCCTTTTGGCTTTCCGCTCTCTAGATATTGGATGTCTTCCTTGGAGTGATAAACACCTAAGGGACTAATATTCTTCATATCAAGTTGTAAACCAAAGATCGAAGAGGTGTCTTAGCCACCAATTCATTATTACAGTGCATCCACACACATCATTATTAGTTTAGTGCAATGTTTATGTGACATGAAACTGATGGCATGATATTTCCGCTGGTACTGAATTAATGACAGCTCATTACATTTGTGAAAGTAATGATAGCTCATAATATATCATGCAGGTAAGCCAATCCAAGAAAAAGACAGGCGTTATTGCTCCAAAACGTTTTGTCCAAAGAGTGAAGAAACAAAATGAGTTGTTTCGCAGCTACATGCACCAGGTAACGTGACATATTATAGTGTCTTTGGTTGAGCCATGATATCCTTACACGGTGACCTGATTGATGCAACATGAGGCAACCTTTGGATATGTATTCAATGTTAAATGTTCCAGTTATTAGATCCAAGTGATAGCAGTTTCTGTGTAATATTTTTTGATTTTTCGTGATGGCAATCTCAGCCATTTTATAGTTAGTAGTGTTTGTCCTCTCATGCGCATGCATTTATCTGCTATTTTGCTTTAGTTTAACCATGCTACCCACCAAAACAGTCTCTTAGAAACAATCTTCAAACTTGAGATTTGGTAGTATTGAAGAATACAAAACCAAGTAATATTTTGGAATGCATTCGATGGATCAACCTTAAGACACGTATGCAGGCAAGGTGATACACTGGAAATAATTTATGTCCTAGCCTTTTCTTTTTGGGCAACCTTCAGTTTTGCATAAAACATGATAACATCCTGGACGTTCTCTTTAGTAACATATTTGTCCATGATTACTCTGTAGGATGCACATGAGTTCTTAAATTTTCTGTTGAATGAGCTTGTTGATATTCTGGAGAAAGAGTCTAGCGCTGCGAAGGACTCACCCCAGTCATCATCTCCTGAAAAAGTTCCAAATGGGGTAGTTCAACCTTTGGCCAATGGAGTTAGGAAAGAGCCACCGGTTACCTTGGTCCATAAGAATTTTCAGGTGACTGAACTCACTGAAATTGACCAAGAAATTATGTGTACCTTGTTACCTCCCTTTAATCAAACTTATCAGTTATCTTTAGTAATTTATTACAACCTACACAGGGGATACTGACCAATGAAACCAGATGCTTGAGATGTGAGACAGTAACTGCACGAGATGAAACATTTTTTGATCTGAGTGTTGATATTGAGCAGAATAGTTCCATTACAAGCTGCCTGAAAAATTTCAGCTCCACAGAGACTTTAAATGCTGAAGACAAATTCTTCTGTGACAAATGCTGCAGGTATACCATATTTCTTTTCGACTGTTTTTCTTGTTGTCACCATGAAGGTATGGAGTATGGTCTGCTGCTTTGATATATTGATTTGTGTTCTATATTATTCATCTCCATTTTCTGCCTTAAGTGCTTTTTTTTGGGTATATGTGGGTAACATGATAAAGCACTGAGCGATCTCTTTTCTTTCATCTGTGTGTTAAAACCCACTGTGCTGTAGATCCATGGGAAGGAACATCAGCTTAACTTAATTTGCTGAACTTCATTGTTCCAGTTTGCAAGAAGCACAGAAGAGAATGAAGATCAAGAAAGCTCCCCACATATTGGTGATCCACCTAAAGCGCTTTAAGTACATTGAGCAGCTTGGCCGGTATAAGAAGCTTTCATATCGGGTTGTATTCCCCATGGAGCTGAAGATCAGCAGTACATCTGATGATGTAGATACAGAGTACTCTCTCTTTGCTGTCGTCGTCCATGTTGGAAGCGGCCCCAACCATGGGCACTATGTCAGCCTCGTTAAAAGCCACAACCACTGGTTGTTCTTCGATGATGAAAATGTGGAGATGGTTGAAGAGTCGACCCTGCAAACATTCTTCGGCTCTTCGCACGAATACTCAGGCAACACAGATCATGGGTACATCTTGTTTTACGAGGGCCTTGGTGGGAAGAGTTAGGTTAATTTTCTTCGCCTTCCTTGTTTCCTTCTTCTTTTTCTTTGGAGCACGCAAGTCAACTGTTGTATGTACACAGCATTTTCATTACCTCCATGGAAAATTGTCGATCTCAGAGATTGTGAGTATGATGAACCTGAGGATGCCAGATTTTTGGTGATTTTAGTGTACAGCGGAAATGAAACTTGCTCCCGGTGATGAAATAAGGCGTAAGTCGTCAAGCACGCCCCAACCAAAGAATGTAACATTGATATTGTGTTCTGTATATTTGATTCTAGCTTTAATTTTTTTATGCATTAGATGTACCATTTCCTGGTTCTGATGTGTACTGCTAGAAATTCCTATATGGGAGGGCCCTGGAATCATATGCTCAGTTAGGATTCTGTGGAATGTTTATTTCAATTTATCTAGATGCTCTTTAACTTGATTTAGGTAAATGTGTGGGTGTGGCTAGTTAAGGTGGCTTTGAATCTGTTATCTCATGAATTGCTCCAATAAATCCATGTTACCAGTCGTTACATTCACTGTCTTGCAATACAGAGATGCTTGACCGTGTGCTGACGTGAAGAAATATTATTTTCGTTGGCTGATGCATCGCATGTGATGAGATATTAACGTTGATTTAACCATGTGGTTGCCTTCTTGATGATCGTCGCACAGCAGATATGTGTGTGATTGTCAGAACGTTTTTCTCAAGATGTGATTATCTGAACGATGGAGAGTAAGGATCACGGGTGGGGAAAAAGGTGAAGTAAAACAGGTTCTGAAAGGAGGCGCGAGGGTAGCAAACTTTGCCGAGGTGCACTTCTTTCTGCCGCACTTACGGGGGCGTATATACTAGGCTAGTCTCCGCGGTCCTAACTAAAATTCCAAAGGTAGCAATACTCAGTGGAGCATCTCGTGATCGAAAGCCCCCGCCGCACTGATGCTCCAGTCTCCGACACCGTATATATTTCATCGCCCATCTGTCCATTTCCTCACATCAAAGTATGGCATCCTGATAGCTTTACAGCCTTTACTGTTACAAAAATAATCCACAACTCAGATTTGTATAAAGGTCAGGCCAAATATATACATTCTGGTCGCACAAAACCATTCCAGTAATGCAACTGATAGAGTAGTAAGTAACCAGAGACTTGCCAATCACACAGGGGAATTTACAGGTATAACACGTATATCGCACCCCTACAAAAACCCTCGATTGTCTCATCGATAATACAGATCCTTCTTCGACAAACTCTAACAAAGCTATAACGCACGGCCATAGGTTTCTAGAGGATTAGATTTACACAAACTAGTATCACGTCCAGCAGGAAGACGCCTGCCTTGCAATGCTCCTCGGACTATAGACGAGCAGGTGGGGGTGGGCAATTTACATGCGAATTTCCTGCGCGGGAAAACCCTAACCGATGAAATTTGGCTGCACCAAGTTCTCCACGTCCCTGCCTGTTGTCCTGTAATTCAAGATTCATCGGATAGCAATTAGAACATACAATAATATATGTAGTTTAAGAACCATGCGTGTTTGTAAAGGGCAAACTAACTGTGTTGCTGCAACAATGCTAAATTTTAGTGAGAACAGCATGTAGGCTAAGGAACAGCCGAACAACTAAAGACAGATAATGAGTAACTCACTGTTAATACAGAAATGGCATCCATAGGGAATTTTATGTAGTGTGAATCCATGTGTGGAGTGATCAAGAACATCATAGAATTGTGTGTTTGGCTGGTACAGCAGTCAAGGCTACCCAAAAAAATGTGTGACATTGGGGAAGGTTGGTATGGCAAGAACCTCAGTGGAAAAGGGCAAAGGGGCACGCTCATGCCAATAATGGTAACCATCCAAACAAAAGCCAAAAATGTTCGACATGTCCAAACAATTGGTGGGGTAGATTTATACCCAAAGATCTAAACATCGAATAAATGTACAAAAGAAGGAAGTTACTAGATAGATCTGTCACCCTGTGAAATGTCAAGTTCCAATTCCACAGATACAATGAACTGGAAAAAGGGTCATGCACAAGCTGAGGTACAAAATATGCTGTCTTCCTACTTTAGCTTTTTTCGAAATGGGTGAGCCCCGGCCTCTGCATCAATCGACGCATGCAGCCTTTATTAATTCTTCCTACTTTAGTTGATTTAGGAATTGAAATTTCTTAATGATCTATGGCACTCTAGCGTCTAGATTCCTTAGCTTAAAGAACATTTGGTCCACACCAAACTGAAGATACATATTAACCCATATACTGCTTGATGTTGAAGTGTATATGTGGATTGTATAGCCCTTTCCATCGGTTCGGACTTTTGGTTGCGTTGGCTAGTGCATGAAACATGACACTTGATACATAAAACATTATTTTTATATAATTTTTAGTGTTCCTTTTTTGCAGGGAGATACTTTGTTAGCATGAAGTACTACTAATGTAATCTTCAATACTATCCTGCCTTCCTGAGAAGTTACAAAACGCCACCACAACATCAATGCAGTTTACTGAGAACAGTGAGTTAAGGTGTGTATGACTTACAATGGCTGTGATAGCTGACTCCAGTTCATCATCAGGTGCGACTGAGGATGCATATCCAAATAACTCCTACTAGAAACATCAGCTTCATCAGCTGCATAAGTTTCGGAATGGCCTGACGCTGCAGGAGGCGACCAGACTGGGACCACACCACCTTCTCTCCAGTCCAGCTACTCGATGCTTCTGACACAGATGTCTCAAAATAATTTCTCATGCGATGCTGAGGTTGCTGAAAGTTATTGTGATGGTGAATGCCATTGGTTCTAACAGCATTGCCCGTTCTACGGACCATCTCCTCCCTCTCAGTTCGTGGCTCAAAATGCATGTGGGATGGTACCTCTGCCCTACTATCCCCGCTATTCCCCATATCAGCAGAAATTTCTGTTTCAGCCCGGTTCAGTGAAGCTGTCATGGTAGGCACCATCTGATCCTGACGTCTCCGCGCAGCTGTGGGCACATTGGCTGTTACCTGGGCTGGTTCCAAATGAACTTCCATCTGTAAATCTTGGGGAAATTCGATTGGTGGCACATCTGAGGAGTCGCCAAGGCCTTCCTCCATTCCAGTGTCCATTGCGGCCCTGGATGCTGCCTCAAGCTGCCACATTTCTGATAGGGCTTCTTGCAGCCTGGCTTTGGCTGCATCTAGCTCAACAATGGGGAGAGGATAGTTGGAGCCTAACTCAACTCCTGCAGCTTGCAGCACAGAGGCAGGTGCATCCCATGGGTGGTGTATCCATTCTGTTGGCAGCCTTGCAAGTTCAGGAAGCCACCGTCGGACGTATTCCCCGTGTGGATCGAATTTGTATCCTTCGAGCTGAGGGTTGTCAATGTGGTCGAGCTCTCGGCTATCAGGGAGAGAGCCAGAAATGTACTGCCAACCTAGTGCATCACTCTCAAGATCAGCATCCAGTAAAGTGTCCCAAAGTACTTCATCCCCCATCGCCATGGTAGTTGAAGGACCTTGACGAAAAAGCTTGCCACCACCACGCGTATCCGATCATGTAACCACCCTGTCGCCCACAGCTCTCTCATGCCGGCATCAACAAGAGGGTAACCAGTCCTTCCCTGGCGCCAAAACTTGAAGGTGCACTCATTGACTACCCAGGGGAAGAATCTGAGGTGTGCAAGGAGGGGCTTCTCATGGCTGGATGGATGGTTGAAGCAAAGATACCGTGAGTACTCCCGGAGACCAATGGATCGGAGAAAAAGTGTGCAGCTCTCCTCGGCTGCGTGGTTGCCCTCATTGCTCCATACGAGTTGCTTCATTAGGACAAGGTGGAAGACCTTGCGCACACTCAGCTCACCAAAATGCAGGTAAGGTGATAGGAGGGAGGTGTTTGCGCTATCTGCTTTCTTGCGGTTCACTGAGTAGTCGATCAAAGGGCCATTAAGGAAGGCAGTTAGTGCCTTATCTGCGTTCTGCCAGCCCGGTGACCATGCTCGTGCGAGAAGTGCATTGCTTCCCCTCTCGGACTCATCCTCAAAGATCAGATCGTCCGATGGGCACATCGATAAGTCACCTATTGAATTTGTTTGCCAATGAAGAGTGAGAATCAAAATATTATGATACAAACACAGAAGATTGAACATTTTAACTGTATGAAATAAGATTAGATGACTGTATGGTTGCAAAATTATACTACTATGATTCACCATGAACCCAAGAAGTAATCATAAATCAGTACACTTTCTGAGATCATATATACCATAACATTTCAAATTGGGCATTCACCTGAATTGATCTTCTTAGGGGGCAACAGTGGCGCGGGGGGATCATATGGCATGCTGAGGCACCTGTTCCAGAAGGGCATGAACATGTTGAACGGGTTGCCTTCATCATCGTTGACCTCCCATGGATCATACAGAAGGTCCGCATTGAAAGATTGCACGACGATGCCCTCCGCCGTCAGCATCTCCTTCAGCCTGTGGTCCCTGACCAGCGAGATCGGGTCTGAAAAGATGGCCGTGACACGGTAATTGTTGAGTTAGATGAGGGCTTGATGCCTTCTGCACGGGAACAGACCATATGGTATCTACTGTCAAGACAAGCAATAAACTGGTACTGTAGTAGAAGTACAGCTGTGCAAGTGCCTAAATGGAGAATATAGCTAAAAATGGGTGGTGCCTCATTGAATTGGTTAGTTAGTGGCTGCAAGAGCTTTTGGCAATTAAGGCCGGAGTTGCCGAAATGTTCATAGTTTACTTAATGGGGAAAGCGTAAACGCAGGTTACCAAATTGGGAATCACTACCCCAAGGGACCTGTAGAGGGTTGTTAGACTCACTAAAGAGTCAAGACTATGACTGCCACAGACTGGGAAGGACGATAAATTAAGACATGATATGATATATAGTAGACCAGATCTCGTTTAACTTGGAGCAAATCAGACGGAAGCCGGAAAAGGTAGCTGAATGGAATTCGTAACAAAGATAGTAGCTTGCTTTTTCATGTAGCTAATTAAGCTAAGTTGCAAAATAGCCTTTTAAATCATCTCGGATTTTGATCATCGGCAACTAGAAAAAAAAACTTGGCAAGAAAGGAGATCTTGGCGGAGAAAAGGTATTTTTGTAGATAAAACATTTGATACTAGGAGCAAACACAAAGAATATATTTCAACCGAAACGAAAGGAAGCAAACCGTAGAGATGGTTGAAGAAGAGGTGCGTGGCGCCGGTGTCGCGGACGAGCTGGAGCAGCGCGACGACGGCGTCGGGCGACCTGCGCGTGACGAGCTTGCCGGCGCCGAGGCGGTGGAGCGAGGCCTCCAGGTGCTTGAGGCTCTGGCCGAGCCACCAGCGCGAGACGCGGCCCGGGAAGTAGGGGCCGTCCTCCTCCGGCGACCAGACGTAGGCCGGCACCACCTCGCCGGCGGTGCGCGCCGCCGCCGCCAGCGCCGGGTTGTCCTCCACCCTGAGGTCCCTCCGGAACCAGACCACGCTCTTCATCCCGGCGGCGGCGTCCCCGCCGCACATAGACGAGGACGAGACCGACATGGCCAATCCAGTCCAATCCTCCGATCACAAGGGGACGTACCTCGGAGCAACCATGGAAGAACCTGGTAGCTGAGACTCCGGGAACAGTCCCGGAGCTTCGCTGCGCTGTCCTGCGCTGGATTGGATTGGGTTAGGTGATTCTTTTGGCGTCCTCGGAGCGAGCGCGTACGCAGGTGCACGGGCCGGAGCTGGTGCAAAGGAGCGTTTTTTCCCTCCTCCTCCTGTTTTTCCGTAACTTTTTCGGAGTATTATTTGATTGTTTTTTGTCTGGTGTTGTTGCGGGCGGCGGGTCTCGGCCGTGCACTTCTGCTCCAATCGAGAGGGGGCACTGCGGATATCGGGATTGCTTGGCTGGGTTTCGTCTAACCTTTCATCTCCTCCATTTATCTTGGCCACCACCTTCCCCGAATAATATTCCTTGGATTTGTGCCTATCTATCCATCTTGTTTGCGAGAAATCACCGAGCAAACAAGATTCCAAACAAAATCCGGCCCTCCGATGATTTAAGGGGCTAATAGTGATAGGACATCGCATCTACCAAATACAGCCGTTCTTAAGCTTTTCAAGCTGATACTACCAAAGTCCGACCAAACCATAAGCCAAAGTGTGTAAAATTTTAGTTTTCAACGAATGGCTCTGAATTTCACTTGAATACCTTTGCTGAAGGGCTCTTGGATAGGCCCTACCGTGGCAGACATGGTGGATGCCATTTGTTTGGTTAGGCCAATGACATTCGGAGTATACCTTTTTCTTTTGCGGGGTATATGCCTACGACATATATCAACCAACCCTAAATCCTAATTATTGGCTAGTCAAAATGGAGTAGCTAATGTGAAGCCAATGAAAGAGACAAAAAAAAAAACTGGTAACCACATTTTAGTCTATGATTTGCTAGTTTAGGTAGAATTAGAAGTTTCATTCGGTGTCTATTTCTCATAGTCAACTTCTGATGTAATATGAAAGGAACATCTGTGTCAATAAAATAAGTTCGCATAACAAATAGAAAAAGGGAATCAATAGTTTTAGAATGAAATCTATATATTATTAAAACAACAAACAATCAACGGAGTAGATTTGTTACTTTAACTTAAGATGCTTTTCAATGGCTTAGATTCACCGGCAACCACCGCACGTTACCAATGGCCCGTGTAGAAGTCCACTTGGAACCAAAAAAAAAGAAAGAGAAGACCTGTTGTGAAAGAAAAAGAAAAACGTAATCAAAGCGAACACTATTTTGTTAGATCCATAGGATTACTTGTATCGGTAGATCAACGTGGAAATCATGTGTGTGTGGTGAAAGCAGTGTGAGAGAGAGGATCGGAGAGATACCTTCACCATGCCTCGATGAACTCGAGCCGGAGGCCATCGGCGTGGGCGTCGGTGCGGTGGCGGCGCAGTGGTGCTTCCCGTGAGCACTGCGCTAACCCTAATCGGAGGGGATGTCGGTGGGGTGGCTGGCAACACAGGTGAACCTCGTACCGTGTGCCCTGGCCCCTCACCTCTTTATATAGCGCAGGTCACAGGGGCCCACTGCTCCATAACAGGAAACAGACGCCCCCGATCAGGGCGTAATCAAGAGGATTGATGAGCCGTTGGGCTCATCAATACGAGATCAACCTAACATTCTCCCCCTTGATCTCAACTTTTACTTTTATCCATGTACTTTGTGCTTTACTCGTTTCATCATAGATCAGTACATAGAGCATGTTTCATCGTCACAGCTCAATTGCCGATAGAATCAGACAGCTACAATATACCTCTCTATTTTGAAACAAATTCTTTTACTTTTGGGCCTCTGTAATCCAGGAATCATAGGCTTTCCATTAAACCCATGTCGACTGCGTGTTCCATGAACACGCTGGGTGGTAAGCCTTTCGTAAGCGGATCCGCAAGCATATCCTTTGTCCTTATATGCTCGAGACTTATAGTTTGATTCTGGATTTTACCTTTCACAACATAATACTTTATCTCTATTGGTTTGATAGCTTTACTCGACTTGTTGTTGTGAGTATAGAATACTGCGGGCTGGTTGTCACAGTACATCTTTAGTGGTTTGTCAATACAATCTACCACTTTCAAGTCGGGTATCAACTTCTTTGACCATATCACCTGCCTTGTGGCCTCACAAGTTGCTATAAATTCTGCATACATGATGCAACTATTGTCTGTTTGGAGCTCCAGCGAGAGTTAACACGTATCCTGGAGTGGATTTTATATCATCTCTATCTCCCGCAAAATCTACGTCTGAATACCCTCTTATCTCTAGGGAATCAGATCGTCTGTATGTTAGCATGAGGTCTTTTTGCGCCTTGCACATAACGCAATGCTTTCTTTACCATATTCCAGTGCTCTTGGCCTGGATTTTCTTGATATCTACCGAGTACCCCGGTGATAAAAGCTAAGTCAGGGCGAGTGCACACTTGTGCATACTGTAAGCTTCCAACAGCCGAAGCATAATGTATTCCTTTCATTTGATCGATCTCATACTTGGTTCTTGGGACATTGAAATTTCCCAAAACTGTCGCCCTTGACTATAGGAGCAGGTGAGGTACTACTTTTATGCATACTATACTTCTTTAGAACCTTTTCTAAATATGCCTTTTGTGATAGTCCTAGCACTCCATTCATTCTATCCCGGTGAATTTCTATGCCCAAAACATATGAAGCTTCACCAAGATCTTTCATATCAAAATTTGAGGACAAGAACTTATTTGTTTCTAGTAGCAGACTGGCATCATTGCTCGCAAGCAGAATATCATCCACATACAGAATTAGGAAAATATATTTCCCACTTTTAAACTTTGCATAAACCCAGTTGTCCTCAACATTCTCTTTAAAACCAAAACTTTTAATTGTATTATTGAACTTTAAATACCACTGTCTAGAGGCTTGATTTAACCCACAAATGGATTTCTTTAAGCGGCATCCCATATGTTCCTTCCCCTCCATGAAAAAACCCGTGGGTTGTTTCATGTAAACATTTTCTTCTAAATCTCCATTTTGAAATGCCGTCTTTACATCCATTTGATGCAACTCTAAATCAAAATGCGCAACTAGTGCCATGATGATTCTGAAGGAATCCTTACATGAGAGCGGAGAAAAAGTCTCATTGTAATCTACTCCCTCTCTTTGCGTAAAGCCTTTTGCCACAAATCGTGCTTTATACTTTTCAACGTTTCCGATGGAGTCATACTTAGTTTTGTAGACCCATTTGTAGCCTACTGTTTTGGCTCCTTTAGGAATTTCCTCTAAGTCCCAAACATTGTTAGAACTCAATCGATTTGATCTCATCTTCCATGGCTTCTAGCCACTTCGAAGAGTGAACGCTTCTCATGGCTTCTTCATATGAAGTGGGATCTTCTTCCATATGAACTGTTTCTGTATTATAAACTTTATAATCACTAGAAATAGCAGATTTCCTAGCTCTTTTAGACCTTCTGAGAGTCTCATTCTCTGGCGCATCATGTGTCTCAACGTGTGACTCTTCTTCTAAATGTGGCTGTCGTCGCTCCCTTTCATGCTCAACAACAGGTCGAGTCGGCTCCTGACGGACAGGTTCCGAATCTTGCCTCGTTGTGGTCACGGGTGGAGTTACAACAGGTGCTTGCACCACAACCTCAGGGATTGTCGGTGCAGGTACAACAGGTAGGGCGAAAAATGGCTCATGGATCATCGGAAAAGGTGCACACACCCTCTTCTCCTCAGGATCAATTTTCCGGCCTACCATGCTCCCCCTCATCATTTCGTCCTCCAAGAAGACCGCTTGTCTCGTTTCTACAAACTTTGTGTGTATGTCTGCACAGTAGAAACGATAACCTTTTGATCTATCAGGATAGCCAATGAAATGGCAAGTTACTGTTTTGGGGTCCAACTTTGCAATGTGTGGATTAAAAACTTTTGCCTCAGCTGGGCTCCCCTAGACTTTCAACTGGCGTAGAGAAGGAACTTTCCCTGTCCACAACTCGTACGGTGTTTTGGGCACCGACTTACTTGGTACTCTGTTGAGAATGTGAATGGCGGTTTTTAATGCCTCCATCCATAATCCCAATGGCAGTGTGGAATAACTCATCATACTGCGCACCATATCCATAAGAGTACGGTTTACGCCTTTCAGCTACTCCATTTTGCTGTGGTTCACCCGGCATAGAATACTGGGCGACTATTCCTTTTCCTGTAAAAACCTTGCAAAAGGTCCAGGTACTTGACCATATGGAGTGTGCCGACCGTAGTACTCCCCCCCCCCCCCCCCCCCCACGGTCGGACTGACTATTTTAATTCTTTTATCATGTTGATTTTCCACTTCTGCTTTGAATATTTTAAATTTATCCGATGCTTCAGATCTTTATTTAATTGGATAATATAACCATATCGGGAGTAATCATCTGTGAACGTTATGAACGAGTCATAACCATCCACACTTTTCACCGGAAATGGTCCACATATATCAGTGTGAATAATTTATATTGTCGATGTGCTTCAGTTAGCACCCTTTTTAATCTGCTTTACATACTTTCCTTTTATGCAATCTATGCATTGTTTGATATCTGAAAACTAACGGGAAGAATGTCATTTTTAACGAGGCTTTCTATTCTTCCCCTCGTAATATGGCCCAAAAAACAGTGCCATAATTTTGACGAGTCATGAGTTCTCTTTCTTTTCTTTTGTTCGTTATCCGACCGGAAAACATGCTTATTCACTTTGCACACTGAAATGCACTTTTCACATGAAAATAATAAATAAAGCTCATTGTGGAGTAATGCAACACCCACATGATCATTATTACACCATATGGCACACTTGCCACATCCAAAATAACAGTGTACTTTTCTGTCACCAGCTGCTGAAGCAGCTGGGTAGCATATATCTTTGAAGAACCAGTGAACTGGTCCTTTATCTTTTCAAGGAACTCATTTCAATGCACACTCTACAATTGAGCAGGCAATAGCTTGCTCAATTGTTTCTTTATAAAATCCATGCACCTTTTATTGGCGGTTAGCCACTTTATGTTTTCGAGGGTGTAGGACATCTCCAGCGGAGCATAGTCCCTCTTCTTTCTTTTCCAAAATACTATCATCATCCTTTTCATCTCTGATTGGCTCTGTAGGCTTAACTGGCTGTGGAGTTACCACAACCCAGTCGACCTCAACATAAACAAAAAAAACCAATCCACTTCCTTTCTCCATTCAGAGTAGGTATGGACATCCTCGTTGCAGCTCATCAAGTAGTACCCCTTTTAACACCACAATTAAGTGAGACAACAATTGCATATAAAATCCAACGTTGGTCGAAATTCAGATATGCAACTGTTTGCGCAATTTAAAACTACATCACCGTTGGGCAGAAAATAGCAATAAAAGCACATAAAACAATAACAAATCATGATTATGTTATTAACGACGTTGGTCATAATAATAACAAAACCATAATTGTTTCAATAATTCCTTTTAACATGCTCTTGTAATTTAATTCTTTCTTTATTTCTATTTGCACTTTAAGAGCACTTTTATATATTTGCAGCGGAAAAAAATGAATAAAATTCATGAACTTTATACTTTTCATAACCATTTCTGTCACTGTTTGTGCAATTAAAACTATATCACCGTTGGGCAATAAGAGAAATAAATGCACCTTTTAACACATAATAAACAAATCATGATCATACTATTAACAACGTTGGTCATTTAATAACATAATCATAATCATCTTTAATATCACTTTAATCAAGCTTTTAATTCTCACTTTAAATCATGATAATGCTATTAACAACGTTGGTCAATTAATAACAGAATCATAATCATCATAAATATCACTTTATCACGCTTTTAATTCTCACTTTAAATCATGATAATGCTATTAATAACGTTGGTCAATTAATAACAAAATCATAATCAGCATTAATATCATTTTAATCATGCTTTTAATTTTCACTTATTGCTTTTATGCAATTTCTTTTAACTATTTTTGCAGCGGAAAAAAAATATGAATAAAATTCACAAAACTTTATACTTTTCAGAAACATTTCTGTGTACTTTTATATTTCCTAAACAAATTTTTGTTGGAATAATTTGAATAGGAAAAACTATGCAAAATTCAGCACAAAATTGGACAAAAAATTGCCAAAAACGTGCCAAAAAAACTGTATATCTGCAGCCCGCGGCTATCTGTCGCGCGGGGCGACGCGTAACAGCGGCCCACGCCCGTGCGAGGCAGCGTTATCTGCCGCTCGCAGCTACGCGAAAACGGGCCCGCGTAGCCCATGGCTCCTTTTTTCGGCCCATCGGCCCGTCTCGCGGCTAGGGTTTTGACAGGACGCATCCTGGCCGTCCGTTTCATCGGACGGCCCAGCGTCGTCCTCGCGGGTCAACCCAGCGACGTCTCCTCCGAGCCGAAAAAAACGCGCTCTTTCTTTCCTTTCTCTCCTTCGCTCCCGAAACCCACGCTCGACTGCGGCGGAAGAACCGCCCGGTCGCCGCCGCCGGCCGCGGCGACCACGCCGCGCTGCGCCGCGCCGTGTGCCATGCCGGCTGCGCCGTCCGTGCGCCACGCCGTTGCGCCTTTCGTGCCGTGCGCCTCGCGCCCTTGCGCTGGCGGCTGACCGCGGTCGGCCTGCCCCGCCCTACCTTGCCGGAGACGGCCAAAGCCGCGCCGTGGCGACGACCTGGGCGTGCGCCCCGCGCCTCCCCTCTTCTTTTTTCTATCTTTTTTCTTCCACCAAAACAGAAACCCGAAGGCCAAAATTCGTGGAGAAGATGGTGGCGCCTCCCCTGCCCCCTTGCCGGCGCGTGCGTGCACCCGATGGTGGGCGCATCGCCGTCAAGCGGCGCAGGCGGCGGTGCCCTTTTTCCGACGACGCACCGGTAAGATTTTCTTTCCCCTTTTGCATCTAGGGTTAGGTTTCGAGGTCTTTTCTTTGCCCCCGAGGGTGTGTTCTTCGTCCAGATGCCCCCACTCGGGTGCGCATCTGGATCGAGCGGAACTGACGCGGCCTTGCGGCGGCGTTACTTTTCCGGCGAGCTCGAGGCATCCCCGGTGACCTTTTTCTTTTGCTTTTGATTTTGAAACACTACCGAAACAAATTAGGATCTAAAACTGCTCTGATACCATTGTTAGATCCATAGGATTACTTGTATCGGTAGATCAACGTGGAAATCATGTGTGTGTGTGTGAAAGCAGTGTGAGAGAGAGGATCGGGAGATACCTTCACCATGCCTCGATGACTCGAGCCGGAGGCCATCGGCGTGGGCGTCGGTGCGGTGGCGGCGCAGTGGTGCTTCCCGTGAGCACTGCGCTAACCCTAATCGGAGGGATGTCGGGGGGGCTGGCAACACAGGTGAACCTCGTACCGTGTGCCCTGGCCCCCACCTCTTTATATAGCGCAGGTCACAGGGGCCCACGCTCCATAACAGGAAACAGACGCCTCCGATCATAATCAAGGGGAAGGCTCATCAATACGAGATCAACCTAACATATTTAAGCTGGTAATGTATCGCGATAAGGACACTTTTTCAGCGTATATAGCAGATTCGTTTTCGTCGTCACGGACCTCTTGACGGCGGCGCGGCGCGGCGCATGTCCGGATGTGGTACTATCACCTTACCTGGCTCAGGGGCAGCGTACTACATGGCTGCATGGCCGCAGCACATGCACATCCATCTGGATCGATGAGTTTTACCGTGCCGTGCAAGATTCATCATGATTATCTCAGAGTTAATGGCACCCGCAGTCACGCAACTCGTCACGTATGTGCACTTAAGTCACACTTCTCCAGAACGTGATTTTTTGGTCACACATCTGGACAAGTGGGTGCACGCAGGTCTCTGGGCCCACGTGTCAGTCCGTTTTGGACGGTAAATTTTCAGAAAACCCCCTGAAGTAATATAATTTTTACAAAATGGTACAAATTAGAAGGACCATTTTGTAAAATTAGGAGGACCATTTTGCGAAATATCTAAAAATACAGGGGTTTTCTGCAATATTACTTGTCCATGTCAGCACTCCCGCAACGGAAAACGGTCTGACACGTGGGCCCAGAGACCACCGTGCACCCACTTGTCCAGATGTGTGACCAAAAAATCACGTTCTGGAGAAGTGTGACTTAAGTGCACATACGTGACGAGTTGCCGGCCGCGTATATATGTTCGTCGGGAGCATCTGGCATTGCAACTTTTTTTTATTGACAATCACGCGGTGCATTATCTCTGGCCGGTCGGTGTACAGAGGCTCTTACATTGTCGATCACGCCGGCGCATGTATTCAGCCAGTTGCCTCCAATCACAAGGGACAGCGCCTCTGGTGAGGAGGGTCAAATTTGATTAGTACGGAGACGAATTTTCTCTAGCGGAGATCGTCGGCGGTGATCGTGATATTCCGCGGGACATGAACACATCCATACATCGACGCTTGGCCGGTCGCCCGGCGATTCGGAGACACAGCATCAGCGAATCCAATACAAACTCGAGATGTCAGGACGACCAACAATCAAGCAGCAGCTCTGATGACTTAGAAAGATACTACCAGGGTTTGAAAGGACATGCACTACATATCGCTCCAATGTACTCCCAGGGTTTGAAAGTCTGAGACAAAAGAAGTCAGATCAATTAGATGGACACAGAGACGAAACAATTGTCTCATGGGTGGCTTCCAGGTTTCTGAAGTAGCGCACATTACTCTGGGCAAATGTCATGCACTCATGCATCCGGTTTTCTGATCACGCCGACACACTGCCGTCCGCGCCGACTGTAGGCCGCGGTCTAGCACGCGCGGCAGTGCCTAGCGTGGTGATTGCTCTGACTGGATTTGGAAGAGACAACAATAGTGTCCTGGACTATGTCATTATGTGATTAGTAGCTGGAACCAGGTAACTTCTCGCACTTAGCCTACATATATGCATATTGAGATACATGCATGATCGATCAATTATAATAAGAGCCACTAGATCGATGGTTTATATATGTTTAGATACATATGTGCTAACAAATCTCGAAACACGGATTCATGTTTTGAAGCTCTCAACTTTAGGTTCATACTAATACCGTTCAGATTCCATTACAGTAACGGTTATTTTAATATTGTGTTCGGGATTCAACCTTTATTACCCGCTCCGTTCCAATTTAACCAACTTGCTATTCACTAAATGTGGAGTAGATGGATCAAGAACGCAAATCATTTTATATACAATTTAACAATCCATAGAGAATCAGCTTTTATAATAAATCTACATAAAGTAGCTGCTGCATTCATATAAGAAACTAAAAAACAGAAATATAAATTAAAAATTGCAATAACATTTGATGAATCTGGGATTTTGTGTGTATAAACTAATAGTACCTTGGATGATTTAATGCATTGAGGCTCAGTATGCTGCATGCCAGGTCAGCTGCCGCACAGACGCAGGCCGCTGTCAAGCAAGCAAAAACAACGCTCTCCAGTGGTACCGACTCCTCACACAGGATGTTTGCGCTCAGCGACACATATAATTTCGGATAATGTAACAACAGATAAAAGACATATGGCTTGGACTTACCCATATGACATCATGAGGAGGAAGACTACATCGAACTCAACTCAAGTGTTTAGAAGCTGCTACAGGTATGTATGATCAAAATCATGTTATGAGATGTATGCACGTGTTTTAATTTTGTAGATAGGATATGCCTATCTCATGCATGTATGCAATCATTTCTTTGTTTGTTAAGTAACGTACCTATAGCTTATATAGGGTAACACGTCGAACATTATGTTTTAAAGTTCACTTGATAGAGAATCAATGGCTAAATGTTGTCTTGGAGAATTATGAACAGCTTAAGATTATTATCAATAACAAGAAGAGCTCACCAGATAGATGACATGCATATGTACAGGAAAAACTGTGAACATATATATGTTAAATTTGTTTTATGATTCGGCCAAAAGATAAATCGCCCCATATTTTTACATGATTTTTAGGATGCTTTCTTTTCTTAGTGGTTAACCTAGCACTTGATTTTAGATGTGTCAACGATAATATAGTGCAAGGAATTAAAAACCTGCAGAAAAACATATACAAAACATTACAATTGTACATCGTAGCCCCAACACAGCTTCTGAAATATGTCCTCTTGATGGACTAAAAGGAAAAGAACGTGGAAGACACTTCGGATCATGAGAACATAATATCTACTTAGGGTATGATGGATCACGTCTACGCTAAATAATATCATCACATGCCTTAGAGCCTCAAGTAAAAATTGTATTGTCAAGAGCTTCCGACAGTTTTCTCATGGAAAAAAGAATACCGTTATCTCCTAGGCATATTTCGGATTGTATATTGTTCGTGGCAAATAAGAAATATAATTAGGTGATTAATGGTTTATACATGCCCAAATAACTATAAAACCATATTACTCACAAAGACCTATAAAACTTATTAAATACTACACTATGTAGAAAATCTAGCCTTGCGCGGGCCACCCAGCTAAACTGGACGGCGTTGACGTGGAGGTGCACCAAGAACTGCGTGCGCTCTTGGCCTCGGAAGTGGGTGTCGCGTGGGCATGTAGCGGACGAGACGCCGGCCGGCCGGCATGGTGCGGCAGCCAGGGGCACCCGGATGAATGAGGCCTGGAGCTGCACGCCGGTGTTGGTCTCGGACGAGTTCGCGGTGAACTGCAAGGTGCAGACAACAATAGCGCTGGTGACTACCTACGATCCTTGCCTCTGCCATCTTTAATTGAATAAAATAGTCTTTGTTGTTGAACAGAAAGTGGTGGCATTGATATTCACTTACTCTCATATCTTAATTTTCAATCTCGCGCGTATTTGTAGTTGTGTTCCTCTTTGTTATGTTTGAATCTATGGGCTTAATGGGTAAGTAATCCAGTGACATCTGCAAATTAAAGAGAGTGATCAATCATTTATAGTCCAAACAAATATATAAAATATGTATGAAAAGTCAAAGATTACCACTTAGAAGTCAGAAGTACAACTATCAACTTAACCGAGCATTATCTAATATACTCATGGCACGCAGGCTCAGCTATGGCTAGCTCAGGTCAGCTGCATAGTCCATGTACGCTTCTTCATTAAAGTTTCTCCTTCTACAGTCCACCCAAACTCTTATTCTTATTTCACAAAAACGTTCGTTCAGAAATAGATGACAGCAGATCATAATGATCTAATTGTTAATTTGTTGAGTTATAAGATTTCCCTTTTTTTATCGGATCCGGAGAATATAGTTGGTTCTGTTTATTGAGATTTAAATTATCATGGTTCTTTGCAGCTAATTAACCGACATACTTTGAACGAGTATGTTTTTTGAAATCTAATTATCATGCTTCTTCTCTACTGCTAATTATTCACAGTTTATTTTAAAATTTCAGGGAGCATATTTTGCAACTTGCATCTTCTGAATCAGAATAATCTTAAACGGATGCTCATGTAAATCCATATCTAGATCAAGTCTAGCATTGTCATCTTTGTTGCATACGTGTTGTAGATGTAGGTGTAAGCATGGCCTGAAATGCATTGGAGGAATGGGATTTTTCTTGGGTTCGGTCATTTGATTGGGTACAGTTCTGGTACTTACAGAAGAGAAAGATGATTTTAATCTCAATTACCTTTCATACTGAAAATGCTGCGTATTTAATAGATCATGAGTGTGAACCGTGATGTACAAGCGCTGAAATATGTTTGTAGTGAGTTAATGGATTCATTAAATACAACTAACTGAATGAAAAATATAGAAAATAACAATTTTGCGCTAAATAATCCGGATAAACGGATGTATTTTTTAAAATCAGTCAACACAGAAAATGGGCTACGTGTGACTTAAAAAAAATTAAGATTTAATTCTAAAATGCAAATTGTAAGGAAACGAGGAGGAGAGAGAAATCAATTGAAACATGCAACGTTAAAATATATTTTTGGACACAATGGCATAAAAAATGAAAAAAGAAAAACTATAAGCCACGGGTACTTTATGTGAGTATGAGAAAACCAATATGTGAGCGTATTGACATTTCGAATTAATTTACTCTTTGAAAAATTAATAAATTGGTCTTAAAGTGTTAAATTGTAGCTATCAGATAATAATTTTCTATATAAAAGAATTTGATAGAAAAGAGATAACATCAGTTAGTTATGCTAGCCGCGCAAATGCGCGGGCCACCCAGCTAGTTAATCAAAACATTATAAAGGGAGGTGGCATCTAAAACTCATGGAATCGACTCGATCAAGACGCAATTGTTTTTTATCGGAGCAAAGCAATAGATGTCGAGAACCATGATGATAAATTGAATGATCCATTGCTCAATTTTCTCTTGAGACTGTTCCTTGTCTGCTGCTACATAGCAAAAATAACTGTAATGTACATTCTGTTCATTAAAGGGCGCCAATCGGTTATTTTTCTCCGACACGAACAGTTTGTTGTTTGACACTGATGCCTACCACTGAAAACCGCATATTTCTGGACTCTCCTCCTCTCCTCTCTTCTACAGAACCAGAGGCGACTCGAGGGCGACCCCGAGGCGACCAGCGTGCGCCGGCGTATCCGTGGGATTTCCCACCCTCCGGCGGCCGCTCCGGCGGCGGGAGGATGGGGAATCCCCGGATCTGCGCTCCGGCGGTGTAGATAGGGTGTGGATAGGGTGGATCTCGGGCGTCGGGGTCGAGGCGGGGAGGCCTCCGTCGTCGTTTTGTTGGGGCGCAGCCTCCCCTCGCTCCCGTCGTCGTCTTCGACGGCGGCGGCTGGCTGCTGCCCTGCTCCACTGGTGCTTCCTCCGGTGCTGGTGTTTTCTTTGCGGTTGGCGTTTTGGTTGGTGTTCTGGAGGCGTGCGGAGGGGATGGGAGGCTGCTGTTGCGCGGGATCGAGGCTTGCAGGTTGAAGATCTGGCCACCTCGGTGGAGGTGGAGTGGCGCTGGCCCTGGATCTGGGGCGGAGGTTGCTTGGGGACTCCCCCGGCCGATGGACCATCTTCGACTTCAGATCCAGCTCGTCGGAGCTGGTGGCTGATGCGGCCCGTCAAAGCCTTCGGGTTAGGAGTTCTTCCGCTCCGTTGGAGAGGGCTGTCGGCGGCTGGTTCCTGCGTCGTCCTCGACGATGCAGGTCTTGGGTGTTCGGCGTCCTGGAGGTTGAAGAAGATGATCTGCAGCAGTGCTGCTCTCTGTATCCTTTCTGTATCGTAGCTGCTTGTATTAGGATCTGTACTGCTTTCCTATACGTATGAATACAAGTGTTTAGCGTTCAAAAAAAAAAAAAAAGCTACGTTTGTTGTTTGACACGGATGCCTACCACCGCAAGTCCAATATGCTAAGTACCACAATTTTGGAACCGGAGCAAATAGTCCTGCTCCATTGACAAAGGGAAAAAGAAAGAATAGGACTCCTCTTTTAGAAGAGCATGGAAGTCGTTTTATGGAGGCGCGTAAGTTCTCTTAAGGGTAGGTTCAGTGAAGAAAGAACAGAAGGTGGCCAATTTAGTGACCATGAGATATGTCAGTGTTGTAGTGTTAGATTATTAGGCATAATTTTCACGATTAATTCCAGAATATAAAGCATGATCACAAGAGATACTAACATGTTAATCTCGAAAATACTAGACGTATTAATTAACATGAACAGCAGCAAGACATCTACGAACACAGCCATCGGAACGTGACGAATGTACCGAACAATTGTAGATGAAGTAGTCGTTGGAGCAGCGACGGCAGCAGCTTGAGCGGCGACGGTAGCAGCTCGAAGAAGACGACGTTGGAGACGAGTCGCCGCGGACCCGGAGATCGTCCAGGAAGTCGAGCCGTGATGAAGAACTTGAAAGCAGTCGCGCGGGCGCTTCCCAAAAACCTTATTCGCCCTCTCCCGTACAGGATCACAAGGACAAGTGGTTCCGGAGACCTGCTGTCCCGTTCGCCGGTGCACGCCGGCGCACGGGATGGAGTAGACTACGGTGGCGGCGCAAGGCACGAGATTGGCAAAACCTAGATTGGTTCGGTGTGTGACGGCGCACGCAGTGCACGGCAATATATAGTGCGGTTCGGGAAACCCTAACGGGTACAACGTGGGCCGGCCACGTCGCACACGTTCGAGTCGGTGCAGCAGCCCACGATCCGGGAGCGACCCGAACTGGCTAAGCTGTACGCGTACGCTAGCGACTCGATTTTCCTGAACAGCAAAAATATAGGCATCGGCTCATTCCCGCAACCCGCGGCGTGTCGTGACGAGACGGACACGGCGGCGGAGGAGGAGGAGGAGGAGTGCGCGAGAGAGCCTTCTGTTCTCAACTAGCACACCAAGTGTACAACACTCCACCTTATAAGGTGGTGTTTGTCTCCTCCAACTAGCAATGTGGGACTAAACTTTAGCACCACATTGCACCTCCAAAATTCTGCCATGCACATGGGCCAATTTGAGATTTTCAGGAATTGCTTATTGGGCTGCCCAAATGGGCCCAAATTCTAACAATCCCCCACCAGATCTCAAATTCCCATTTAGAGATTTTGCCAAACCTCGTTTCTTGTTTATATACCAGTGTTTCAGCAGAGACTGTTAAGTTGAACTTCCGCCTAGAGCTTCAAGCTACATCTACCAGCAACTTGAACAATGGACGAACCTTGAATTGCAAGTTTGGTGCCAATAGACTTCACTCAAAGTCATAACCAGTACGTGGCTGCCAGTAGCCTACCCCGCGGGTGGAGCATATGCGTCATACTCCCTGGTCTCTTCATGAGCTTACTAGAGATCACCCAAATCTCATAGACTGCGACGTTTAACAGTCGGACTCATATAGGTGTGTTCTTTCAAGGTCGCTCTGTAGGATAGCACCTTTGCTACGAATAGCCAACAGAAACACATTAAGGCATATTGCCAACCTGCCTTACAGAATGTGAGAGTTATGCATCTTCCCACGGAGAGGGTTATAAAATAACTCTCCTCTGTTAAACCACTAGCTTGTTCTTCCCAGGTCCTAATTCACGGGATCTCCGATCACATAGGTTGGGTTACCACTATGGTGTAACGCTCACGGGTCTCAACCCCATCTCCCTCGATGCACTATCTATCACATTACGTGATAGTCCCTTCGTAAAGGGATCTGCCAGGTTTTTGTCTGTTTGAATATAACTAACAGTTATTACTCCGGAGTTTCTCATTTTCCTGACAGACTTCAAGCGTCTTTTGACGTGTCTTGATGACTTCGCGTTATCCTTAGCACTGTTCACTTTCATGATAACCGTTTGGTTGTCACAGTTCATAAGGATGGCCGGTAATGGTTTCTCAACCACCGGCAAGTCCATCAAGAGCTCACGCAGCCATTCTGCCTCAACAGAAGCTGTATCTAAAGCAGCAAGTTCTGCTTCCATGGTTGACCTCGTCAAAATGGTCTGTTTGCAAGACCTCCATGACACTGCGCCACCTCCAAGAATAAATGCATATCCACTTGTGGCGTAGAGCTCATCAACATCTGAGATCCAGTTCGCATCACAGTATCCCTCAAGCACCGCAGGGTGCCCTGAATAGTGAATCCCATAACTCATTGTACCGTTCAGATAGCGCATGACCCTTTCAAGTGCATGCCAATGATCAATACCCGGGTTAGACATGAACCTGCTCAACTTGCTCACAGCAAAAGAGATATCAGGTCTCGTCGCGCTCGCAAGGTACATGAGTGAACCGATCACTTGAGAATATCTTAATTGATCTCTCGTTTCCTTTTTGTTCTTTCTGAGTGTCACACTGGGATCATAGGGTGTTGGAGAAGGCTTGCTGTCTATATAACCAAAGCGGCTCAAGACCTTCTCAACATAGTGTGATTGCGTTAACGTAATCCCACTCTCATCCCTAATCAGCTTAATGTTCAGGATCACATCAGCTTGTCCCAGATCTTTCATATCAAAGCTCTTTGACAGAAAGACTTGACCTCATTTATCACTATCATGCTTGTACCGAAAATAAGTATGTCATCAACATACAAGCATAATATAACACTATCGCCCCCACCATGGCGATAATACACACACCTGTCAGCCTCATTAATGGCAAAGCCTGCAGACGTAAGAGTGCTGTCAAACTTCTCATGCCATTGCTTAGGTGCTTGCTTCAGCCCATACAAAGATTTTAACAATTTGCACACCTTTCTCTCTTCACCTTTTACTACAAACCCATCAGGCTGATCCATATAGATTTCCTCTTCCAACTCTCCGTTAAGGAAAGCTGTCTTTACGTCCATTTGATGAACGATAAGACCATAGGAGGCAGCCAGGGAAAGTAGTACTCGAATGGTGGTGAGTCTAGCAACAGGTGAATAGGTGTCAAAGTAATCTTCGCCTTCGCGCTGGGTGTAGCCCTTGGCTACAAGCCGTGCCTTGTACTTCTCAATAGTACCATCAGGCCTTAGCTTCTTCTTGAACACCCACTTACAACCCACAGGTTTGCAGCCGTAGGGTCGTTCAGATAATTCCCAAGTTCCATTAGAAAGAATCGAGTCCATCTCATTATGGACAGCTTCTTTCCAGTCATCAGCATCAGGAGATGCAAATGCCTCTGCAATGGACGTGGGAGTATTGTCCACAAGGTACACAATGAAATCATCACCAAAGGATTTTTCAGTCCTCTGTCTCTTGCTCCTCTTGGGAGCTGATTCATTGTCATCCTTCTCAAGGACTTCCTCAACAAGTGGTTGTTCAGAATGATCAACAGATGTACTAGGTTCAGCAAATATCTCAGAAGAAATTCTAGCAATGCTATGCATATCCTTCATAGGAAACGTGTTCTCAAAAAATGTTGCATCACGAGATTCCAAAATAGTATCAACATGCATATCAGGTATCTCAGATTTAACCACTAAAAATCTATAGCAAATGCTCCGCTGAGCATAACCTAGAAAGACACAATCCACTGTCTTCGGTCCAAGTTTTCGTTTCTTAGGAATTGGAACATTGACTTTCGCCAAACATCCCCAAGTACGAAAATAAGAAAGTGATGGTTTTCTCCCAGACCACTCCTCGTAAGGTGTCTTCTCTTTATCCTTGTTAGGAACTCTATTCAGGACATGACACGAAGTCAACAAAGCCTCCCCCCACCATGCCTTAGATAAACCAGCAGTGTCCAACATGGCGTTCACCAAGTCGGTCAGCGTGCGGTTTTTCCTCTCGGCAACCCCGTTTGATTGGGGCGAATAGGGAGGCGTCCTCTCATGAATAATACCATGTTCCTCACAGAATTCATCAAATACGTTGGAGAAATACTCGCCACCACGATCTGACCTAAGACGTTTGATCTTTCTCTCTAATTGATTTTCTACTTCAGCTTTATAATTTTAAAGTAGTCTAAAGCTTCATCTTTAGTGTGCAACAAATATACATAACAGAACCTAGTAGCATCATCGATTAAAGTCATGAAATATCTCTTATCACCTTTTGTCAACACGCCATTCATCTCACATAGATCCGAATGTACGAGTTCTAGAGGTGCCAAGTTTCTCTCCTCGGCTGCCTTGTGAGGCTTTCGAGGTTGCTTAGATTGCACACAGCTATGGCACTTAGAACCTTTGGCAATGGTGAAAGTAGGAATTAAACTCAAACTGGAAAGTCTACTCATTAAACCAAAATTAACATGACATAAACGAGAGTGCCAAACATTAGCATCCGAATCCACACTGCCACAAATATGGTTTACTGACTTATTACAAAAATCCGATAATGAAAAGCGGAACAAGCCTCCGCACTCATACCCTTTACCAATAAATTGTCCAAACTTTGACACAACTACTTTATTGGACTCCAAGACTAATTTAAACCCATCTCTGCATAGAAGGGAGCCGCTAACGAGATTCTTGTTCATAGTAGGGACATGCTGCACGTTCCTCAGCTGCACGATCTTCCCGAAGTAAACTTCAGATCTACCGTGCCAACACCACGAACAGAAGCATGTGATCCATTCCCCATTAAGACGCTTGAATCTGCGACCTGATAAGAAGTGAACATAGAGATGTCAGCACATACATGAACATTAGCACCCGTATCAATCCACCAACATGGAGATTGAAATACTGAAAGCACAATCGGTAAATTACCGTACCCATCAGCATTGCTAGCGGTCACGACGTTGACATGCTTTGGCGCCTTCCCTTTCTTGTCTGCACGATCTGGGCAGTCCACAGAGAAGTGTCCGGGCTCTCCACAAGTGTAGCACTTTAGCTCAGATTTGTTCAGCATCTTCTTCTTCTTCTTGAAAGAAGTAGTCTTGGTAGGCATGTTGAAGGAAGGCTTGCTCTTTGCCTTGCTCTTGCCATGGTGAAAGTTCTTCTGCACCATGTTGGCGCTAGACTGACCTTCACCACCTCTCTCAGCAGTGTCCTTAGCCCGAGCCTTCTCCTCAACATCAAGAGACGCTATCAGGTTTTCAACCGATATCTCCTGTCTCTTGTGTTTGAGAGTTGTGGCGAAGTTCCTCCATGAAGAGGGCAACTTTGCAATAATGCATCCAGCCACAAACTTGTCAGGTAAGGCACACTTAGCGTGCTCAAGCTCCTTAGCAATGCACTGTATCTCATGAGCCTGTTCGACTACAGAACGGTTGTTAGCCATCCTGAAGTCATGGAAGCTCTCCATGATGTACAGTTCACTGCCAGCATCTGCTACACCGAACTTAGCGTTCAGTGCCTCCCAGAGCTCTTTGGCATCTGTAATGTGCATGTACACATCAAACAGCTTGTTGCTAAGAGCACTCAGAACGAGTCCCACAAAGGCAGTATTGGTTTCCTTGAACTTGTTCTGATCCTCGTCAGATATAGTTCCTTCAGGTAAACCCTCACTAGCCTCGAACACTTTCAGAGATCGCAACCACAGTGTGGTCTTGTACTGCCATCTCTTAAAGTCCACACCGGTAAACTTGTCCGGCCTCAGCGCATCAGATAGATGTCCCATGTTTAACTCAGGAAATTGCCTATAACAAATATAAGGTTTTTGGATTGTTGGATTATTAGGCATAATTTCCATGATTAATTCCAGAATATAAAGCATGATCGCAAGAGCTACTAACATGTTAATCTCGAAAATACTAGACGTATTAATTAACATGAACAGCAGCAAGACATCTACGAACACAGCCATCGGAACGTGACGAACGTACCGAACAATTGTAGATGAAGTAGTCGTTGGAGCAGCGACGGCAGCAGCTTGAGCGGCGACGGTAGCAGCTCGAAGAAGACGACGTTGGAGACGAGTCGCCCGCGGACCCGGAGATCGTCCAGGAAGTCGAGCCGTGATGAAGAACTTGAAAGCAGTCGCGCGGGGCGCTTCCCAAAAACCTTATTCGCCCTCTCCCGTACAGGATCACAAGGACAAGTGGTTCCGGAGACCTGCTGTCCCGTTCGCCGGTGCACGCCGGCGCACGGGATGGAGTAGACTACGGTGGCGGCGCAAGGCACGAGATTGGCAAAACCTAGATTGGTTCGGGTGTGTGACGGCGCACGCAGTGCACGACAATATATAGTGCGGTTCGGGAAACCCTAACGGGTACAATGTGGGCCGGCCACGTCGCACACGTTCGAGTCGGTGCAGCAGCCCATGATCCGGGAGCGACCCGAACTGGCTAAGCTGTACGTGTACGCTAGCGACTCAATTTTCCTGAACAGCAAAAATATAGGCATCGGCTCATTCCCGCAACCCGCGGCGTGTCGTGACGAGACGGACGGACGGCGGCGGAGGAGGAGTGCGCGGGAGAGAGCTTCTGTTTTCAACTAGCACACCAAGTGTCACAACACTCCACCTTATAAGGTGGTGTTTGTCTCCTCCAACTAGCAATGTGGGACTAAATTTTAGCACCACATTGCACCTCCAAAATTCTGCCATGCACATGGGCCAATTTGAGATTTTCAGGAATTGCTTATTGGGCTGCCCAAATAGGCCCAAATTCTAACATGTAGCAAATTTAGTCACAGCCACCACACCGTGTGATCACTTGCCTAGCTCCTGGATTGCACAGTTTACCTGAAAATCGTGTCTCAACCTTCTGTTAGCTACTGGTAAGCACCACACCTTCTAACAGTCAAGTAAACCTTGAGACGCATCAGAAACTGAATCATTGCGTCTCCTTTTGTGCCACGGTTTGGAAAGCAAGCTGTAGCTTCTCCTTTCGATCCACTGTTAGGAAAGCAAGTTGTTGATCAAGCGACGCGCACTGAACCTCGATCCTGAGAGGCACAAAAAGCTGTGAAACATTTCACATGGGTGCATGCAGGGACCGATCGAACGCACACAATCCTGCAATTACGAATATATTCTGTGCAGGTGATAAGATGGCCAGTCTTTTCCGATTTGCTATCTAAAAGAACTTTTCTTGGCACTTGTTATGCGACGGCTCCAGCTTGTCAGGTCCATAGGGCAGCCAATCGAGCAGGAGCGAGCACTTGAAATATTGTCACACACTCGAAGCCGTAGCCGTACAAGATGCGTCACAAAGGGCGTGTTTGATAGCCCGGCTGGCTCCAGAAAATCTCAGCCCATCCACATTTTGGTTGTTTGGTAGCCTGGTTTACTCACCTGGGCCATGCCCGACTCATACGGAAAAGGCTCCTTAGCCCTGCCGGGTTGAGAAGCTCGATTCGAGCTTCTCACCTCAGCCAGGCCGAGCTCGTACCGGAAAAATCCCACGCGTGGGCCCACCCTGGCGTCGTGACGCAAGCCCCACCTAGCCCGCTCGTCATTTCCCCCCTCGTCTCCTTGACTGTGCCTCTCCCGAGCTCTCCGCGCGCCGCCTCACCCCCGAGCTCACCGTGCCCGCCTCTCCCCCGAACACCTCTCCGGGAAACGAGCAGACGCAAGGCCGCGCCGCCTCTCCCGGCCTCATCCACCGCACGCAGAGCAGGAGGGGCGCGGCCTCCCGGCGGCAACGCGTGGAGGAGCTCTGCCCTCTCGCCGGCGGCAGCTTGCGGCGCGTGGAGCAGCTCCTCTCGCTGGCGGCGGCTTGCGGCGCGTGGGAGCAGCTCCTCTCGCCGGCAGCAGCGGCCTCTCCCCTAGCACCTCTCCGGGAACCGAGCAGGGACCGACAACCGCCGCTCGCGCCGCCACAGAGACCAACAACTGCAGCCTGAAGCCTGCACCCGCACGACCACAGCCCGCGCCTGCCGCTTCCGCCCAGCGCCGCCTGAAGCCTCCCAGCATCGACCGCCGCCGCCTCCCAGCGACGGCCACCTCCCTGTGCCGGCTGCGAGCTGCTCCCCCGCACGCTCAGCTCCGGTCGGATGTTCGAGGACCTGATTGCTTTTTTAATCTCTGTTCAAGGACTTTTATGTAAAATTCTGGACCTATTTGTAATATTAATTTCTAGACTCTAGTCTGAGCCGGTTCCAACATGTACCGGCCACCAAACACCTTCTCACGTCGGCTCGGCTCAATACATACAGTCTACCAAACAGACAGCAATATCTCAGCCCAGCCCGTATAACCTCAGCTTGGCCCAGTTGAGAAACTCTTGTTGAGATGAGCCGGGCTACCAAACACACACAAAGAGAAACAGATTGCTATGACGTAGGGTGTGTTGTGTGCTGGACTGCTGGGTGTGCCTGCTTGCCGTAGCGTGAGCAGCGTTTTCTTATAGCATCTCCAACAGACGCCCGAAATAACCCGCGCGCGCCAAATACCGGCATTT
The DNA here is from genome assembly GCA_947311845.1 of Poa pratensis. NCBI lineage: Eukaryota > Viridiplantae > Streptophyta > Magnoliopsida > Poales > Poaceae > Poa > Poa pratensis. The sequence goes on from CAMZMU010000063.1 coordinate 68,932,882, forward strand.
TGCCGCGCGAGGGGTGTTTCGCGCGCTACAACAGAGGCGGAAAAAATCGTGCGCGCGGCAAAAAGCCTTCTCGCGCGTTGGCTAAAGCGGGACAGATGGCGCTATATATCGTGCCCCGCGTCCAGCGCACTGGGCAGCCACGTGCCACCGCAACCGCTTCCTCTCCTCTCCCGCGCGCGCACTGAAATTCCCCACCGCTTCCGCCGCCGCCCCCCGAGCTACCGCACCGCCGCCACCATGCCTCTGCGCCATAGGAGCATGTCTGGCTACCGCGGCGTTCGGCCGCGGACATCCGCTCCGGTGAGGAGCGGATTACCCTCGGCACCTACGAGACGACGCACGAGGCCGCCCACGCGTACGACGCGGCGGCGTGGCGCCTCGGCCGGCCCCGGCGCGAGAGAAACTTCGCCGACGCGCGCAACGCGGAGCAGGCGTAGGCACTGGCGTCGCCGCCGCGCCTCGTCACCGACGAAGACCGGAGCCTCATACGCCGCAGCCAGGCCCGCCTCCTCATCGCGGAGAGGGACGAGCGCGCCGTGGCACAGTGTCGTGCGAGCCACCCGAGAGAAGCCACCGTCGAGGAGGAGTTCTGGCAAACTCGGGCGGCCGAGCGCGCGGAGCTGCGGTCGGAGAGGCGGGCGCGCAAGGCCGAGGCGGAGGAGCAACTCAACAACACCACCTGGGCCGAGGAAGACCAATGGTGGGAGCATCTGTTCAGCGAGATCTCTGACACCTCCTCCGACTCTGACTCCGACTCCGACATGGACGAGTAGTTTAGCTAGTTTAGGTGAACTTTTCAGTCAACGAACGCGTCTGTTCCTATGTCGTATCATATATATAGAATTTTATTTTTAGTCTATTTGTTTGATCATCTTTTCGTTTGCAACTAGAAAAACGTGTTTGCGGCGCGCTATTTTAGCGGGCCTGGAAAACCTGCAACGTCGCGCGCTAAAAAAATAGCGCGTCTGGAAAACCTCTCCACCTCTTCCGCGCGCGAAACCGCTAATTTGGCGCCGTAAAAAAATTAGCACGCCGACGCGTAGCGCGTTTGTTGGAGATGCTCATAGATCATTTCTATTGGCATCACAGAAATTTTGTTCGGCACCCTCCAAGTTATCTCCGTTTGGGGTGTTAGAGCATCTCCACCGGGGGCCTCCAATTTCGTGTTCGGCACCCCCAATGGAGGCCCAATTGGGGGGTGTCGGACATGTGTCCGCCCGATCACAGGGTGCAGCCCACACTGGCGCACCCCAAAGGCCCCCCCCCCAAACGGCCCGAAAACTCGAGGAATAGATCGAACACCTTGCGGGCGCCGAACCGCCGCCCTTTGAACTTGGCGTCGCGTGGGAACACGGCAGGTGGTGCGGACGCGCAACCGCCGCCGCGTCGCTTCGGGTGGCATTGGCACCGCTTCGCATGAGTATAACCCTCATCTCTGGCCGCACGCCACTCACATTCTCTCCGTGCAACGCCGCCCACAACTCGATTGCGATGTCGCTACCTGAGAAGGACGCCGTGGTGACCGATCCGGAGCGGGAGAAGGAGGTCGTGATGGCCGATCAGGAGCAGGAGGAGGAGGCCGTGGTGGACGACCAGGAGGCGGAGGAGGAGGCCGATCAAGATGTCGTGGTGGCCGAGCCGGACCACAACAAGGAGGGCGCCGCGACGGAGGACAACGAGCCCGCAAATCCATTGCCGGCGCGTCCGACTTTCTCACCGTGGGAACCATGATCCCCGTGGTCATCCCGTGTGGCTAGTGCACATGCAGCACCGGCCGTCCCCAGGCAGTAGCACCGGAGTGGCAGCCACCATCCTATGCCACAAAACGGGGACACACATTGCACAAAACACAATTACTGAGCAAATGAACAAAATTCTACCGGCCGCTGGCAATAAGTGCTCACAACAACAATTTGCATCCGCCGGCAATAAGTGCACACAACAACAATCCGCCGGCCAACACGATAAATGACCACAACCATATGATAAATAGCACGCACCTCGCCGAGAGGGTCGGCCACGTTGACGCCTTCATTCCCAAAGAGGTGGTCGCGGGAAGCCGTCGCGTCGGCACTTTTGGATGTCGTTCGCCTCATCACCGGCGAGTCACCAAGAGGGGTGCCTCGTTCAGATCGATGCTCGGCTCGTCGGGCGAGATGGACAACCGCGAATGCTGTGTCTGGTAGCCGTAGGCATCGTTGAAGAAGCCCGGGGCAGACAGCAACCCACAAAAGGGGGCTGCTGTGGTAGAGCTCGTTTGGCTCATGGTGATCAGCATCTTGGCGTCTTTTGTTGAGGGCTCACTCGCCGCCTTGTCCTTCGCCTTCAGTCGTCGGATTTCCCGAAGTTGGGAAGTAGTCTTGCGCAGCTCGACATCGCTCATCGACGCCTTGGGCACCGGAAGGTCCTGCGGCTCCCGCTTCATGGCCTTCTTCTTCGGTTGTGTCGTCGCCGGCGGCTTGCGAGCCGCCTTCGGTTTCGAGAGGTCGACAGGCTTTGGGGGCATGGTGGCGGAAGGCGAGGAGGTCGCGGCGGCGGTGCAAGGGTTTTGGAAATGGAGGGAAGATTCAAAATTTTGGCGCCGGGGGCGGCAATGTAGAGGAAGGGGATTTGGGCGCGGCGTGTTGTGGGTGTATGACCGGCGGGACAGATTTGTTGTAGGGCATGTCCGTGATGCATGTAAAATGCATACATGAACTTTACATTTTATTACATGTTATTTGCATCATATAAGGGTTATATTCATGATTTATATTGAGTTTTGGGGATAATTAACAACTTCCCCATTTTTCTGGAATTAACCCTGCGCTGTCAGAAAACCCCTTTTTCTATATTTTGATGTTTCAGGGACCCAAACGACGTCCAAATGACCTGAATTTTACGGGGATCACTTTTTTGGAAGGAACGAAACGTAGGCGCAAAGGAATCGAAGAAACGGAGACCAGAAGGCCGAAAGGGGTGGGCCCACGCGGCCAGATTCCCTGACCGCGTGGGACCCACCAAACTGGCCCTCGGGCCTCCGCTGCCGTCGATCTTTCTTCCCGAAGCTTCGTCTTGACCTAAAAACGACTATATATAGACCCCCCAGGGCTTTCGCGAAAGGGAGCGCCGCCGAAACACAGAAACCACGAAACAGAGACCTGGAGCTGAAGATTGGAGGGGGAAAACTCCGGCGGGGCGCTGCCGGTGTGGTCTCCTTCCCCTCCAACAACATCTCCACCGACACCATGATGAAGAGGGAGTAGTCCACCCTGGACTATGGGTTTGTGGAAGTAACTTATGTATCTCTCCTCTCTATGAGCTTCACTAATTAGTACCGTATGAGCTGCTGAACATGATTACGGTCATCTATGTAATTCCTTTGTGGTGGATCTTTATTATGAGTTAATACATGTTTGAGATTGCAATGGTTTTGTTTCAGTTATGAAAGTAGATGCATATTATGTACCCCGTTCTTATTTACTTGTCATGATCAAGCATGTTTATGAGAGCATGTGAGGGGGAACGTGTGCATTAGTTGGAGTAACGGGGGGTGGCTAGTGCAGTGAACGTGAGAGAAAGTTCTGCGATCCACTTGGGTTTTCTACCTTACTTTGTTGCCTCACTAGGGATAAACAAAAATACCATGCTACCGGAGAGTGGATGTGACCTTGGCCACTACTCCATGACTAGATCTAGCATGTTCTTATTTTAACTTCATGTCATTGAACTTATTGCTATGCTCTGATTTATCTTAATTACTAAGGTGTTATGATTTAGTTCGCATCTTGGTGGAGCATAAGAGAGAGAACAACTTATACTTGAGATCTCTATGTTAGGACGTGATGCCCATATTATTAATAACTTGTCAAACCATGTCTTGCCATCTTACATGTTAATTTTAGTGTTCCATTGTCTACCACGTTATCAAGAGAGAGTGCATTTGTGAAACCATGAACCCCGGTCCATTTTTAATCATAAGAAACACCTTTCCAACACTTTTATCACCACTTTTGTTTGCTGCCATTATTAAATCCGAAAATACAAAAACACTTTTACATCTTGCATTCATCATAAAAAACCCAAAAATATCATTTATCATTACTACCATCATCCTTGCATATTTATTTTACCATCATTGCATATTTACTACTGTTTGCATATTTATTTTATTATCATTCTCACACCTTGTGCTTGACAACCACTTGGTGAGGTTGAGGGCACAAAACAATTTATTTTGTTGCAGGTTCTCAAGAGAAGGATAAGGAGATAACACCTGAAATACTGGTTCCCCGAGAGTTCGATATTAAACCCTCGAGTCACCCCTCGTGGGGAAAACTGTCTTCCACTACTACATACACTCTGCACTTGGAGTCTCAACCTAACCCATTTACTTTTCACGCAGGTAACCACACGAAGGGCGTCAAGACGTTTTCTGGCGCCGTTGTGGGGTAACTACGTGAAGGGCCATCAAGACGTTTTCTGGCGCCGTTGCCGGGGAACCATAGCTGAAAGGTTTATCCAAGGATCACTCACATCAAGTCAACTTCATCACCAACTTGTGTAACAACCTAAGCTTGGGGAGGTTGCACCTACGTGAGCATCATCTTATCCATCTTTACCTACAATCATTTTATTTTGTTTTGTTCTTGTCTTGCATATCATCTTTATATTTCGGTTTGCATATTTATATTCAGTTTTGCATTTTTGTGTTGCATTTGTTATTTCGAGTTGCATTAGTGTCATTTTACTTTCAGTTTTGCATAAAAAATTAAAAACACATAAAAACTTGCTCAATGGAGAAAAGAACTTTTTGGCCATTTAGTGTTAAGAATTTTCCTCAAGATAGGAATTTCCCTGTTAAAGAATTTGAGATAGATCCTAATGTCACTAAATTGATTTTTGAAAATCGTTTTTCTGGGAAACCGAAAGAAGATGCTCTTCAACATCTTAGTAAATTTAATGAAAGATGCAAAGAATTAAACCTGATTCATGCCAATGCTAATGTGATCAAAGTAAAGCTTTTTCCTTATTCCTTGGCTGGAAAAGCTCTAGATTGGATATTAAAATGGCCACCTGGGAATTTTAGCAATTGGTTTAATTTGAAAGCTGCTTTCATTGAGAGGTTTTGTTTTTCAGCCATGGTTTATAATATGAGAGAAATAGTTATCACCTTTAAACAAAATAAGGAAGAAACCTTGGTTAAAACTTGGGAAAGGTTTAGAGGTATAGCTTATGGAATGGAACATGGTATTAGAGATTGGATGCTCATGCACATATTTTATAAAGGATTGTCTGAAACTTCTAAACTCTTTTTAGACAATGAATGTAAGGGTTCTTTCATAAATACTACTATTGCTGATGCTTACATTCTACTTGATGGCTTGATATTGGAAGTAAAAATTAAAGAAAGTTTAGAAAAAGCTCAAGTACCTGAAGATGTGTTTGATGACCGTTATGAATTATTTAATCTATATAATAGAGATAAAAAAGTTGAGGAAGTTAAAATGCTTAGTGAAGTTAAGGAACCATTTGTTGATTTAGAGAAGTGTAGCTTGCATGAATTAATTTCTATCTTACAAAAATTTGCAAGTGATCCTTCTGTTAATATTAACCAGGCTGGTTTTGGTTCCTATATTGCTAATCATGTCTTAAAAGAAAAGATTGCTAGGTACAATCAAGAAGCTATGATACCACCTAAGCTTGGGGATATATGGATCCCAAAGTACTAGTAACCATTGGAAAAGAGACACACCATGCTATACTTGATCTAGGATCTAGTGTCTCTATATTATCTAAAGAACTATATGAAGTCCTTGAACTTAAAAATATTGAGAAATGCTCTATTGAACTTGCACTTGCTGATGATTCCATTAGACATGCTCTAGGAAAAGTAAGTGATGTTATGGTAGAGTTACACATGACTTTTGTGCCTGTTGATTTTCTAATCATGGACATGGGGAATAAAACCTCTAGTCCTATTATTTTGGGAAGACCTTTTCTTCGTACTACAGGTGCCATTATTGATTCAAAGGAAGGGAATGTGAAGTTTCAGTTTCCACACAAGAAGAGCATGGAACACTTCCCAAGGAAGAGGGACACACCAAGGTTCAAGCTCCCTCATGAGCTACGTCCCCTTTGATTATCAAGTAAGTAAGCCTAGCTATATGGCTATAAAGAAAGCGCTTTACGGGAGGCAACCCGGTTGTTTTTGTTTGAGATTTTCTTTGAGTCCTCTTGCTGTAACAAGAGAGTAGTTTGTTAGTTTTGTTTCTGGGATTTTTAATAAAGAACCAAGTTTTACCTATTTTGGGTTTGAAAAGTTGCTATTCATTTTCGGAGAGTTTTCTGCCTGCACGAAGTCTGTGCACGGTTTGATTTTTCATTTTTTATCTGTAACTCCGATTGAGCTGTAATTTGAACTGTAGCTTCAACTTTTCATCCTCTGCACACGTGATTTTTTGCAGATTTTTCTGACGAGTTTAAGTAGGGTAGAAAAATGCGTTTTGCTGCTGCTGTTTTTCTGGACAGATTCTGTCTTGATATTGTTTGATGCATTCTTTGAGCTTTTTGCTTGAATCTTTTTGATTCAATTGAGTTTATGAGTAGGCATACAACATTATATACTCTCTGGACATTCATATGAATTTTTGCCTAAGGATTTTATGCAGCAAGGAACCTATTTGTTTATCACTACTAATATCACCCCACAGAAAAGAAATGGGAGAAACGGTGTTTTGAAGTTTTTTCACAGGGATTAGAGGAGCTGCACCAAGAGCTATCCAAGGATGGTGAAGACCATAAGCTTGGGGATGTCAAGACAACCCCACTAGACCAACACACTCTCGGTTTGCACACGTCTAACTTCTGTTTTTCGATCAAAGCACTTTATCGTATAAACTTGGAGCGTCTGTTTTTTTTGCTTTTGTTATTTCGGTTTGTTAATAAGACCACCACTATCATTTATATATGAGAGAGCTACTGGAAGTTTGGGTTGAATTATGTTGGATGCTATTAAATATATTGGGATAGGGATGTTTGAGTTGATTTTAAAAGATACATATAGTTGCATAATTCATGTGCTTTGAATGAATGTTAATTTGCAAGTGTGTTGTCAAGAGCTATCTTTTACCATGTTTAGATGTTGAATTTTAACTTTACTTGGTTTAACATGGATTGATTAGTTCTATGGACACTTATGCATGCATTTAGATGGTCAACTTTCTCCCTATTGCTAGCCCAAAAATTACAACAAGTAAAAAGCTTGTTTCCCAACACCTTCAACCAAAGTTTTTCCAGTGAGTCCACCATATCTACCTATTAGCTTTATGCTATTCCAAGTATGTTTATCATGTTATATTGTGTTATCTACATTTCTGAATTTAAATGCTTATGTTATTGATTGTCATGGGAAAAATTGGTTAAAAGCTCTCACGAACTTGATGCACAATTTACTTTTATTGCATTTAATAAGCATGAACCATTGTGATTAAAATTATGAAGTTGTGGGCTTGACAATTGTTTTGGTTGGGAGTTAGCCCATATGTGCTGTCACATGGCAAGCTTTCAACATTGCACTTATTTATATTTAGTTGATGTCATGTACTTTTGTTTATGGATGCCTATCATGGGTGAAATGAATGTGGATACTTAGTAAGTTCAAAGAGTTTGTATAAATGGTTAGAGAAATGCCTGGGCCGCTAATCTAAGCCATGCATCATTCATGGTGGAAATTTACAGCATAACCATAATGTTCATTCAGTGATGCACCTCATAATAAAAAGCTATACCCATAGTAAATAAAAGAGTGCTGAGATTGTTCATTGTCTGTTTGTCTTGTTGTTTTGACATGGGCTTGTTCATGTCAAGGGGCAAGAGGTACCCCAGTGCAGTTCTTGATGATACTATTATTACTTGCAATGACCTTTATTTGAATTTACTTTGTGGACCAAAGTGAGTAACACATGGTGTAGGTACTTGTATTCAAGGGACATGAGACATTCAACCAATACATTGTCAAGCACACCACTCATATTTGCTTTCACTTTAAACATTAATCATTCAAGATGCTATGATAGGGGTAATGAGAGCTCCACACCAATGACTACCACATTGCAAGCATTAACTTAAGTAGAAGTGTTTGGAAGTTAGATGAAACTTATTCATGCTTTACCTCTACTTATTTATCTATCCAAAGTGTCCACCTTTTATATTCAGTTTTCATAAGAAGTACTCTATGACCACCATAGGATGTTTTTACTTTTCATTATGCATACATTTGGTCCATAGTACTTTCTTCTATATTACACTTTGTGAATTTATCATTGAACATCTTTACATTGAGTATTTGATATCACTTCATAATTTATCTTGCATATTGTTATTCCTTTGAAGAATGAATCATTTGACTCTATGTAGCAATAGTAATCACCTTTGATATCCATTGATAGTATTAAAATGCAAAGTCCATGTTAGTTTTATCACCTTCATACTCGGGACGAGCATGGGTTAAGCTTGGGGATGTTGATGCATGTAAAATGCATACATGAACTTTACATTTTATTACATGTTATTCCATGTTATTTGCATCATATAAGGGTTATATTCATGATTTATATTGAGTTTTGGGGATAATTAACAACTTCCCCATTTTTCTGGAATTAACCCTGCGCTGTCAGAAAACCCCTTTTTCTATATTTTGATGTTTCAGGGACCCAAACGACGTCCAAATGACCTGAATTTTACGGGGATCACTTTTTTGGAAGGAACGAAACGTAGGCGCAAAGGAATCGAAGAAACGGAGACCAGAAGGCCGAAAGGGGTGGGCCCACGCGGCCAGATTCCCTGACCGTGGGACCCACCAATGGCCCTCGGGCCTCCGCTGCCGTCGATCTTTCTTCCCGAAGCTTCGTCTTGACCTAAAAACGACTATATATAGACCCCCCAGGGCTTTCGCGAAAGGGAGCGCCGCCGAAACACAGAAACCACGAAACAGAGACCTGGAGCTGAAGATTGGAGGGGGAAAACTCCGGCGGGGCGCTGCCGGTGTGGTCTCCTTCCCCTCCAACAACATCTCCACCGACACCATGATGAAGAGGGAGTAGTCCACCCTGGACTATGGGTTTGTGGAAGTAACTTATGTATCTCTCCTCTCTATGAGCTTCACTAATTAGTACCGTATGAGCTGCTGAACATGATTACGGTCATCTATGTAATTCCTTTGTGGTGGATCTTTATTATGAGTTAATACATGTTTGAGATTGCAATGGTTTTGTTTCAGTTATGAAAGTAGATGCATATTATGTACCCCGTTCTTATTTACTTGTCATGATCAAGCATGTTTATGAGAGCATGTGAGGGGGAACGTGTGCATTAGTTGGAGTAACGGGGGGTGGCTAGTGCAGTGAACGTGAGAGAAAGTTCTGCGATCCACTTGGGTTTTCTACCTTACTTTGTTGCCTCACTAGGGATAAACAAAAATACCATGCTACCGGAGAGTGGATGTGACCTTGGCCACTACTCCATGACTAGATCTAGCATGTTCTTATTTTAACTTCATGTCATTGAACTTATTGCTATGCTCTGATTTATCTTAATTACTAAGGTGTTATGATTTAGTTCGCATCTTGGTGGAGCATAAGAGAGAGAACAACTTATACTTGAGATCTCTATGTTAGGACGTGATGCCCATATTATTAATAACTTGTCAAACCATGTCTTGCCATCTTACATGTTAATTTTAGTGTTCCATTGTCTACCACGTTATCAAGAGAGAGTGCATTTGTGAAACCATGAACCCCGGTCCATTTTTAATCATAAGAAACACCTTTCCAACACTTTTATCACCACTTTTGTTTGCTGCCATTATTAAATCCGAAAATACAAAAACACTTTTACATCTTGCATTCATCATAAAAAACCCAAAAATATCATTTATCATTACTACCATCATCCTTGCATATTTATTTTACCATCATTGCATATTTACTACTGTTTGCATATTTATTTTATTATCATTCTCACACCTTGTGCTTGACAACCACTTGGTGAGGTTGAGGGCACAAAACAATTTATTTTGTTGCAGGTTCTCAAGAGAAGGATAAGGAGATAACACCTGAAATACTGGTTCCCCGAGAGTTCGATATTAAACCCTCGAGTCACCCCTCGTGGGGAAAACTGTCTTCCACTACTACATACACTCTGCACTTGGAGTCTCAACCTAACCCATTTACTTTTCACACAGGTAACCACACGAAGGGCCATCAAGACCGTTTTCTGGCTCCGTTGTGGGGTAACTACGTGAAGGGCCATCAGTCCGCCCCATGTTCGGCACCTTCGAGAGGGCTTCTATACTTGGGGGCCCTTTCGGGGGTGCCGGACACGATTGTGCTCGGGCCGAACCTTTGGGGGGGTGCTGCTGGGGGCGTTTTTTGGTGTCCGGACCCCCATTGGGCCTTTGGAGATGCTCTTAGACGCATGGCCGACACAACGCACAGCGGCACCCCCAAACGAGCGTCTCTATACATTTTGTGTCCATTTTTCTTAATATGTTTATATTTCTATCTAAATAATATGAAACATGATTGCATAGTCCAATAATAATTTAAACATATAAATATAGTTATAACAATGATATAAATTAAAATCAAAATCAAAATCAAAATTCGGCAAGTTTAGAGAACAAAATTATGAGACAATCGAACTACTCGTGTGCACGGCTCACCCACAAGTGTGAGACTAGATCATTCAAATCATGAGTTGTTTAATCTCGAATTTGCTGATGCACAGAGAGGAAATCAGAGAATTTGGCCGCCAAGCCCTTATGTGGCTCAGCAAGGGATTCCTGATACTAAAATGGCTAATTGAACATCATGTTAGCATCTCACTCTCACTCTCGATAATCATGTTGTGCAAGATAACACAAGCATTAATAATCACCCACAATTGTTATAGTGACCAAGATAGAGAAGGTGACCTGACAATCGCAAACCGGGTTTGGACCATACCAAATGCTCACTCCACTTCTTTTCGGACACTCTCTTATTTGGATGCAAAGCTATATTTTGTCTCACCAATAGGGTTGCAGATTATCATTACAAATGTCGACCAACGAGGATAGATGCCATTTGCTAGGTAATACCCATTGTCGCAGTCATGGCCGTTGATCACATAGTTGCACACAAGAGGTTGGTCTTCAACAAGTCTTGCAAACACCGGAGAGCTTTGCAGCACGTTGATATCATTATGAGAACCGGCCATGCCGAAAATGCTTGCCAAATCCAATTATCATAATCTGATACAACTTTAAGTATAACACTGCACAATCCAGCATTTGCTCCTTTCTATATCCCGGCCAAGTGAATGGTCAAATTTTCCATCTCCAATGCATGCAGTCGAAGATCCCAAGCATCTCAGGAAATTCTCTCGATGACCTTGTGCCATGAGTTGAGTTGTGTCTGCTTCATTTGGTGCTCTCAGATAGGTCGACCCAAACACTGCATTCACGCCTTGCAAAACATGTACGTGGCTTCAATGGTCGTGGATTCATTCATACAGACGTAGTCGTCCAAATAGTCCGCAGGAGCTCCATATGAAAGGCACCGTATGACAACACTGCTAGATGGATGAGTATCCTAGAAGTCCGATTTAATGTTTCTTCAGATCGAAATAGTCATCGTAGTCTCGAACACCATACACATTATCGCCATGGCAGCTAGCAGAATGACGAGAACCATGTAATTCTCTTCAGCATTGTTTGCAAGGTTGGCGTCCTCTTCCATCATTTGGTGAAACATAATTTCATAGTCCCTATTCATAGCTTATTGAACAACAATCGGTTAGCAATAAAGATATCCAAGGAATCAACGACAAAGAAAATGATTTGTTGGCAAACACCTTGCGGGCGGGCGAGAGGGAGAATTTGGTGGCGCCGACCGAGCTTTGGCGGCTTTGGACGACAGCTGGTGCGGCGGCGACTCTCAGAACTGCGTGACGGCGACTACAAGGGGTTGCGGATAAGGCAACGACACGGTGCGGCGAGGTGGTGCAAATTACCGGGTAGAGAAACTGGATGGCGGGTGGATGGGAGGGGGATGACTTCCAACCTTTGTCGCTCTGTGTGTATGACATCGGGACCCGCTTGTCAGATGGTTTGTCTAATCCCCCAGGCTGCCTCCAAATTTAGAGCCCCGCTCGGGATTGTTGGACAAAAACAGTGCCACGCCGTGACATATGTGGGTGCTGTTAGAGCATCTCTAGCAGATACCGGAAAACGATCAAACCCGAATATCTAGAGTACCAATCGACAAAATGCGCACGGAGTAGATACCAGATAAGACCTCGAGCCGGAAAATATTTTCCTGCTCCCCCAATATTCTCACCTCCGTCCCCCAACTAACCAGTTTCCAGGTCGATATGGAGTACCAAAACTCGATATATCTTGGCCGGTCAACGCTCCCATCGGCACCGGCGCCGGTGACTGCCAGCTCGATACCACGACGAAAAGACTTGATTCCAGCGTCAATCTTCAATTCACGGCGAGGAGGTTCGATTACGACCGATTTCGTGCGAAACCGTGGGTTGTGCTCGTCATGCCATGGGAGCACCTCCATGGCCGCGACCAGATCACCGGAATCGGTCACTAAATCGAATCGATACAGTATTGGAGCTAGTTAGCTAGCTTCCGCGCGCACGGCGGTGAGGTAGATAGCTTGCCCACACGACCGGCGTGTAGCTAGCTAGTTTGCACGATCGATTTGGCCTATCTAGCTTGCACGCACGGCGGCGATCGATCAAGTACTCCAACCGGTGTGTATTGAGCTAGTGGGCGTCAGGTGTGGCTAGCGCGGGCCAGCGAGGGGCAAGGGCGTGCACTAGCGCGGGCATGGGCGCCGGTCGGCTAGAGGATGGGGACGGGAGGAAGAAGAAGAGGTGGGTCCAATGTGTTTTACGGTCTCCTTTCATGTATCTATTCTGCGTGGGCGAAATTTTATACCGTAAAGCGTTTTCCTGGAAACCAGAAACTAGTTATCCGGTATGTCTTTTTCCGGTATCTGCTTGAGATGCTCTTAGGACTGATTTTTCAGTCCGGCACCCTATTGGGTATTAGGGGTGCTTTGGAGATACCGGTGCAGATGCTCTAATGCATGGCTGCAACTGAAGGAGACAAGTATATCGAAACCAACTCTGCTGGCTCCTGGCTCTCTCAGTTGCTCTTCTTGCGCGAGTGTGCTTGATACGTCCATTTTGCATCACTATTTTGTATCATAATTTACTCTTATTCACTGATATATTTCATATTATATTACAATACTTATGTTATTTTATCATATTTTGCATGTTTTACATTTACCCGGAATTTATCTGTTGGAGCCAGGATTCTGCTGAAAAGAGCATCGTCAGGAAAGGACACGTCGGAAGCCCCAAAAATCACCAGGAAAATAAAGGATTTATTTCCTCACCAGATCAGACAGGAGGCCAGAAGACCTCGAGGATGGGTGCCACGAGGCCACCAGGCGGCCTAGGGGCGCGGCCCACGCCCTGGCCGCGCCGTGGGCCCGCCTGGTCCCTCTAGCCCACCTCCGGTGCCCCCTTCGGTGATATACTCCGTCTTGACCTAAAAATCCCAAAGACGAACTTCGCATAATTTTTCCGCTGCCTCCGCGGGACGGAAAACAGAGAGAGAAAAGCTCTCCGGCAGGGAGAAATCTACCAGGGAAACTTCCCTCCGGGAGGGGGAAATCATCGCCACCACCACCGTCATCGCTCCAAGCTTCATCGGGATCGTCATCTTCATCATCTCCATCACCAGCACCATCATCTCCACCGCTCCACTTCGTTCCGCTGTAACATCTAGGGTTGTACTTGTTTAGTTCACTGGGGATACTCTCCCGGTGTTGATTACTCCTTGTGGTTGATGCTTTTGAGTTTAATCGGTGAATTAACTTTATGTCCAGATTGTTATTACTCATTATATCACCTCTGATCATGATCCATATGATGTCTTGTGAGTAGTTCGTTTAGTTCTTGAGGACATGAGAGAAGTCTTGTGGTTAGTAGTGGAATTATGTTGATGAGTATTTACTGTTTGATATTTAAATTGTGGTGTTATTCTTCTAGTGGTGTCATGTGAACATCGACTACATGATACTTCACCTTTATGGGCCTAGGGGAATGCATTGTGTATTTAGTTTACCTATTGTGGGGTTGCCGGAGCGACATAAATCTAAACCCCCGTTGGTAAGCTAATGCACGAGGGATGTAGGATCACAGAGTTTAAAGCTGTGGTTAGATTTATCTTAATTACTTCCTTTCTGTTGCGGAAACCCATAAGGAGTGTAATCACGAGTGTGTATTTGTCTAAGTGAGGACGATGCACTAGCATAGGTTCACCCACACAACACCTATAAAAACATTAAACATAAGTCTACAGTCTGAAGCGAAAGCACTTGACATCTCTCCCGTGTGTATTCAGGAACGTTTGGTAATCATAAGTAGAACAACCGACTTGTCCTTTGTGCTAAAAAGGATTGGACCACTCGCTGCAATTATTGCCGCTCTCTTTTATTTACTTGTACTTTATTTACTCGCATTTAATTACTCGTACTTTATTTAACTTGTTATATCAAAAACCCCTAAAAACATGTCTGCTAGTATTTACAATGAAATCTTGCTTGAAACCGCTTGTCAGCACCTTCTGCTTCTCGTTGGGTTCGACACTCTTATTTATCGAAATTATTACGATAGATCCCTAATACTTATGGGTCATTAGTGGTCACGTCGCCAGGAAAGGGGCGTGTGTGACATATCGTTCCGTTACCACTTACCAGGAAGATCACTCGCTGTGGCAGGCTGGCCGTGGCCCTTTCTGCGCTGGGGCCCCAGACCAGATCTGTTATCCAATCAAACCATGCATACAGGCTTTGCTAGCGGTAGGTCCGTCCGGGTGTTTGAGGAAATCCTGTGGACGAGACGAGCATGCAATTTCAAGAGAGCATTGCCGACTCCGTACGTGCGTGCGCGGTGGCGCGAATTTAATTTTCCGGCGCGCATTGGCGTCGACGTAGTTGGGTCGCCGTCGCAACCCCGTGGGCTTGGGCTTGGGCGTGGGTCGTGAGTGTGGCCTTGTTTGTCGGCACGCAAAAGTCTTTGCCGCCCGCGCGCGGCGGATACGGCTAGCTCCGTCGTCGATCTCGCGGTCCAGCCTAAGATTTGTCCCTCCTCCCTTGATGGGGGTCGTCGTCACCACTCGCTGGACGTGGACCCGCTCCTCATCTACAGCTACGTTCTGGAGCTAATTTTTTTAAAATAATACGCAAAAATTATTTAATTAGGAAAATAATACGCGTTTTTTTATTTTCAAAAATATTACTCAATCGTCCTGGCCGAAGACGATCAGTACTAATCGTCCTGGCCAAAGACGATTAGTCCTACTCGTCCTTGGCGAAGACGACTACCTGATGAATAGTAGACCAATCGATGAACAGTGCGTGATCCGTGTCCAGCTTCCAAAATTTGCTGATTTTGTCTTTTTTCCCGAGCCCAAAATATAATGTGTTTTGCAGTGAATTTTTGCACGATCGTAGTAAATACGAGTTAGCTACATCCATGTATTTTTTTTTGAATTTATTGGAAAAGTTTTTAAAAACGTGAACAGTACAATCGCACCTATCGTCTTTGGCCAGGACGATTAGTACTAATCGTGTTCGGCCAGGACGACTGGATAATATTTTTGAAAAAAAACGCGTATTATTTCTTGAAATAACTAAAAAAATGTATTATTTTAAAAAAATTGGCCATTCTGGATCTCTGGGTCCTTCGCATTTCCTTTGCAATTTGCAATGGAACTGTGGGTTGGCTTTTTTCTTGAGTGCATCGAAAGAACAGAAGAAGAAAAAAGATTATACCAGCAATCAAAGGTGCTCGGTGAACACGTTGGTGGCCCGGCTAGTAGGATCGCCGCCTTGTGTGCGCGTGACTATAGAGGTGGGTTGTGAAAGCCCATGTAGCCCAGGCCTGGATTTCTGCCTTCTTGAGCCATCACCGACGAGCCCATGCCATGCCATGGACGAAATAGACCACTTCACATTGAAAATGAGGTGCCCCCAAGAACAATAAAAAATAGAGGATAGACGAAATGGAATTTTCTTTCTTCCTCATCTCTTTTAGTCTGGTCCGCTCGTAGATTTGGCAAAGAATTTTGTGCCAAGTGACGGAGCATATTACTATGTTTACTCAAAAGAAACCAAAACGAACAACCATTCAGTTCTACTGAGAACAACTGCCAACCTTGTTGATGAATGGGAACCCTAGCAACTATGTGACTCACCACCTAAAATTGTTTCCCTAACCTCTATTAAGAATACCCATAGAACCCTAGCTTCCTAAAACAAAGTCAAGTTAGGAATATTCAGTCCATTTCCTGCCTAACTCGAAAGCATCACGGAGACACGGACCATTATGTAAGCACAACGCAAGCAATTTGGGTGGTGGTTTAAAAGTTTATTTTAAACATTGAACTTCTGGTGGTCTTGGTGGATCGAACATTAAATGCAAAATCCCTGGCGTTCGTACCTTAAGTATCGAATCTCGGTCTAAATTGTACCTACACGTGTTTGACGCACCGGAAAAAAGAGCATCCCGACTAGGAACACCCAGTGGCTGAGGTAGGATTGACAGCCCGATGATATCAAATGGCCAAAACGAGTGAAAAAGTAGGGCTAGTGAGGTCATTATATCTTAATTATAGGGTCGGAACTAGCATATTTATGCCTACTATTATAGTGCTCATCAATTCATATACACACAAGACAGCTCCGCCACTGGGAACACCCATTATCTCATTAACTAGTTGGGTCTGCATGTTATATAATCTCCTATCCCAATCCATCCCTCTCCCCTATCTAAAAAAGGCCGACTCATCGTCGTGTTCGAAAACTCCGCCTCCTCACCCTCATTTTCCCTGCCCACGAAATCGAAACGACGCACAACGACTCGGCGTCAGATACCTCCTATTCCTCCGCGTCGGCTGAGCGCCTCTAGCCACTGGGTCTAGTTACCTTGCTGCGGCAACGTGCATGAGATGGCTCCTCCTCGGGTTCCTTGCCTTTCCGTCGTGAAGGCGGCGTCGACCATCGTATCGCGTACGCCTTTTCGATTTAGGCAAGTGACCTGTTTTGCACTGGACACTGCTCTGGATGGAGGCAACATGCATGAAGCCGTCGTGGTGTGCCGCCAACACCCTTTCCTTCTTCTGCGTCGCCTTAGGCTGTGACGCAGGCGGAACGTGCCACGAGCGTCCATTGTCGCTCGTTGGCAAGGCATCTGACTGTGCAGGCGCGTGGTGAGTTTCTAGAGGCATTGCAGAGTTCCCCAAGGCGAACGGGTTACAAAACCTAGCGTTGTTGGAGTACACGCTGGTAGGATGGGCGCTGAAGCTGGTCTTGTATGAGTCCATAACATAGATTAGGGAAGAAAATTAATATGGCATGTGGGTCCGGGTCAATATAGTTAGCGAGAGTAGCAGTTTAGATTTGTTTTCTTTCGAAAAACATGTTCAAAGTTCAATTTAGACCAGTATTTAATATTTTAGGGGGCGAACGGCAGGTATTTCGATTTCAGGTTTCGATCCTCCATTTAAGGTTTATTTATTTTCCTTATAAATAAGGAGGAGGGCATGGAGCACTTTCTTTTGTTCCAAAATTTATTTTTCAGATGCGGTGAGCTCGTCTAGTCCATATTTTTTACTTTATTAAAGTACTACAAGTAAAAGTTTCCACACTTACGGTGGTGGTACTACGGAAAAGTGTTTGTGCTCGAGCACCATTGCTCCTGCTTCCTGAGCGACCAAACATCTGTTTGTCCCGGGCCCCAGACAGGTAAGTCAAACCGGCGCGCCCACCTCCCTCCGCCCACCAAGTCCTTAATTTCCGCACCCGGACCGCCCCCACCCAACGACAGCTCATGACGGCCCAGGCCCACGACGGTAGGCCCACTGGTCGGTGAGTGGGGCTGAGTTTCCACGCTGACGACCATCAATTACGACCGTTTCTGCCCCCCGTGGTCCCCTGCTACGACTCCCCTCCACACACCGAGTCCACACTAGATAGCATCCAAGCCGTCGATCTTGTCTGGAGATTACGGTCCTTTGTGTCGTCCGGTGCATGAACCGGGTGCACGTGTCCGTGGGCCAGGCGTCTGTCCCCCCTGCCGAGTGTTGACCCCGGAAAGGCCTCCCCATAGACTTCTTCGTCCCGACGCGCAAACCTGACGCAAGAAAAAAACACCAAAAAACGGAGAGCAGCTCCTCCTCTCCGCTGCGACCGCTCAAACCTCCGGCCTCCGAGCTCCTTCCATCTTCTCCTCTTGGAATCTCTGAGTTTCCTCGGCCGCTGGATCGATCGGTAAGTTGATCTGCCTCGCTAGAGAAAAATTACCTTTTTTTTTCTGGGTCCGTTTCTTCTGTTGTGTAATTCTGCTTCTTGCTTCGCTTCTGGATCTGATGCGATCGATGTCTTCGCTCTCGTTTTGCCATCAGGTGCGAAGTTCCATGAAAGGGGCGCGGTTCTGGGCCCAAAGCCGAACCTTGTGGTGTCCCGAGACGGGTCTCGGTGCCGGCGGGGACTCTGATTTTCTTCTGTCCCTTCAATTGTTTTATCCTGTTTTGGTTCTGGTTGGAAGATATGTCGAGCTTTTGCTGCTTCGGTGCTGGTGGTTCAGAGGTAAGTCTAATTTAGACCAGTTGCTGTAGTAGTTTTTTCTTTCACCATTTACATGTTTCTCGATGATTTTTTGTGAGGTTGTTTGTACAGAATATCCTGTAATTTTGTTAATTACAAGTATATTAATAATTATCGGATTATCAGTTGGTCCTCTGGAGATTTCCATAAGTGACCAGAGCTGTGCTTACTTCGCAGCTTTCAGTGCCTTGAGTACTTTAACTTTATGGTACTACTAGAAAATTTCACTGCCTGCAACCTGTACTTTCGTAGTTATTTTTGGTTGGTTGAAGTTGACTGTGTGGGCACGAAAGTCAGTAGTTCTTATCATAGTTCATCTGTCGACATGATTTTTGTTACAGTTGTTGCATCCAATAAGTAAACTGGTTCATGCAAAAAGCGTTTTAACTGAACTGTTGGAAACTCTCGAGTCTTGACGGATGCATTCTCTATTGTATTACCATCTTAGCACTTCAGCTACATTCCTTTACTCTCGCTGACTGTTCTGCTTTAATGTAGAGGACGGGGAATTCATCGGCCTCCTCTGGTAAAGGGAAAGGCTGCCATGACCAAGTCAAGATTAGCTATGGGTTCAGCCTTGTACGAGGAAAGACAAATCATCCTATGGAGGATTTTCATGTCGCGGAACTCGCCGAAGTAAAAGGAAATGAGCTTGGTCTTTTTGCTATTTATGACGGCCATTTAGGAGATACTGTTCCTGCATACCTACAGAAGAATTTGTTTTCTAATATTTTGAACGAGGCAAGTTTTACTTACATCTGTTTCAATATGAAAGTGCCCCAGTCACTACCATTTGCGCCGATCTTATTTTTATCGTGTCATTACAGGAAGAGATTTGGACACATCCCGACAGAGCACTCACAAAGGCTTATGAAAAGACAGACCAGGCTATCCTGTCACATACTCCAGATTTGGGGCCAGGTGGCTCCACTGCTGTAACTGCCATCCTTATAAATGGCAGGAAGTTGTGGGTAGCAAATGTCGGGGACTCTAGAGCCGTTCTTTTGAAAGGAGGTGAGGCCATACAGATGTCAATTGACCATGACCCGAATGCTGAGCGTGGCGCTATTGAAAACAGGGATGGTTTTGTTTCAAACATGCCAGGTGGGTCACTAGTTGATTGTTTTTCTAAACATGCTATCTTAATAGAAATTATCGCTATAACCAAGTCGTGCATCTGATATTCTGTCCACTCATCTTGTTGTTGAGTATCAGGGTACCTCAAACATAGTGAAAAGTTATATGCCAGTGAAAGTTCTTAGTGATGTCAAATGGACAAAGATATCTGATATGTACTGATTACTCTTTAGGTTAGTGATAGATATGCTTCTACTTTGTTGTTATTCGTTATCGCTAAATTATATGAAAATGTTCCCCCGCGAAAAAATTATATGACTTCATGTGGTTAGATCATCTTAAATTGTACAAAAAATGTTATAATTACTACTCCCTCTTGATTTTATACAGATTTATAGCAAGTGGATACTAAACCCCGTGGTTAATATCGAACCACATATGAAAATAAGATGAAAAATGTCAGTTCTGTGATTTTAGTACAGCCAGTATTACACTATTACGACATGTATGCAGCAATATTTTTGCAATTATCTTAAGGTTATGACTGGACTTGATAATACAATTATAACCTGCTCTATATTATCTTTAAGGTTATGATTGGACTTGATAATACAATTATCTTAAGGTTATGATTGGATATGACAAGAACTACATATGCTATGTAAATATGCAAGTCTAGCCTTAATGTTTTCTTGCCAAAGAAAAGGACAACAGGGTGCGGCGAGTGCTAAATAAAAAAACTATATTACCAATCTATATCAATCTGTAGTAGTTTGGTAGGATGTGGCTGATATTGCCTTGTATTTGTGATTAGTAGCTAGTAGGTCATTTTGATGCATCAACCTGTGTGCTACAAAAATGCGCATGTTCACAGTTAATGGTATCACGCATTGTACTGTGGAATTCGCGGCTCACATCGGTATGGCTTGAAGGGGATTACTGTATTGAAAGGGGAGACAGACAAATATTGGGAATGAGAGAACTAGAGTGGTTGCAGAAATGGAGATGATGGAGATTAGCTTTGTTGCTAAGTCTTGGCCAAGTACATGCCATGCTTTTGTAAGGACGTAATTATGTAATCAACCACATGACTTCTCACTTGACCCAGAATTTCTGCCTACCTGGCCGTGTCTAATGAATTTAAAGTCTATACTAGACTGATCTAGTCCCTGAACAAAGACGCAAATTAAAATATACTCGTGTACTCCCTCACAACTATCCTTTCTGCTAGTCCTGAACAAAGAAGCCGACTAAAACACACTCATGTGCTCCCTTACGGACTATCCTTGATGCCTTTCTTGCATGCTGCTGTTCCAGTTGCAGAAAAGCTCACCACCACGCAAGTTGCACTTCTGCATGTCTTTGCCATTCTTACCGTTTGTGCTCTACTCTGTCGCCGTGTTGCTATGTCTGGGTGAAGCGAAAAAGAAAATACTGCTCTTAGTGTGAACTACCCTCATTTATTACTTAATTGGTACCGTATTTTGGACAAAATTAATTGTATCAATGAACAGCTGATGTGGTGTAACTATGGCATTGACAAGATATATTTTGTCGCATGTTTATGCTCTACATTTCCATGGCCACCTTTCATACGAGCTCATTCTCAACCTTTCAGCACAAACCATGTTATAATTCCGCATTATCAATTTTTTCACTCCTTCAACTTCTCCTTTCTCACACTTATGGCTCTTTTTAGTATTGTCCACTCTTGTTTCCCGTTGATAAGATGATGTTAATGAGAATTGCAAGCTTTCTTTTGGAGGGAACTCCTTATGTTGTTTGTACTGTAAAGTTCTTTATCTTTCATGTAAAACAAATGGAAGCTAGTATTTGATATAGCTTCCAATAATTTCATATTCTCAGCATGATGAGATCAATAATTATTCGTCCATGTGGAAATTCTGTGTGTATTTGTCTTTGGTATGCACATCAACTGACCTACATGAGCAGAACATTGGCATTTGATAGATAACTTATTTTTAAAGCCTGTGAACTCTATTATTTTCATATGATAGCCTGTTTTACTCTACGAATCAGTATGTTTTCGTAACTGCCTAGACAGGGGATGTTCCTGAAATGCAATGCTGTAATTTACAGGGGATGTTCCCAGAGTCTGTGGGCAGTTGGCCGTGTCAAGAGCTTTCGGAGACAGGAATCTTAAATCACTTCTGAAATCAGAGCCTGATGTAACAGTTGAAGATATCGATCACACTGCCGAGCTAGTTGTCCTTGCGAGCGATGGAGTTTGGAAGGTGCAGTTTGTTATTTCTGAATGTGATTTGTCCAAATGGCTGGGTTAAAACCCATTAGTATATTGGTGAATATGTGCTCATTTACTTTTCTTGTTTCAACCAGGTAATGAACAACCGGGAAGCTGTTGATTTGGTGAAAAGGTTCAAGGACCCACAAACAGCTGCCAAACAATTAATTGCTGAAGCAGTGAAAAGAGACAGTAAAGATGATATATCATGCGTTGTTGTTCGGTTTAAGGTGTAATTTGACTGCACGCAACTCCTGTGAAGGACTGTCACCGAGAGCAAAAGGAATTACACAGCAAAACATAGGCTGCCTGACAAAGGTAGTGGTAATCCGAAAAACGATTCCCTGGGATGTTGGCTGTAAATGATGCGTTAGCTTGCTTGTAAGTTCATATATAAATATGCTAGAATTCTTTGTTTGGAGATTCAGAGGTACACACGAGAGGGTCCAAAGCTATCCAAATAGCTTTCTGCTGTAAATAATGGTTTGGAGAGATTGAAAGTTCAGCGTGCTCCATTGTGAGAGTAGCCATTTGGCTATCGTTGTCTTCCAAGTTCCAACATGGGGTCTATACTTGTTGTACACAACTTTCAGGGTAGTGATGTCCTTCCTAAAAAACAAAGGCAACAGAATGCATAGGCGCACATAGGTAACTGTGTTCTTGTGTATGTTCGACCACCTTCAAGTTTTCCGAACTCCCAACTATGAGTTAATGAGCACTGTTTGAGGCTACCCTATTTCTTCTTTTTCAAAAGATATACTGAATTGGCAGGTTCATAATTGATCCAACAAAGAACATCCTGAATCATCTCGGATCATTTCAAATTTGAAAATTCAATTTCAAACATGAAATAGGGTTCAAATGCAACTAGTGATCCAACTCAAACATGAATAAACATAAAAAAGCAACACAATACTATTGCCCATATAGCTGCACCGATGCTCAACAAGATCTTCAGAAAGGATTTCATGTGAACAGGTCTATGTTCTCCGGGAACCTCAAGAAATGCTTGGAACTGGTCTATGTTCCTACAAACTCTAATGAGTGTGCCAACATATTCATACTCGTAGTTCACCCCTGGCCCCTCTCATCCTTTATTATGTGCATGATCACACAAAACTGCCATGGTGTTTCCTAAGGTCTTCTTGACCGAAAATGAGTAGGATCTCGAAAAATTCAAACCGAGTGTGCAATAGACCTTCTTCAGTGTCTCCCAGCAAGCTTTTGAGGCTTGGTGAAGTCAATTATCTTATTACCTTGAAGGCCTGGAATTGTGTGGCCACACAGGATAGATGCTATCAACTAAACAGTGGCCTATATCATAATCATGGTCATTGACGGTGAAGTTGCATAATGGAGCATCACCATGTATTTTAATTTTTTTCAGGTTCTTTTTTATAAGAGCTCGTTTGGGACCCAACATTTCATTTCATTTGACAGCAATGAAACGACGACATCATTTCATTTCATTTCATTTCATTTGGAAAGTGAAATGACAGGAACTGGCATAACATACAATGGATATTTGCTGGAATTCCAAATGAAATGACATATCCAATTCCATGACAGCTAAACAGTTGGGTATGGAATCAAAAATGAATTCCATGATTCCAACTCAAAATGATGGCTACCAACCACCTCTAATTGTGGGGGGCAAATGTCATAGCCTCGATGTGGGCTCTGCAATTGGTTTCCTTGGTTAATATAATCCATATGTTAGCAGCCCTATAAAAAAATGGTCTCGCAAAAAGAACACTAGGGCAGAGTGCTAATCTAGTGCAATTTCCTCAGAAGTGCGGTGTGTTACAGCTCGAGCTACACCGAACTCGAAATTTTGAAAATAATTGAAAACTCGATTTTAAAGTTTAAAATTTTCTGAAAGAAATCCTAGACGCAGTCATTGACGTGTATTACGATCCCCATGTGTCTGATCTGTCGATGGACGAGGGCCACGACCTTCGAGTTTTGTATGTTTTTCTTTTTGCTTATTGTGTGTGTTGCCCGATCGGCATTTTGTATCTCCTCTTTTTTGTGGCTTTATTAATTTAAAGTCGGATCTAATTTAAAAGTATTATCAATCCCTCCATCCATTCCAGAAACATGCATGTACGTAGCCGGATGATTGCTCGACTAGACTGACCAACTAGAAACATCACGGGGATCGCTCCGTGAAAAAAGGATTCAGAGAACAACAAAAACATGTAGTCCGCTGCTCGATGAGTGCAGCGCGCATATGCACGGAGCAGAACAACCAAGTTCCATGGCCGACGCAAGCCTCGCGCGCGTGTACTTCTTCTTAGCAGTTAGCACCGCATGGATTCCCTGATGGCCATGGACGCCACTGCCTTGGCCCACGCGACCAGCTCCCGCTTCATCCTCCCCTCGTCGTCCCACGGCAGCGGCGGCACGTCCATCGCCATGGCGCTCCCCTGCAGCATGTGCCCTCCCTCCGTAGACGAAACGCCGCCGATGTCGACGCCCGACCACGGCCTCGTTGCGCCGACCAAGTCATCGGCCGGGGTGGCGCCGGCGGTCGCCGGCGACCGCAAGGCCCTGTCATAGAAAGCCATAGGATTGATCGATGATTGGGTTGGCGACTGAAATCTTTAGAGCAGAAGAGCTTTGCTTGTTCGAGCAGATGGGGATCGAGTTGAGCAAGGAGAACACAATGGACGCTCTATATATACTCCGGCGAGAGCAACGAGAACACAATGGACATGCGTTGCACGAGCAGGCATATGTCAATCTCGTACGCGCCAGTGTGTGATGACAAGACGTTGACACTGCTCGATCTTGCACAGGTGTCTGGGAAACAAACGCTGAAATTAAGGAGGAGTAGGTGGTTGGTTGGACAAGATGGGAACGATTATGAAAGTTAAAAAAGAAAAAGATGGGAACGATTATGATATGTTCATCAGGTGCTAGACTGCTATAGGTAGGATCGTGTTCTTGACTGGTCGGGCGGCTGGAGTGCTTGGAATCATCGGCCACGCGTGACAGTGTTTTATATTTTTAATTAAGGTCCATTACCACGTGTGTGGGGTGTGACATATATAGTACAACCACTACTATATGGTTTGATGATCTTGATCGACCTTGTCATCATCGAACTACGCGTCCTGATCGATGTGAGCAAGTGTGTGTGAACTCAAGCCGCTCTCGTTGAAATATAGGTCGATGCTGACAGTGGGGATAATCTTGTTTTAGGCTCTAGGGTGTCTCTGTTTCCCTCGTTTTAAGTTTTCTACATGGAAACTTCTTTCTAGATGGGAAGGACCGATGTTTAAAACTTTATCATGTGTGCCAAAGATTTGAGGGTAATTTGAATGCAACCAGTGCAATCTCTCCGAAAAGGAAATATAACTTACATTCGGATTGCATAGTTTTCCAATTAAAAAAGTAGGTTTTGAGGTACCTATTTATTAAAAAAATTCAAAACAATTGGAAGATATCTTTATGTCGTACTGGACATGAAGACGAAAAACCGGAAGTGAAATGAAAACCAGGTGGAAGATGCGTGGGTCCCACACTCGGTTTCCAATAGGCAAGCTAACCATACGTGTGGTCCTGGTGGAACTCCGTTTCGCCCCCACTAGTTGTACCCCATGATGAAACTTTGGCTATATACATCCCTATGTTATTCTAACCCAACATAGTTTTTTTTCCGACGCGATCTTTGTTTTCTATCTCATGAGTTTCAGATCTTGTTCATGTTTTCACCGTGTCATCCTCCAATTTCGGCAAGAAGGGCGGGGAGGATCACAATGAGAAGAATACGCCTTTTGGCAAGAGCATCTACGAAATGGAAGAAGGCAAGATCCCACATGAGGAGGAGACAAGAAAGGTGGAGCACTAAGATGAGCTTTTAGAATCCCAATAGAAAGCATAATGCTCGTTAGAAATCTCTCCGTAGGCAGAACCTGGAAATGGTGTGTACCGGTGGTAAAGTACCTAGACACACTAGAGGAAAAATCATAGTTCCCGACGACTTTCTGATTGCCGACGGCCTTTTATCGGTGCAGTCGACATATAGGGCATATGTCGTCAGCATATAGCAGCTATGCCGATGGTTTTTTCGTGCGGCCGTCAGCATACACCAGCTTTTGCCGTGGGTGGCCGTGGGCGTAGATAAGGTCGTCGGCATATCACCTGCCACGTGGTTGTCCGTTTGCTCATCTGACGGAAGTCTAATGACGACAGCTGTATGCCAACGACCGTGTGCAGGTGCCACGTGGCAGTTATATGCCGACGGTCCGACCGCCGGCAAACTTATCGACACCGTTAAACGACCATGTCTGTTAGTTTGTTTGCAGACGACCAAAGAAAGCCGTCGGCATGGGAGAATATGCTGACGACATTTGGTTTATATGCCGACGGAGAATAAGACGTGTTTCCCGACGGTTTTTGGCCATCGAAATATCCGACGATTTCTGTAGTGACACACACTATATTTGAAAAGGTATGGCAATCCTGTCGCCAACCTCAATTGTAGAGAAACTACGAAAGTCTTGCACTTGTTCTTTCATGGATAGTGTGGTTGCTAACTGGCTAAAAGATGCAACAAGAGAGATAGTACCAAGTGGAGGCCATGCAAACAGAGAGAGAGGAAAAAACCGAGAAGGTAAGAATTGTAGAGGGCTCAAAAGGAATTTGAAGAAGCATATGTAGCTCTCATGAAGAAGCCGAATGCAGGTGACAAGAAGCCTTGTTCATTTGCTCCACCACAAGGTTTATACCATTGTGGTCTTTGGCCTAAGTTTTTCCCAGGCTTGAGGGAGGTTAAGAGGGGAAAAACATGGGGACCCTACAGTATAATACAGTGGTTCGACATAAGATGTAAGGTTGGACTTTCTCTCTCGCACGTACCCACATTTAGATCTCCAGAGATAATTGATGTGTGCAATGATAATACCCTTACCGATAATATATAGTAGACCTAGAAAGTCAACTGGAGTAGAAATCCAAACCCCTTGGACTTGGAGATGGGAAATGGTCTGATTCCTAACAGCTTGGTGATTGGATAGATTCGTGTCGCGGTTCTGATGCTTGACGCTTCTCATAGCACTCGGTGTTGCTACTGATAGGGATCAAAAAGCTAGGTTCCAATCTGATATCATCACATCAAACTCCTCTCTCCGCATTGTTCTGCAAGCTTCTCTCCGGCTGAACTGAGCGGCTAATATGAGTGAAATAAAATGGGCACGGAGAATCGTAATGTAGCTTCAGTTATCGTTCCTTCGTAACAATAACATGTACACGCTGAACGATCGAGCAATCGATCAAAATAAATAAACATCACGGCACGGCGATCGCTCCGTGGAAAAAGGGTTCAGAGATCAAAAAAGGTGTCGCCACTGCTCGGTGCAGCGTGGATATGGACGAAGAAGAACAAGCAAGCATCCATGCATGGCTCAACAATTTCCTCGCGTTCTGGCGTGTACACCTTAGCACCGCATGGATTCTCTGATGGCCATGGACGCCACTGCCTTGGCCCAAGCGACCAGCTCCCGCTTCATCCTCCCCTCGTCGTTCCACAGCAGCGGCACGTCCATCGCCATGGCTCTCCCCTGCATCATCACGTCCCCTCCCTCGGTAGACGAACCTCCAGCGCCGTCCCCCGACCACGGCCTCGCCGCCTCGACGGCCGGAACGCAGCCGGTCGCCGGCTGCGGCAAGGCCCTGCAATCCAAAGCCATATGTTTGATGATTGTTTCAGACTTGAAATCCCTGGACTTTGGAGCAGATGAGCTTTGTTGTTGGATGGATCAGTTTGTCTCGCTTAGTGCAGCTGTTCCGTTGAAGAGAGGGCACACTGCACGCTCAATATATACCGGCGAGTGGCGCGTGTAGGCGCCAGTGTGTGACGAGACGATGTTTCCCCTGCACAGGTGGCTGGGAAACACACGCTGAAAATAAAGATTGTATTCTTTGACTGATCGGACAGCTGGGGTGGTTGGAAACATCGGCCACGCTCGACTGTTACCAACGTTTTAGTCAGTGGCGGATCCAGAATCCAACCAAGCCCCGGGCCAATCTTTAATTTCAGTGTAGTAATTAGGCTAAGTGCTAGGAAAAATCACCAATCTCACTAATACATAGCTTTAAAAAAATCTGCACCCGGGCCATGGCCCCTGCTGCCAGGGGTGTGGATCCGCCCCTGGTTTTAGTTATGGTTCATATGCACGTGTCAGTGTCGTGGCACATATACTATGTGGATTGACCGATCCTTGTAATCATCGAACTACGCGTCTCGACCGCGGGGGGAGGGGGTTGTTTCAAAATCATGTCAACCTCTTTTATCTTGCAAATTAAGGAGCCAACAACATAAAGGGCCAGATAATCTCTTAGTCCAGTGATTAAAAAAATGGCATCACTGCATAACCCAAACATAGTTGGCACAGTTTTAGGCGTCGTCAACGATGACAAAAACGGATAATCATTTGACTCATGCGTTGCTAACTCACAAGAGAGGCAAAGTTCAGCTGTGTACTCATGAAGTTTCTATATATTTTCTTACCTACCATATACTACACACATCTATTACGATATTTATGTGTCCCTTTGTTTTCAAATCTCTACCAAATATGTTTAATAATATTAAGAATGGAGAAAATATTCACACATTAATATGCATGTACACTAGTTCATCGAATTCACGGAGACGTGTCTTTTTTTTTCACGTTTAAGGTGGTTATTTATATTGTTAAGGGTTATATTAAAAAGAAAACAATTTTCTGCGCATAGATAAATTTCAATGATATGCAGTGCAGGTATACGATGAAAATAAATATTGAGAAACATTATTATATCTTTAACAATGATAACTAAGTATAAAACACATAGTTGGTAAATGAAAGTCAGATTAAAATATAAATAAGTATAAAAGTGTATTATAATTGTTTATGGCTTGTTCCCATGCCAGCCTCACCACCGCCAGAAGCTCAACCTCTGATGGGATGTTGAATTATATTTCTGTATAGAAAATATGGGGGCTTCGCTAGATCGGAAAGGATTTTTTCCTTCAGAGGCCCATTACCAAATGACCTTCATCAGGGACTAAGTCTAGGTTGTCTCACAACACCACTAGTGGAGGCCCCTCTATCATCCGTGAGTAGATGCTTACTCCGTTTCACACTTTTATTGTCGTCATCATCATCATGGTAGCTCAGCCTCTGATGGGATGTTGAATACTCAGTCTCTCTTTTGTCGTCGCCGAGAAATTCAGACTTGGTTTTTACCTACGTATAAGAGAATACAACATGACAAATCAGATATGAGAGTGGTTTTGTATCCATAGTCACATACAAAAAAATGGCGCTTTCCATATGAACACTGAAGTTGGTGTTAAAGGTTAGGAGCTTTAATTAGTAAATCACAAAATTACCTACTTTAGTAAATAACGGAGTTACATGCTTCAGTAAATCAACGCAGCGACACCCGAATGCGTTTGCTCGATCTGTACTAGCGTAATGTCTCGTTTTCAAAAAAAAAAAGCATGAAATTAATGAAGTCAATTCTCTTCCTTCCTCTCCACAAGACACCGTAAGCATGTAATTGTTGAATGAACGATCAATGGACAAACAAGCACCAATAAGGTGAAATTAATTGAGCAAAATCATCCAACGTACGTTTGATCGTCTCGATTCTCTATGCACGGTGCTATACACTCACTACTAGAAATCTCCATATTTCCGACGGTGAAATCTAATACCCGACGGCCCGTCGGCTAATACACTAATAACCGACGGTGTCGTTTATAGCCGACGGTGATTCACTTCCCCTCGGGTATGACCTCTAATAACCGACGGTACAACTTATTTCCCGACGGGGATAAACTAACTCTCGGCTAACTTAACTCATACCCGACGGTGAATTTGAATACCCGACGGCTGATATATTACAGTCGGGTATTACATTGTATAACCGACGGGTAATATGTGCCCGTCGGTTATGAACCGAAATGACCGACGGGCTAAATCTAGCCGTCGGTTAAATTACACATAACCGACGGGGAATAGTAATAGCCGACGATGGTTCTATCAATTCCGTTTGTCCGGCCAGCTCGCTTGCAATGGCGCGTGGGTACTCCGCTAGCCGGGAAGTAAGCGGACTGATTCATCCAGTGCTGTCAGATGGTTCATGAAATTCCACGGAGGATCTCAATCAAAGACGCAAGAAGACCATGCGTGGATCCTCTCCAGGTAATCAGAGTGCTTATCTTACCTCAGTTTCTCGTTTCCCCATCATAACTACTTAGATCTGAATTGTATTCATCGGAGAACAGGCACACTTGTTGTTGTGGGAACACAAGCAGTTATACTGCTAATAGCAAGAAATTTCTCTCTTGCAGCTCACTCCCAAACAACATTTCAGCCCAATCTACACTGTTATTGAACTGATCTTCTTTTCGTTTCCTGATACATGTAGGGAACTGATACAGGAGGGCTCCTGCCTCGACCTTGCCTGGGATGGCATCAGCGGATCTTGACCATGCCAGCGCCAACAAGGTCTGATCTCATTCCAGAAGCCAAGAATGACTTGCATATGTCTCTATGTGAATTTAGCAAATGCATTGGTTCTAGGTCTGGTCTCCATGGTTACATCTAGCTGATGTAGTATTATGTTGTCCTGCCATTGCAGTTTCCGTAAAAATATAGCTCACTGATCACCTCCTCTCTATATTTCCCTAATTTTGATTGGTTTTCGGTTCAATTCACGCAGGAGCCTGCAGTTCCTCTAGCTGCTGTCGTGCGAGAGCCAACTGGTGAGGCTGTAGCACCCCAAGTAAGACCTTCGAGTGGTGGGATTGGGGCTAATTCACGTTGCCACACAACCATCTCGATGGTAAGCATGACTCGGTTAGTACGTTGAATGAATCCTCTACTACCACACTTCTTGTTTTCCTGTCTAAATGTATACTAGTAACAGCCGGGATAGATATGAAACAAATTTCTGCATCCAACGTGGTAGTTTAGCACATCCTCAATGTAAACTACCAGCAATTAGGATATATATGAAGTCAATTTTTTACGCATATCTGATACTGCTATTTGATTTATCTTGCCTTTATTATAGGCCACATAAGACTCTCGAGTTGTGGGTTTGCAAGTGGTGGAGCTGCCTCTGTTTGCTATGTGAATTTGTTTGTCAAAATCTGAGTCGAGTGGTATCAGTATCTTGCCATTCTATTTGCTGTCTTAATTACAACAATATTTATTGGTCTAGATAATTGTGTGACTTGTCTATCTTATCTTGCCATCTAGTTAAGATTTTTTTCATTTGTTTTCCCTCATTAGTGTTGTTTTCATCTTTCTTACAACTAATTTGGTGATTTTTGTAGGGAATGGGAAGAAATGATGGAGGTAGTCGCAACAATGAGAATGGCATCTTTGATGATGAGCATGACATTGGTGGTGTGGAGTAGAAGAGACTTTTTAAAGCCATACAACCAATTGAAGTTGTCTGGCTGTAGTGTCTATTTGATGTTTTTTTTTTTCTTTTTTCGATGAATCATTAAGGTTTAATGTGATTTGGCTGCAACTCTAGTTCAGTTTGTGATACATTATCAGATTGTATGTTATTTGGGTCAAATATATTTACAAGCCAGTTCCGAAATCTTTGTGATAGTGAGATCTGCAAATGTGTAACTACAGGTGCTACTACATTAGATAACATTGTGCCTTCCTGAGGACAGGACAGTGATACCGATGATGAGAAAAAAATGCTTGTAGGATTCTGTCTCGTTGATTATTACATTGACTGAAGGTGTCCGTGCCCTCTCAGCTATATAATATTCCACGGGCAGTTAGACCATCAACCATTGTGAAGGCCGACGGGAGAAAACAGCCATCGGGAAATACATAACCGATGGGGAACGATCGGCTATATGTGACCTCAACACATGGCGAGCTGGCCATGTCCAAGTCATAGCCGACGACTCACCGTCAGCTTCTTACCGTGGGTATAAATAATAGATGACAGTACCGTCGGTCATTAGAGTAATGGCCGACCGAGCATCACCGACGGGAAATGACCGACGGTGTACCGTCGGATATCGTCTTAACCGACGGTAAACTTAAATAACCGACGGGAATTCAACCCTTGGCTATATTGGGATATCTAGTAGTGACTGCACTACTACCTTAGCTAGCATTGCTCTGATGCCCTGATAGCTATGGAGGCCACGGCCTTTGCCCAGGCGACCAGCTCCTGCTTCATCCTCCTCTCATCGTGCAACGGCAAATCTACCGCGACGGCAGCCTCAAAGTCCCATCTCGCTGTAGTTGATGCATTGCCGCCATTCCCTGCAGGCAGCGCCCTCGTCGCACCGACGTTGGCATCGACGGTGAGCTCGGAGGCCGCCGCTGCGATTGCCGGTAGAGCACAGGCACCCAAAGCCATGGCGAATAGGCGAGTGAACAAGAACAACCCACACGGCCGGAGCTGGAAATTAGTGTGGGGTTGGCTTCGCTACTCGAGTGCTAGGTTGATCAGTCGATCGGCTGGTGCAACTAGAGCTTTAGTTAATGTTGGGTTTTGATCTTTTCCAAGAACAATATGAGAACTGATTGGGTTTGCCCTTTCCCTAATTATTATAGGCATTAAATATGAGAGTGCTAATTGGGTGAAATATTGGGTAGATAGATTTTACATGGCCAATCCCCGTTTACCTAGGTTATAGAGATTTGCCAAATACATCATATAAACCGAAACGGAGGGAGTATCATATATAGTAATAAATGATATAATATATGAAAGAGAATTGAGCATTCAGGTGGGACCACAACTTTATGTTCCCATTCATTTTCTATTTGCCTAGGAAGGGTTTCCCTAACCCACGTCATCCGTTCCACGGATCCAGGTGTAGAACATTGGGTGAGTTGGATCGATGTGGCCGGTCAAGGGCGACCAACGGTCATGTCGATTCTATTGTGATTGATAAGCTAGCGATAGTATTCTATCTCCACTAGGTAGGCGAGTTGATTAGCCACAATGGGACTATTATAGGTAGTATCATGCATACCATGTTGTCGAAAAACTGATGTGTCACTGCAATTAATGATGAAATAGATGATGGTGGTATCATAGGTAGATACCGTAATATAACAATGAGTTTATAGCCTAATAAATGCATACTTATATGATACTACCTCCATTTCGGTTTATAGGATATAATTCCAAAATCAGGTTTTTCCAAGAATAAGATGCAATTTAGACATTTAATGAGCAATTAGAAGAGAGTAAATGAAAGGCAACCAATGCATGCCCACCAATTTAGTCAATTAATGAGTAATTAGGAGAGAGAAGAGAAAACAACCAATGCATGTACAACAATTACGCTACTCAATGCACCAGTAGTTAGCCACCTAGGTTGGAGAGATTTGCCAAATGCATCCTATAAACCGGAATGGAGAGAGTACCACATATATGTTACTATCCACTATGGAGATAGTAACATAGACTAGTATCTTATGCATGATACTAGTGTATGATACTCCCCATTGTGACTAGTCTTACAACGTTTACATATCCAACTTTGTCAATTTTGTCGCAGTGAAAAATATTTGTACAAAAGCCCAAATGTCAAACCTTCGCAATAGAGAATTCCATAATCCTTTCTGATTTGGTGGAGTATATACATTGGCAAATGTGTCATTATATTAACGCAAGTGGTGTTTAAACTCGATGGATTGACAGTGATGTCTTCGAGTCAAGGTTTTAGATTTTGTCCTGAGAAAATTGAGACTCGCCAAATCTCTAAATTTTAGAACTTAAAAAACATTTTGGGACTATTAATTTATTATTCTTTTTCCAAATTTAAGCAAAATTTTAACATATTTGGATTCATTTGAATATCGGAGTTTAGTTCTATATTTCGAAACAAATATGTTTCGGAATCGACCAAAATACCGGAATTTCAGAAAATTTGCCTCATTGACGCATTGCTACCGAAAAATATCCACATGTTTTGTAATGGTGATTCAATCAATTGACAAAGACAAATAAGTATTTCCTTTCTTCTTGTAGCGATATTTTGGCAAGAATCTCTTAGGAATGTGTAACCATATCCTTATAATGGTAGTTTACATATGCATGTTAATCTGTATGAACATATATAGATGCTCTCAAGGGTTGTTTAGATCTTGTCGAAATTAAGTTGACATGTGGCTCTTTTGTTATTGACAATGGACTTCGTACTCGTTTTTTGAAAGATACATGGCTTGGTGATAGGTCTTTATATCTTAAATTTCCTTCTCTTTTCAATAATGTGAAACACGGAATTGTTTTGGTTGCGGATATTCTTGCAATAATGTGACATAACTACCTTGCAATTAGAGATTTGACGTTGTCCCGTCACTGCGCCCTTCCAAAGAAATACAAACACATGTAACCGACATTGTAAAGAGCCTGTTCGATAAAGATTGCTCCATTTCACTTCTATCTCTAGTTTCTTCCCGGAAAAAAAATGTGAACGTGACCCTGGTTGTCGTGGTGGTATCATGGCAGATGCCATAGGATGGCTAAAGAGCGGGGCCGATGGACGCTGGAGGATCCGGGAGAGGGCTAGCGCGCTAAGGAGCACACACAGATGAACTCACAAGCACAAGAACACACACGATCTACCCAGGTTCGGGGCCCTCGTGAGGAGGTAAAACCCCTACTCCTGCCTGTCCCTCTCTGTATATCTCGGTGTCACACGTACAAAGCTGCTCCTTGAGCTGTATGATCCCAACAATGAGGATGAACACAAGGTAGAAGATGTAGCTATGGGGGGAAATGTCTCTCAGTGCATCGTCCCTCACGCAGGAGGGGGTGAGGCCCTATATATAGGCTAAACCGAGTTACTGAAGTGCCCCTCCACTAGCAACGGTCACATCTCCGAATCGGCACTGCAGACGCGCACGCCTGCGCGTCATGATTGTCTCTGCACAGTGGACAGGACATGGCTTGACCATGTCCTGTCCCAAATCTCTGCTCCTAGGTACACCCGAGGTCAGCGGTGTCCTTCTCCTGCTCCCACGCGCGTCCTTGGTCAGCAGAGGTAAGCCCAGTCACCTCAGACATGCGCCGTACCGCACGCCGCCACTAGTACAGAACGACACATCGGATACCCCTCTATGGAAACGGCACGAGTTAGGCGACAGAGAATCGCGATTTTAGCGTTGCGGACGAGGCCTGGCAGAGGCTGGTCCGTCAACATTGGTTACGGAGAATTTTATATCTCCGTTACCAAAAGTATTGGCAACGGTCATAAATTTGTCTCCGTTTCCAATATGTATCTCTATGGCTACGGTTGTTTATGTATATCCGTTTGCGATGTGCTTGGGAAATTGCAGTTGCAATCTGGAAGCGCGCCTGTTCAATGCGGCTTAATTCACGAGGGATTGGAACCGCCTGATCGACGCTAATAAAATGTGACTGGAACCGCGCGAAGCCAGGCAGGTCCCGCATTCTCCCCTTCGTTCTCTCCCACATTATCTACCACACTAGCACAACCGCCATGGAGGAACCCTGGTGGCAGAACGAGGAAGTCCTGAGCGATGACGCGAGCGCGGAAGACCGCGGTGAAGTTCCATGGTGGGATCAAGACGGGCCGCCGGACTCGGACCCCGACGACTCGGACCCGCCATCTTCACGCTCTGTAGAAGACGACTCCGATGACTCGGACCCGCCGTCTTCACGCGAAGGAGAAGACGACTCCGAAGAGGACGAGTCGCCGGAGGAAGAGGAGCCGGAGGACCCGCCGGAGCCATATTATTCTAGCCAGGAAGAATACGACGCCGACGACGACGACGAGGAGGAGGCGCCGGAGGAGGAGGCATCGGAGGAGGAGGCGCCGGAGGAGGACGCGTCGAAGAAGGAGGATCACGCTCCGGAGAAGGAGGCGCGAGAGGAGGATTCGCCGGAGAAGGACGCACGGCCGGAGAAGGAGGAGCACGAGCCGGAGGAGGAGGAGGAGGAGCACGCGCCTGAGGAAAAGGCAACCGGCAAGAAGCGACGCCGCGCCGCGGATGACAATGGCGCGGAGGCAGGGCGTAAGCAGAACAAGTAGAGTAGATAGTTAGTTTAATTACTCTATCGATCCTTTGTAAGTAGGCCCAGTGTGTCAGTGAAGAAATTAGAAGAAACGGTTGTTTATCGCCTCCGTTTGCGATGTTATATGCTATAAATGTGCCACTGCGGCAACCCTAACGCTCTCGCTCTCACTCTCACTCTCACTCCACAGTCATAGTGTGGCGGCGGCTCCAGACCTAACCCTTATCTCGCAGATCTGAGCGGCGCGTCCGGCCGGCATCGCCGCCGTGCATCTTCCCCCAGCGGCGCGTCGGCGCATCTTCCCCCAGGGCGCGTCGTGAGCCGCCGCGCATCCCCCCAGCGGCGCGTCGGCGAGCCGCCGCGCATCTTCCCCGAGTATGTCGCCGACGCGGATCTACTGGTTTATTGCCGTGCATCTTCCCCGGGTATGTAGCCGACTAGATCTTACATTTTGTTTAAAGTAGCACAGAAAACTTGTCTAGTATTTGAAGTCTAGTATTGTGTTCTGTCTAGTGCCGATGATGAATACACCCCTCGACACTAGATCTTACATTTTATTTAAAGTAGCATCTACCGATCTAGTATTGTAGTACTGTCTAGTATTGTAGTATTGTGTTCTGTCTAGTATTGTAGTACTGCTGATGATGAATACACCCCTCAACACTAGATCTTACATTTTTTTAAAGTAGCATATAAAACTTGTCTAGTATTTGAAGTCTAGTATTGTGTTGTGTTTGTTTTTAGTACTGCCGATGATGAATACATTACCTTCAACTTGTCTAGTATTTGAAGTCTAGTATTGTGTTGTGTTTGTTTTTAGTATTTGAAGTCTAATAGATTAATTTCAACCCTTTGTCAATGTGCTAATCCTCGTTATGGTTTTGTGTAGCTAGTGTATGAAGTAATAGTATATTTCGGCGACAATGCATAAAAATGGTGAGGCAATTGAAGGTAACATCACCTTCAAGTTCTGCCTCCAAATCGTTTCGATCGGACAGCAAGCACACGGATATAGGCGCTTAAGGTGTAAATTGTTTTCATCTTAAATTGTATTTATGTCATGTAGCATCATATTTGGCTCTTTTCTAACTAGACATCCATATATTTTATATGCAGAAGCGCCATGCAGATCCAAACAAGCTTTAAAAGAGCTAAATACAAAGTGGGATCATATCCGTGAACCGTCGCTGTTGTGACGTTTCGCTGCACTGTTCAAAACATTTTTTTAATTAAGAGTGTCTTGGACAGTGTGGCCGAAATGTCACAGCGGTGACGTTATTATATTTCGGCGACACCGTCCAAGATGGAGCAAGCCTCGCTCGAGTCTTTTGCTAGGTCGAATTCCGTTTTCGGCGCTTCGGAACTGAGGAAGAAGGTGGAGCTGGAGAAGAGTGGAGTGTCATAAAAGTTAAGTTTAAGGAGGCATGAGAATGATAGGATTAGCGAGGCATGTGTAACTCATCTTTTGATGCTATGTAATGATGACAATTCTTATATACGTTATGAATGGATTTGGTAGCAACTTTGTGCTTCTGCTGTGAGATTTTGAATGTAATTTGGCAACCGAATTGCTCCTGTAGGCTTCTGAAAGAACCTCAATGCAAACGAGTAAAATAGAATCTCCGTTACTGATGCACCGATACATCGGAAACGGAGATGGGTCCGCAACCGTAGCCAACTTATGCCTCATCGGTGACGGTTTTTTGCCTCCGTTACCGATGAAGGCCTTCACATCAGTGACAGGTTCGGGGACACGGACCCTTTCTCCGTTGCTGAAAGGGTTTTTGGCCCGTTTCCGATGTGTCGTTCTGTACTAGTGCGTGCTCCCGTGTCAGACGGGATGTGACAGCAGCGCTGACCACCGTCGGACATAAGGTGCCTTATCATGACAACCCGGCATGGATATGCCGGATTCCCCTTTCCAGAATAACCTTTCCTGCACATAAGACAATACACAAGATACCGACATACAGATGTCGGTCATTATGTCTCGGATCCCTTATCTCGGATCTCATATCTCGGTCAACATATGCCGGTTTGCACCAGCAAGATACCTCGATCCCTTCTGGCCCGGGTTACCTCGGTTTGCTTATGTCGGTATGCACCAACTCCACACCCTGGTCGATCCAGAGGTCCAGGTATGTCGGCTTTTACTATAACTTGGCCCACACCTGGGACCTTGCTTATACCACACCATGACCCTACCCGGGGGTAGCCCCCCGACATTAGTCCCCGAAGCTGGTGCGGTCCTGCAGCCTTAGATGAAGGGCCACAGCAGGTTTAATCAACCGAAACAACCACACCAAACATCCGAAATAACCATGTTGGTTCAACCGTAAAGCCGCTAATAACCTCTCCAACTGATTCCGACATCTGCCCCTGTGTCGATTTCTCCGACACAAGAACTCTGCTGAAGGAGCAAGTCAAGCTTTCACAACCAACTCAAATTAACCCAACCATCCGACATAATCGTGTCGGTACACCTCAAGCATCAGGATAAAACCTCCAATTGCTTTCGCCATATGCCCTTATGCCGGTTGCTCCGACACAAGGCAACTGTTTTATCCTGATCAAACATCCGACATTCTTATGCCGGTTCATCTCAAGCTTCAAGAACCAAACTTCCCACAACCCTCGAGATCTGCTCTTGTGCCGGTCTCTCCGATACAAAAAGATTCCCACAATCCCTCCAAAAATCTCTCCACGGCACGTGGCAGAGAGACGCTGCGCGTTGCCTTGGTTCCTGTGCGCGGACAGACATATCTCTGCACGCACGCCGCCTACATCACGCGATGTCACGTCGCATGGGCACTTGAGTGCAATTGACCGTGGAGTGCCTCCTCGATTCCCGCGCCAGTAACCACACACGATCGCGCCACGGGCAGTTACCCATTTGTGGCCCACGATGTGGTTGATCGTGCGGCCGCAAATACCGCAACCGCGCTGATCGTGCGCGGTTAATCCGCGCGGCCGTTACGGGAACCGCACGCGGTAAAAATGGTAACCGCACGCCCTCACCCCCATAAATAGGGGAGCGGGGATACCCATATCATCTTCTTCCTCCTCGCATCCCTCGCTCGCACTGCCCACCGCGCTCATCTCCGCCGCGCAGCGATCTTCGCCACCGCACAACGCCGGAGCATTCACGCCGCCGACGACCGGAGATTCTCGCGCCGCTGCCGAACGCGCTCAACTCCGGCACGCCCCGCGCTTCTTCGCCTCGCATCGCCGTCGCAACTCCGGTAAGATTCTTGCCCTTGACATTGCCGATGAACGTGTTCATCCTTTCCGATGAACACGTTCCTCTTCTCCGATGAATTTGTTCATCTTCCCCGATGAACTTGTTCCTCCTCTCCGTAGATGCTATTGAACTCAGTTGCTTAGATCCCCTCTAGATCTTCTCCATTGCGTTTCGTACTACCCGTGCAATAGTTCCTCCGTAGGTCCTCCTAGGTTTTCAATTTATAGATCTTGCATTTATTTTCTATTTATCCTTCTCCGTAGATCTTTCCGCCAAACACTTAGCCACAGATTTGTGTTTCCCGCCATTTATTCATTTTCCTCTGTTGCTCCAATGTTCCGAGATACTTATCTCGGTTCAACTTGTGCCTCTGTACAGATCCCTTCCGAGATGTCATCCAGCCATACCCCGGACCCTGCCGAGGATGCCGTCGAAGAGGGTGAGCGCGTCGGGTGGGAAGGTTCCGACGTAACCCAGGCCGAGATAGACTGGCTGGTCCGGACCAAGCGAATTCCGGCACAAGTGATATGCCGGGTTCCCGGCACAGAGGCCGAGCCGAAGCTGAAATCCGGCGAGCGCGTGGTCTTCGTCGTGCACTTCGAGCGCGGCTTTGGACTCCCGGCGAGCGAGTTCTTTCGATCTTTCTTGGATCGGTTCCGTCTTCAACCCCATCACCTTCCAGCCAACGCCATCACCACGCTATCTGCGTGCGTCTCTTTCTCCGAGGGATACCTCGGACTCTGGCCCACCGTTGAGCTCTGGGCCAAGTACTTCCAACTCCGGAAGCAGAGTGTCCCGGATCCGGAAAAAAGAACTTCCCCAAGGAGATGACCCCGTGCAGAGCCGCTACCATTATACCTCGGAGAGGTTCCATCTTTCCTCGGATTCAAGGCCTGGAGTCATGCCGGAAATGGCAGCGCACGTTCTTCTACGTGAAGAGCCCAGACAGCCCAGACAATGTCGACCTTCTGAACCTGCCGATATTCAACATCGCCACCCCCTCTGAACAGTTTAACTGGTCCCTCAACCCGAAGGAGATGAACCTCGAGATCAACCAGATTCACAAGATCGTCGAGGAGCTTGTGGGAGCAGGCTTAACGAGCGATGATCTCCTGAGGACTTTTATCAGCCGCCGAGTCTCACCCCTCCAAGACCGGGTTCACAAGATTTGCCACATGAGTGGCAAGTATGATCCAACTCGGA
This sequence comes from Poa pratensis, assembly GCA_947311845.1. Taxonomy (NCBI): domain Eukaryota; kingdom Viridiplantae; phylum Streptophyta; class Magnoliopsida; order Poales; family Poaceae; genus Poa; species Poa pratensis. The sequence goes on from CAMZMU010000063.1 coordinate 68,973,419, forward strand.
TCAGCACCCACGAGCTGACCCAACCCGAGGTCAGAAGACGTGTCAAGGCAATTGCCCGCACGACGATGACCGAGGAATGGGAATGGGGTCTAGAACCTCATGACAGAACTCGGCTTCCGGAGCAAGTAAGTAACCTTGCAACTTATACCGACATACTTTTTTCTACCGAGATAACTCTTATGTCGGCCCCATACTCGGCTCATAAAGTAACTCGGTTTTACTGCTTCTGGCTTGCAGAGGTTTACCCGGCAAAAGACTGAAGATGGAGAGGATCCCTCCACCAAATGGGGCAAAGATATCCCTGCCCCGGCCGTCGCCGAGGTAGAAGACCCGGATGATGAGGATCAGCTGCCGATTCCGGCTGCTGGCGCCCCTACCTCGGGTAAGCCTCGAGCCCGAGCCTCAATCCGAGATTGGTCGGACGATGATGATTGCGAAGTGTTAGAGATAATTGATGCTCGTCCCATCGCATATGCTCACCCAGTATCCTCGGCATCAGCTAACCCGGGCGGCCCTGCTCCGAGTGCACGCCCTGCTACCACGGGCAAACAAGTTGGATCTCGCAAGCGTGCAGAGACCGGTACCTCGAATACCGGGACCTCCACATCCTCAGATCCAGCAGCACCGAAGGCGAAGCGGCAGAAGAGAGGAGCGGTTAAGCCGAAAAGGCCAAGAAGACACCGCCAGTTACTCAAGGGTAAGATACTCTTTGCCGACACAAGCTCGCTTCCTTTTTTCCTTCTCCCGGGATAATCATTCCCCGAAATAACACTTTTTCTTGCTTGATGCAGTGCCGCCCTTGAAATTAACCAGAGTGCCTCCTCCATGCGCTCACCCCTTCCGAGTGCAGCGGAACCTCGGTCAAGTGACCCCGGGGTACACGCCACTCCATCCGTCATTCCCGAGGTCGTGGTCCTCGACCAAGATGATGGCTCCGGTGCCCCCACCGCGGAATCCGACATTCCGCGGGCCGACACTTCGGTGACACCGGACCCACAGCAACCACCACCACAACAACAACAGCCACATCAACAGCAACCACAGCAACAGCAGCAACAGCAACAGGAACAGCAGCAACAGCAACAGAAGCAACGGCAACAGCAACAGCAGCAACAAAAGCAGCCGCCGCGGCCGAAGTCCACCACAAGTCCACCGAGTTAGTAACTCGGAAAGCTACTCCACTGCCCAAGCCGGCACAGAGCCAAGTGGCCACCGGGAAACAACTTGTCAATCCGGAGAAACAAGTGGTGTTGACTCCAACCACTACACCGGAGCACCAAGCTCTCACTGCCTCCGTCTCCCGAGTTACCACTGGCAGCTGGGTTTTCCTCAGCTTCGAACTCAAAGCGGACATAGCTTAGGCTCGGAGAAGCAGTACCACATGGACTGGAATGCCGCCGACACTAGCGAGGTCTCCTCTGCGAACCCGGTCACCCAACATCCAGCTGGACCCAGTGCACTTGCTCAGGCCATGCACAACTTGCAACTCTCGACCCTTCGAGCCAGCAAGCTTGCCGAGGTATTTTTCCTCAGCCAGACCTTTCTTTCCTTTGTAATAGATGATAAACATATATAATCCCCAGTCCCCGAGATTCGGGTCGAGTGACCGACGCTCGCCCGAGTAAAGATCACTCGGCGCGAATCTTCACAAAATTCCCATCATTAATCTCAAAAAATCCGACATTCAGGATCTTCAAAAAATCCGACATCAGGATCTTCAAAAAATCCGACATCCAGTCCCCGAGATTCTTGTCGAGTTTTACTCGGCACGAATCTTCAAAAAATCCGACATTCAGCTTTACTCGGCATGAATCTTCAAAAAATCATACTAACCCTTTGCTCTTTTCAGGATTGCACCAACGCCCGGACCACAGTATTTCAGAAGCTGCTTCTGGACCACAACAAACTCAAGAGGTCCCACAAGCAGCTTCAGGAGCGCTGAAGAACAAGGAAGCCGCGCACGCCACTGCCCTCCAGAAGGAACGACACGAAGTGTCTCGGCTCCAGGAGGAACTTGCTCGGGTCCAGGGCGAGAAGACCGACATTGAGAAGGCCCTGATGCAGAGGGAGGAAGCTGCGCAGAAGCACAAGGAAACCCTCGAGGCGACCGAGGTTCGCGCTACCTCGGCACAAGGAGAACTGGATGCCCTCAAGGCAAAATCCGACATCTGGCTGCGCGAGCTCACCCGGCTTAACAAGGAGATGGACAGTAAGTTTCTTTATCCTTTCTTTTTGTTTCCATTGCTTGTACCGACATTAAGTATATGCCGGTATATAACTCAATTCGGTGATAGCTTTTCTATCTTCAGATCACTTCTCCCACTCCAAGGCCGCTGCAATCAACACTGTCCGCAGGGCACGAGCAAAAAGAGCCGAGGCTGGCCCAATCCCGGAGGAATGGGATATTGAAGATCACCTGACCGCTCTGAACGCTCGCATTCTCCTCTGAAGGCCATTGGCATGGATCTTCTTGATGCTGGCATCCGAGCTTACCGAGCCTTATGGCCAGGATCTCAGACTCCGGTCAGCATTGAAGAATTGTCCAAGTGTCTGTCGGGGGCCGAGGCCAGGGTCCGAGAGTGGAGATCTTCTGCAGCTCGTGCCGGAGCTGATCAAGCCCTGACCTTTGTGCTCTCCTGGTATGAGGCCATCAACCTCAATGCCGTGCGCTCCCTGCGCCAAGGCTCCAAATGGACCTCAGATCCGACACTGATAGAGAGCCGCAAGGAGGCAGCCACCTTCATGGCCAGCTATGCTCCCACCCGACACTTCTTCCTGGTCCAGCCTACTCGGGGACGAAGAAGATGACCAGGATGATGAAGAGGGTGAAGACGAGGAAGATGACATCGATGAGGAGATTGAGGTCGAAGCTCCCGACACTGCCAGTGCCGGAGCCACCGACACTGCTGCTGCCGGAGCAACCGACATCGCTAAGCCGACCGCGACCGACACTGCCAAGTCGACCGCGACCGACACTTCTGAGAAGCCGGTATCCGACACTGCCGGTGCCTCGGCAGCCACTCCAACACCCGAGGTTGCTCCAACAACCGAAGCTTCTCCTGCCGCCGAGACTGCGTCCGCTATCCCAGCTCCTCTGGCTGCCTAACTTATACCAAATGAACTATTAAATCCCCGGAATGCCGGGTGCAGATGTAAATATACTTTTAAGTATCTCGCAGTGCTACTTTTATCCGTGCTACTTTTATCATATTAGTTTCAACAAGACAGGCTCAATGCCGGATCACTTTGCACCAAGTCCCCGAGTTTACTTTCTTGTTTACTATACTTAGTAATCTCTGCTCTTGTCTACCATTTAGGCGTTCGACAGTCGAGTCACAAGATCAACATTATAGCATACAATACTTGTAAATTTTGAGGTAAGGTTTAGAGTCATCCGACACAAGGAAAAGGAAAGAAAAAACCGGGTTAGTAAACGACATATGTCGGATCTTTTTAGGACCGAGTCCCCGAGTCCATTTTCATGTTTACCATATACCATAACCTCTGCTCTTGACTGCCATTTCGGCGTTCGTCAGTCGAGTCACAAGATCACAACAAAATAGCATACATTACTTGAACTTTGAAACGAGGTCTCAAAATCATCCGACATATGAACAACACAGAAAACCGAGATAAAACACAAGCATATAGACAAAGGCAGTCCCCGAGTTTCTTTTCGGAGTGCCGGCATTTTATTCAAAGGAAAACCGAGATACATACATTGCGCCCTTATGAGTAAAAGGGGCGGAGTAGAGCTACATTCCAGGGTCTTTTGGTCTCCTCTCCGGATTTGTCCATCACATTTTTCCTCGGTGCCTGCGCATCTATAAGATAGTATGAATCATTGTGCAGAGCCTTGCTCACAATGAATGGTCCCTCCCATGGAGGTGACAACTTGTGTCGGCCTGCTTTGCGTTGCACTAGCCTCAACACCAAATCTCCCTCTCGGAATACCCGAGGGCTGATCTTCCGGCTATGATAGCGTCGGAGATTTTGCTGATATATAGCTGACCGAGATAAGGTCAGTTCTCGTGCTTCTTCGAGCAAATCAACATCATTTTCCCGAGCTTCTTTTGCCTCGGTTTCAGTGTACAGCGCCACTCTCGGCGAGTCATATTCCATGTCGGTCGGCAGGACCGCTTCTGCTCCATAGACCAGAAAAAATGGCGTATAGCCAGTTGAACGATTCGGTGTGGTCCTTAGACCCCACAACACTGCTGGTATCTCCTCTATCCAGCATCCCGGAGTTCGCAACAGTGGTTCAATCAACCGGGCTTTGATACCGGCTAACACCAACGCATTTGCTCTTTCCACTTGCCCATTTGCCTCTGGGTGTGCCACCGAGGCTATGTCCAACCGAATTCTTTTTTCCGCACAGAACCGAGCAAACTCTCCCACAGCAAAGTTTGTGCCATTATCCGAGATAATGCTATGGGGGTAACCATATCTCAAAATGATGTCCTTCAAAAAGGACACAGCTGTGTGACCATCACACTTCCGATTGGCTTCACCTCGATCCATTTGGTGAACTTGTCCACCATCACCAGCATATGAGTCATGTTACCTCGGGCTGGCCTGAACTCTCCCACCATATCCAACACCAAACTGCAAAGGGCCAAGTGATTGGAATTGTCTTGAGTGCCGAGGCTGGCAGGTGGATCTTTTAGCAAACCTCTGACATCCCTCACACTTTCGGACGATATCTTCTGCCTGGTTCAAAGCACTGGGCCAATAAAACCCATGCCGGAATACTTAGCCACCAAGGCTCTTGATGAAGCATGATGACCACACTCTCCCTGATGAATCTCCAGGAGCATCTCTTGCCCTTCCTGCGGCTCGACACAGCGCTGCAGTACCTCGGTCACACTTCTCTTGTATAACTCCTGGTTGATGATGGTGTATGCCTTGGATCTTCTTTGCACTTGCCTAGCCTCAACTTCATTACTTGGCAAACTCCCGTCCATCATATATGCCATTATTGGTTGTGCCCACTCCGGCACAGGACGCACAGGAAAGACCGGATCATCCACCTCCATGAGATCAACCGACATTGCTTCTTCCGAGATGAGTAACCAGTCCCCGGTTCTGCCAAGCAGTCCCCGGGTTTTCCCAAATGCACCCGACATCGACGTCCATGGGAACAGCACCAGACTCCGGTTTCGCCGGGATAAAGATTGACTCGGACTCGGGCGATGGTTTGATTGATGGCTTCCTCAAATGCTCCAAGGCTATGCCGGGTGGAATTGGATCCCGGGATGAACCTAGCTTGGACAGTACATCGGCGGCTTCATTTTCAGCCCGAGGTATATGCGTGAGCTCGCAACCTTCAAAGAACCCCGAGATCTTCTGGACATGAAACCGATACAACGCCATGTTGGCGTCTAAAGCATCCCAATTTCCCGAGACTTGCTGCACCACCAGATCCGAGTCTCCGAAGCATTCTATCCGGCGAATACCAATTTCTTGGCCACATTGAGCCCATGAACAAGTGCCTCATACTCGGCCACATTGTTAGATGCCGCAAAATGAATCTGCAACACATATCTCAGTTGATCCTTTGGCGAGGTAAGGACTACCCCGGCACCTAAACCAATTTTCGTCCTGGAACCATCAAAGTGCATTCTCCAGTAATTGGAGTCAGGCAATGGTGGCTCATATTGCATTTCGGCCCAATCCACCAAGAAATCCGGCAGTGCCTGAGATTTAATGGCATCTCTTCTTTCATAGTGAGGAGTGTAAGGGGACACCTCGATAGCCCACTTGGCTACTCGGCCAGTTGCATCTTTACACCCAATGATCTCCGAGATAGGAGCCTCACATACCACAGTGATTGAATGCTCTTGGAAGTAATGTTTCAACTTCTTAGCAGCCAGATAGACACCATATGTCATCTTCTGGTAGTGAGGATAGTTCTGCTTGGACAACGAGATCACCTCGCTCAGGTAATATACCGGCCTTTGCACAGTTTTGCCATCCTCTTCTCGCTCCACTACCAATACGACACTCACAACCCGGTTTGTGGCTGCAATGTAGAGCAACATCGGCTCTTTGGGTAATGGTGAGGCCAGTATCGGCGCAGTTGCCAACATCTTTTTTAACTCGGTGAACGCCGCATCTGCTTGCGGGGTCCACACGAAGTGGGTTGTTTTCTTCATGAGCTGATACAAAGGCAATGCCTTTTCTCCCAACCTGCTAACAAACCGACTTAAGGATGCCAAACATCCGGTGAATTTCTGCACGTCCTTGAGACATGTCGGTAACCTCATGCTTTCAATAGCACGGATTTTTGTCGGGTTCACCTCGATACCTCGGCTCGACACGAGGAAACCGAGTAACTTGCCTGCCGGCACACCAAATGTACATTTGTCCGGGTTAAGTTTTATCCGGAATTTCCTTAGATTCGCAAATGTTTCGGAGATCATCAATCAGAGTGGATTTCTCCTTAGACTTGATGACAATGTCATCGACATACACCTGCACATTTTTTCCTATTTGATCATGCAAGCATTTTTGCATACATCTCTGGTAAGTAGCACCAGCATTTCTCAAACCAAATGTCATGACACGATAGCAATAAGCCCCATACGGGGTGATAAAAGCAGTTTTCATTTGATCAGCAGGGTTCAGTGGTATCTGGTGAAAACCAGAATACGCATCTACAAAGGATAACAGCTCACACCCGGCTGTGGAATCGATCACTTGATCAATCCGAGGCAGCGGGAATGGATCCTTAGGACATGCCTTGTTCAAGTTTGTGTAATCAATACACATGCGCCACACAATGGCCACGTTCGGGTCATCTTTTTTCTTTTCCACCAGGACCGGGTTAGACAACCAGTCCGGGTGCAGCACCTCCATGATGAAACCAGATGCAAGTAATCTGGCCAGTTCATCGCCTATCACTTTCTCCTCTCATCCGAGAGACGTCGCATAGGTTGCTTCACCGGTTTCATATCCGGTCTGACGAACAAAGAGTGCTCAGCCAACTCCCTCGGAACACCTGGCAGGTCCTGATTTGACCATGCAAAGATATCCCGGTTCTCACGGAGGAAGTGACTGAGCTCGCCTTCCTATTTCTCCGTTAACCCGGTACCAATGATGACGTTGTGGTCCGGACATGCCGGGTCAACATTGATCTTCTTGGTCTCCTTGGGCACCTCGAAATTTGCATTCTGCTCCGGGTTAGCCATACCCGGCATGCCGAGTTGCGCGGACTGAGCCAATGCCACCACTTCATGGATCTTCTTCTTCTCTGCAGCGATAATCAGTGACTCGGCCAAGCACGATCCAGCCGAGGCACACTCCAGTGCACGCTTGTAATCACCCGAGATAGTGATGATGCCATTAGGACCCGGCATTTTCATCTTGAGGTAACCCACATGGGTTGATATCATGAACTTGGACAGCGCAGGCCTGCCGAGTAAAGCATGGTATGGACTTTCGAGGTCCACTACCTCAAACTGGATGCTCTCAGTTCGGCAGTTTCCTTGGTGCCAAACAACACATCAACCCAAATTTTGCCCATAGGTGCACATGAAACACCCGGCACTATACCATGAAAGGTTGTAGAACTCGGCTGCAGCATATTTGCCGAGATACCCATCTTCACCATGGTGTCTCGGTACATGATATTGATAGCACTCCCATTATCAATGAGAACTCGGGTGAACCGAACATTGATGGTGGGTCCAAAGAATGTCGGATCCACCACCAATGCATAACCTCCCGGAGTTGGCATAACTCGGGGATGATCCCTTCTGCTCCAAATGATCTCTTGCTCGGACCAGTGCAAATACTTCGGCACTGCCGGCATAACTGCGTTCACCTCCAGTGCACGCCGATGCAAGCTCTTCTTGTCAGTTGGCTCGGTCACAAAGACCACATAGCTCTGATGAGCTTCTCTGTAATCTCCCTGGGGATACTCTCCCTGCCTGCTGGGACCAGTGTTGTTGTTGTTCCCTCCGACATTCACCTGATTCACAGGTTTCGGATCTGCTTGCCTCGGAGCTGGCGGATTCACCGGGATAGCATTTGCTCCGGTGAGCGGTAAGTTTTGCCTCGGCGGAATTCTCTGAGGTGCCCCCGCCTGATTTCCTCCGGCTCTAGCTCCTTCCCCCCTTGTGCGCTGATACCAGCTGCACTGCCGAGTTGTATGGTTTGCGGCCTGCGGATGTCTTGGGTGTGGAAACTGCAAGGCCCATCCAACATAGCCTCATAAGTTAAGGACTGCTTCTGGTCACCCCATGGCCTCTTCCCTTCTTGATTCTGGCCCCATGCTGGGCCGTTGTACTTCGGACGCTGGCTATTGCCGGCATCTGGCTGGTCTTGGTTTACCGCTGCAACCTGGTTTGAGCCATACCGGTAATCCGGCTCTCTCCTCTTGTTTCCGAAGTCCTGGCGATCGTTCTGCCTGACTGGCCCGGGTCTGTTATTCACCGGGTATCTTCTACTCGGTTCCACCGAGTTCAGCAAGGGTTGCATCGGATCACCCAGTGCATAGCTATCCGCAATCCGGATTGTCTCGGCCAGGGTGGCCGGCATCTCCTCTGCAACTTCTGCCAGAGCATGGAGCCGTGTCGGCACCCTGGGCAAACCAAGATATGGCCTGCGCCTCCACAACTCCTTCACAGGAATTGCGAATAGTACTCCACCGGGTCAAGTAATCCCGGTCAGTTTCATTATCCCTCTGCTTGCACATCGCAAGCTGCTGAGGACGATTCGGTCTCTTGTATGTGCTGGAGAAGTTGCTAACAAATGCTTCTTCAAAGTCCAGCCAGCAATCAACGCTGCCCTCTCGCAGGTTGTTCAGCCAGATCCGGGCTGGCCCTTCCAACATTTGCGGGATATACCTCACCGCCCATCGGCGGTTTCCTCCCGCGATATGCACTGCCGACACATAATCTGTCAGCCAGTCCTCCGGCTTAGTACTGCCGTCATATGTCTTTGCGCCTCGGTTCAACTGAAAGTGCCGCACCGGTGGCTCCCTCATGATCCGAGGTCCAAAGCATGCAGGGCCAGGTGGACCTTGCTCTTCCAGCATCTCGGACATATAGATCCTGTCCAACTTGTAGCGTGCATCATTTGGTGACAACTGGCGAGGTCCCAACCGAGATCCCAGTGCACCTTCATATCTCGGATACCCGGCTTTCTCCATAGCCGAGTAACCATCATCATAACGGTTAGCCACCTGGTCAACACCTTGTGGCTGCTGGACATGCTCTACATTTTGCTGCTGCTGGGCGAGATTTTGTGTCGGATACCGAGGTGGATAGCCTCGGCCAGCCGAGTTAACTACTCCGGCACCTGGACCGCCCGGACCGGGATTGCTTTTACCCCGGCCGGCACTGCCTCGCCCAACTAACTGTTTTCCGGCACATGCCGGATCATACACCTGTATCTGCTTGCTCTTACCGGAGTTTACACTCCGGTCCCGATCTCCACCGACATGCGGTGATGAAGCTTGCCCCTTAGATCCACTGGCTCCCCTAGCCGAGTGAACAATCTCGGACCCACCTGCAACTGTGTTAGCCTTGCGATAGGCCTCATTCTGCCGGGTAGCCACAGCTACCAACTCATTAACTCGGTCTTGCTGCCTACGGAGAGCTTCTCCGGATAAGCCTGACAACTCGGCTCTTGCTGCCTCGGCAGCTCTAAGAGTCTTAGCAGGGGAACTATACTTCGGTTTTTCGACCGACAAGTTACTAGGAGTCTTACTGGAGCTAGATCTACCATCTCTAGCAATCTCGGCATTGAGGTTTTTACCCCTCTTGCGCACATCCTCTACTCGACTAGGGCGAGCAGCTACCGGGGTTAAACCATGTGCTTGGTTATACTCACGGAGAGTTATCCCGAACTCTCTCCTCACCTCGGCCATCTCCAGAGCCTCCTGATGCAAGCTCTGACGCCGTGCCTCCAACTCTGCCTCCATTTGGGCAGCATCTGTACCGGCAGCTACCGGCACAGCCAGTTTCTCGATTATCTCCTCGAGATGAGCCGGCCTAACCGGTACATCGGATGTACCGGCCTGGTCTCGGAGGTTCTCCCTCCTCTCCAGCGGCACTTTCGCCGATCTGGTGATCTTGGGGCAGGATTACCGGCATCTCCTTTGCCGGGTTCTCCTTTACCGGCACCACCCGCAGTGCCGGTCATCATGACCTCTGCGCAGCTCCCGGGGCGAGCGCTACGCCGGCCGCGAGCCGCACAGACAGCAGGAGGATCCTCGGCCACAAGCACCTGCTCGGGGTACTTGCAGACAACCTCGGTGGCGACGTAGGTCACGAAGGTGCCGAAGCTGATGAGGCAGCCGTTCGTCGGGAACGGCCTGCTGCCGAAGCATCCAGCATTGTCGCTGATGAAGTTCAGCGAGCCGAGCTTGCAGATGAGCCCGCAGACGACGCGCTCGCCGGAGTCGATGATGGAACCCGTCCGGATGATCACACCAGCCAGCGCCGCTGCTGGCCCCACGGTGGGCGCCAACTGTCGTGGTGGTATCACGGCAGATGCCATAGGATGGCTAAAGAGCGGGGCCGATGGACGCTGGAGGATCCGGGAGAGGGCTAGCGCGCTAAGGAGCACACACAGATGAACTCACAAGCACAAGAACACACACGATCTACCCAGGTTCGGGGCCCTCGTGAGGAGGTAAAACCCCTAGTCCTGCCTGTCCCTCTCTGTATATCTCGGTGTCACACGTACAAAGCTGCTCCTTGAGCTGTATGATCCCAACAATGGGGATGAACACAAGGTAGAAGATGTAACTATGGGGGGAAATGTCTCTCAGTGCATCGTCCCTCACGCAGGAGGGGGTGAGGCCCTATATATAGGCTAAACCGAGTTACTGAAGTGCCCCTCCACTAGCAACGGTCATATCTCTGTACCGGCACTGCAGACGCGCACGCCTGCGCGTCATGATTGTCTCTGCACAGTGGACATGACATGGCTTGCCCATGTCCTGTCCCAAATCTCTGCTCCTAGGTACACCCGAGGTCAGCGGTGTCCTTCTCCTGCTCCCACGCGTGTCCTTGGTCAGCAGAGGTAAGCCCAGTCACCTCAGACATGCGCCGTACCGCACGCCGCGCTCCCGTGTCAGACGGGATGTGACAGCAGCGCTGACCACCATCCGACATAAGGTGCCTTGTCATGACAACCCGGCATGGATATGCCGGATTCCCCTTTCCAGAATAACCTTTCCTGCACATAAGAAAATACACAAGATACCGACATACAGATGTCAGTCATTATGTCTCGGATCCCTTATCTCGGATCTCAAATCTCGGTCAACATATGCCGGTTTGCACCAGCAAGATACCTCGATCCCTTCTGACCCGGGTTACCTCGGTTTGCTTATGTCGGTATGCACCAACTCCACACCCTGGTCACTCCAGAGGTCCAGGTATGTCGGCTTTTACTATAACTTGGTCCACACTTGGGACCTTGCTTATACCACACCACACCATGACCCTACCCGGGTAGCCCCCCGACACTGGTGGTCGATTTCGCTGGAGCAGCTCGCAATGGATAAGAGTAGAATGGATGAGATCGAGTGGTGATGACTGATGATGCTCCGGTTCACGGCGGGAGGTGTCTCTAGCAGAGAGTTCCGTCCCGGCATAGGAGTCTCGATCTGATCTGTTGCGCGCGTCGTGCTCAAGAGGATCCGAGCCACCTAGCTGACGACCAATTGCTTTCAAGAAACGGATGAGCAATCAGCAATTACACCTTGGTTTGTCACTCCAATCAAGGCATCAAGCAATAATATCGGATCTGACGATACAGCGAATCGCATGCACTGCACGTAGCAGCAGCAAAACAGTCATTTAACATTCGGTTTATCTGCGGTTGCCACCCGAGAGGAGCACGTCGGCGACCAGCTTCTCGAGGTTGGCGTACGACCGCCCGCCGGGCCGCGCCGCGCGGGCGCCGACCTCCTTCCACTCCACGGCGCGGCGCCTCATCTCCTTCCCCTTCTCGCCGCACATCGCCTCCCTGATCTTGGCCTCCACGGCCTCCCGCCGCACGTCGTGCCCGATCTCCATGGCCACGCCCCACTCCATGCAGCCGTACCGGCTGTTGGTCTGCTGCTCCGCGAAGAAGGGCCAGCACAGCATCGGCACCCCGCCGCAGAGGCTCTCCACCGTGGAGTTCCACCCGGCGTGCGTCAGGAACACGCCCACCGCCGAGTGCCGCAGCACCGCCTCCTGCGGGCACCAGCTCGCCAGCACGCCCTGGCCCTCGATGGACTCTAAAAACTCCGGAGGCAGCACCGCCGCGTCGCCCTTCACGAGGTCCGGCCTGATGATCCAGAGGAAGGCATGGCCGCTGTTAGCCAGGCCCCACGCGAACTCGAGCAGCTCCTCGTTGCTCATCACCGTGATGCTGCCGTAGTTCACGACTTCACGTACGCCACCGACCCGGGCACCTTGCCGTCCAGGAAGCCGAAGCACGACACGTCCTCCTTCCATAGACTGGAGCCCAAAGCATCCACGGGGCCGCCCTTGGGCACGATCTCCTCGGCGAGGAAGGCCAGAGGGGCGACCGTGTGGATGGGCAAGGTGGGCGGGAACATGGCGCGCATCGCGTCCAGAGCCGCCGGCTCCAGCTCGTCCAGGGTGTTGAGGATCACGGCGTCCGCCTCCGCCAGCCTCTCGGTCACGTGGAGGGCGAAATGGGCCATGTACTCGTCCGGGTCCGTGGACCAGATGAAGGTCGGGAAGTCCTTGAGCCGCATGTGACTGCTCATTCCCGCCGCCCAGTCCACCGGCGTGTCCATGTACCCGTTCGTCAGCTGCTCCGCGTCTGCACGTTCACATGCGTTCATTCATCCGTAAAATCTCTTCTAGTAGCACCGTAAGATGGCAAGAGTCTGTTGGAGACGGTGACCATCAGTACCTTTGAGTGGGAAGATGCCCTTGTCGTAGAGGGCGCGGTAGTTGCGGTAGCCCATGTAGCCGCAGGCGCTGGCCGTCCAGAACAGCGCGCACGGGACGCCGATGTCTCTCGCGGCGTCTAGGGTGAAGCTCATGACGTCGTCGCCGACGACGCAGGTGACCGGCGGCGAATCGGTGAAGGCGTTGAGGTCGGCGAGGAGGCGCTTCAGGTGGGGCAGGCAGGTCGCGCTGGTGAGGCGGCAGAGGGTCGGCACGTCCTGGGTGGCGTCGGCGTCGGACGGTGGCAGGCCGTCCGGTATGGTGGCGAAGCGGAACCCCTCGATGCCGTCGAGCGCGCCGGCGCCGCGGGAGCGGAGGAGGCGGCGGTGGTTGAACTCGGAGTTGACGAAGGTGACGTGGAAGCCCCTGCAGTGGAGGATCTTGGCCAGCTTCAGCATCGGCGTCACGTGCCCCTGCGCCGGCAGCGGCACGCACACGGCGTGCGGTCGCTTCACGTCGGCATCGGAGACCATGCTGCTACGTGAACGTGTACTTGTGAAGCTATGATCGATGGCTGTGTTGAACTGAAGTGAGGAGCAGAAGCTGGTATTTATCGGCATGGCAATGAGCCAATGACTGAATGACATGAGCGATGACACAACTCATCAACGTACTTTTCCCTGCAGCTTCGCGCGTATCATTCATCGAATCATTGCTCCGGACCGACCGTGCAAGCTTAGCCGCCAAAACCACGTACGGCAACGGCCGGAATATTTTTTTTTTTGAAAGGATCCACACTGCGTGTTAGAACAGAATTACAAGGAAGAAACAAGAACACGCAGAAGAACAAGCCATCGAAGCTCCACGCAACAGCAGCACGAAGGAAGCAAACCGTTGAACCGCCTCCATGCCTGACGCCGAACTCTGTCGCCGCAACGCCGGAGAGGAAGACACCAGGCCGCCGCCATCGCCGGAAAAGGGAGCACCCCACTCATGCAGAAGCCGCAGAAGCCGCCCGCCGCAAGCGACGGAACCGAAAGCTCGTTGAAAGCGTACGGCCATGGCGCCTCCTCCCCGGAACCACACAACAACCAAACAAACCTGCGCAGAGCACGAACACGGCTTGCCGGAGCCAACGCCAACTGCACGCCTTGGCCGCACCATCTCCCCTCGCCACCACGGCCGACGGCCGGAAGTTTTTACTATGGTACACGTGTCGCCTTGCACGATTTGACAATTATGTACAGATGTGGACTCATAACAAGTCGACACAGCGTTTTTTCAAATGTAACACAGTGTCAGCCTCTACATTATGATGATGCACACAGCCGACATAGCGTGTATCTTGCCTAGCTACAACAGCAAGGGGAGGAGGGAAATTGACCGGCAAGATGTGCGTGCCGGCCGCCGGTTCTCGTTATGGAAAAAAAACGCCTGATTGGCAGGGGAAGGAGCACCAAACTACCTCCCTCCCGGGTCGCCCCCGCGCGGCGGCTCCAGAGGCTCCAACCCTAGCCAAAAAAAAGAGCCCAAATCCGGCGCGCCGCCGGCGCCGGCGGTGGTGGCGGCACCCTGCCGCCAAAGGCGGAGGGCGAGAGGGCCGCACCCTGTTGCCTCTTCTGCGCGTGGAGAGAAGGTTGGAGGGTTGCGAGGGGCGGCGCAGCGGCGTCGAGCGGGCTGTGCGTGCGCGGCGGCGCAGATGGGGAGATGGGGAGATGTCGGCGTTGGGAGGAGAGCTGCGGACGAGGTGAGGGGGCGTCTGTGGCAGGGACGACCGGTGGCGGCGGCGCGGGCTGGATCTGGGCCCGACTGGGCCCAGAGGGCCGCGGCCGTTTCCGCTGCGTGTGTCGGCTGGCTCGGCCGGCGCTTGTGCCGCCGCTGTTGTGGCCAAGCTGTGGTATCTGGCTGAGCCGGTACGCCTGCCATGGCCGGTCCTGGTTGCGATCCGTCTGAACATCGACAGGGACAAGGGCGGTGACGGTGGAGGCAGAAGTGGCTACTCCGGCGGAGCGGCTGAAGCGGGCATGGCCATGGCAACGGTCGTGGAAGGTGGTGCCGCGGCTGCTGCGGCATGCGGTGGAGCTCGGTGGTTGACGACATGGCCGGGATGCCATCCTGCTGCTCCCGAAGCTTTGCGGTCGGGTTGAACTCCGGGCGAAAGCTCGCATGGACTTCGGTCAGTGCCGACGACGGCGGCGCCCTCGGGCGTCGTTCCCTTTCTTGATTGCGTCGTCGTGGAGCTTTTCGACCTTGTCTAACACGTGGTGGTTCCAAGTTATCCGGGTGAAAACCTTTGCTCCTTCGTGAGCGGGCGGCGGTGACGGTCTCGTCACTACCTTGTTGGAGGCGCCGCTTTGGAGCCCTTGGCCAGCGCGGTGCAACGGTTTCGCGATGGATGTGCAGAATGGCGTGTGGTCGTGGGCGGTGGATGTCGGGGCGGCGGCTCCGGAAGGTGGTGGTGCGTCGAGGCGGCGGCCTCGATCTCCCACGCTACGACGGTTCTATGAGGCAGAACCGTTGTTTAGTGTGGGTTTGGGTGGCGATCTGGATGAAAACTGCTTGGGCAGAGGGTTTGTCGACCCGACTGGATCGTCTTCGGGCAATGCGAAGGTCGATCTGGTTGCTACACCGGGGCGGCGACCCCGGAACAGGCGGTTTTGGTGGCAATCTGGATGAAGACTGCATGGGCAGAGGGTTCGTCGACCATGACTGGATCACTTTCGGGCAATGCGAAGGTCGATCTGGTTGTTACGCCGGGGCGGCGGCCCCGGAGCAGGTGGTGTGTGTTGTGGCGTTTGTCGACTTGGGTCGTGTGGGCGACGGGTCGCTTCGTTTGTGTCATTTTTTTGTACAGATTGTATGGTTTTTGGACCCGGTTTCCCTTATAAACTAGGTCAACTCTTTCTATCTATTCGGGCGGTGGATACGACCACTTTATAGCTCAAAAAAGAAAACGCCTCTTCTAAAAAAAAGGGTTTTGGCTTAGAGCTTCATAAACTCTTTACCCGTTGGATGTTGACGTGAAGACTTTTGTTGGTGAGTTGCACAATAGCTGCAACTAAAATATTCCCAATTGAATAAAGCTGTCACTAGATTTTGTTTGGTTACACTATGATTGCATATTGTTGCATGATGACATTGTTGAATATAAATATATTGTCTAACCCCTTTCCATCAGTTCAGATTTTTGATTTAAATGGCTAGTGCAGCAATTATATATGGTATCAGAGCCAAGAGGTATCAAGTTCGAGACCCCGCTCACGCGGATTAAAAAAGAAAAGGAAAAAAAGATCATGCGACCCGCTCCTATCACATGTTAAGGACTAAAATAGCCTAGACGTGAGGGGGAGTGTTGAATATAAATATATTGCCTAGCCCCTTTCCATCAGTTCGGACTTTTGGTCTAAATGGCTAGTACAGCAATTCTATAGACATAACTCAAAAGGCAAAACCAAAATTACATATCTAGACTTCTTTAGCTTACAAGACGAAGTCCAAAAACCGAAAATAAGCCTAATCAAACAGGAAAGCGATCTAACATCAGTCTACCTTACCAAGGACTAATGTTCGCCTTTTATTTATTTACTCATGGATTATTTAAACCTATTCTAATGCTAAATACATCCATTTCAATGTCTACTAAAATATTTTTTTGATAAAGGGTAATACATTAATATCAAGATGATATCAAGTACACCCAGCCTCCGCAACATGATGTATGGAACGGAAGGAGTATACATATATAATATATGGATCTGAAATGACATCTTGTTTTACTTGATCGTGCAATAGATATCCGGCTCACTAGCTTGTCAACTTTCAACTGAGCAATGGGTGTAACCTACATCACGTATACTACATTACTACGTACTAATCACTCTGTATCATAATATAAAATGTTTTAGCTATTTCAATGCGAACTATATACGGGTGCAAAATGAATGAATCTACACAGTAAAATATATCTACATATCCATCCGTATATTTCTGTATTAGAATAGCTAAAACATTTTATATTATGATACACTACTGGATCACGGGAGTTGCATTGAACATATATTAAAGCTGAAGCTGCTTCAAGTAAGCACTATTCGACTTGGCAGACGTACACGTACCAAATATCATCTACTTCTTCTATAATAATATATCATGAGACTCACACTGCACTTATTCATAAAATTAAGCTGCTTCACGTGAGCCCGTGAGGCTGCCCACAATGGGGAGTAATTTAGACTAGTAACAATGCGGAGTGGGCACGTGCACGCATCGAGACCGGGCAATCTGCTTGAAGTCACATCACATCCTTCTCTACCAACTGATGTAAATCATGTAAGGCCAATTCCGATTTTTTTGAATCAAAAGACCACGCTATATAGACTCCCATCACGTTGAAGCTTTCCTTGTGATCGCTGGCGCTTTTATTAGCCGTCTTGCATCCAAGCGAAGCATTATTGGCGGAAATTGATAGCTCACTGAGCTTACAGCTGGCATCCTGGCCCTCTTTGGTTAGGCTTAATTTGGTCTTTTGGTTTTGCTTATAAGTCACAAAAACATTTCAATAGATGCTTTTGATTTTGGCTTTTGACTATGCGGTCATATAGCAATGTCCAGACTTATAAGCCAAAATCCAAAAACCAGAAAATAAGCCTAACTCTTACTGCTCGGCTAACAACATTAGGATCACGCTATATAGTACTATCACCTTTTCGAAATTTAAGATGTTTTAACTTTTTCTGATTCGGATTACCTAGAGACGTTTTAGTGTAGATTTCCTACTTTCAGTCAAAATATAGTTCATACAGAAATATCTAAAACATGTTATAATTTGAAACGGTGGGAGTACTACTCGTATATACCATCAACTGGAATCTCAGGACCAATCACCGTGATTATAATAATATGAAAACTTAGGGCTAGCTGTTTCTCTAGTGACGATATGATGTCCATGACTGTTATCATACTTACTTCACGGCTAACAAAATAGGACATTTAGTGGCGGGGACAAAAAAATTGAGGTAGGACGTACTCAAAATAGGATGCAAGAAACCAAAATAGTCTAGACACATTAAAAAAATTATGTGATGCCAAACATATTCAGATAGTACAATAAAAACAGAAAACAATACTGATAATGAAAATATATTGCCGTCTAGACGTTCCAAGCAATGGCAAATCTGTCTTTTAAAAAAAATCTTTATCTAACATCATCTCTAATATTTAGAGCAAATCGACTGATTAGAAATTTAGAATGTGAAGTCCTGGATTAAAATTTATGCCACCCTGGAAACCTCAACATGCTATTCGCCAACGATTTTGGCAGAAAGACAGCAAAAATGTACTGTGTAGCATTCAGAGATCCAGAAACGTGCCAGCTAACATAGCTGTAAGCCAATACTAGCACGGAATCAACATAAGTCTGTCGTACCTTGCAAGCTCAAGAAACTAGAATCATCATCTATCTGTCACTTGTTAAGCAGAATGTTTCCACGTTATCTCAACCCGCACAGAACCCAAAAATGATTTGCTGAAGTCTGGGTCACAAGAGTCAAGTAGTACTTTTGACTTGGTTGAGCCTGAGTTCATTCAAAGCACGAAAAACTGATTGGCTAGCCCACATCCACCAAAATAACATGCTCGTAAACAGCAACATATCTCTATGTAGATTAAGCTGCTCCTACGCAAAAATTTGTCATATTTGCTTGAGTGAACTGCACGAGATTGGAACACACCCTGGCACCTTACACAGACATATAATGGGTAGAACCTAAAGCACATAGGCGGCAAGGCACTTGCTAGCAATGATCAATTGCGCTTCTATTTGAAAGAAAAATAACTCGGAACATGATCTGATGGTCACAGCAGAAGCATCATCTTTGTTCATTCTATCACGGCGGAATGATTCTTCGTCTCTTATCAGAGGAGGGATATTCCATGTGCCATATGTATGACCAGATATTTTCCCACCTATTTTTCAAAAACCAATCAAATCAGATTAAAAAATAATTATCAGAATGTCTTCAAACTGCATAAAGACAAACCTTCCCTCGTAGCTTCCTCACACCTTCTCCAGTAACTCACAGAGAGGTTAGGGTCCAATTTCTTCGAAAAACTCTCATACTTTTCCTCAGCTTCACCTATGCACTTGGCCTACAGGTACAGCAATCATTTCATTTCATAGAACGAATTACCTCTCGATTTTTTTAAATAAGTCAAAACCATATGGACGAATTACACTGATTTTGAACTACAAAAATATCATCTGATCTGTGAGTAAATTCAAAACTTATATGAATCTAACCACCTACTGTACATGCCATACATAACTTCTTTGCCGGCTGCCATAACACATGCACTGCGGTTTATGAAGTCATGAATAATTACCCAGTAAAGGAATCCCACATGTTCTATGATCATTTTTTTATTTTAACAAGGTAAGAGTTTGTGTAAACAAAACATCAAGAACACAACAGTGATATATGAAGAAACAAATGTGCATGAAGCCAAAGGCGCAAATAATTTGTTACTCACCAACATCTTTGGTGCATCCAAAGGTCCATATATCGCAGCAAACATGCGGAAGATGTTAAAAGTATTATTGATCACATCGTCCTACAACACAAAAGAGGTAGTTCAACAATTATGACATATACTAATAATCTTATAATTTTCTGTAGTGGTGATATCATTAGCAACACTCACCTCATAGTCGTACCTGCAAGATAGTTAAACAAGTTATTGATGCAAGAACTATTTTCATTGATGTTGTATAGAAGAAAAAAAGAACATCTCTAATTATTGAGATGGTGAACCATAGTTTTACTGTAATCGGGGTTTCTATTTTCTTAGGACAATTATAAATTCGGCTTAATTTTAACTTCATAACCAAAGTGACAACTTCCTTTATGATAAAACTACTATTTTCGGTTGCATATGTATCACCTTATTTTTCAGGTTATAGGTTTTGCACATTTCTAGTCAAGTTATACTTCCTTCCACTAAGATTCATAAACATATCACTAAATCATTTAATAAAACAGACCATATTTGCTATATTCTTCAAGGATAGGAGCTTTCCATTTGGGCACGCAAAAGTAATATTCAGAGCATACTCACAGGTCATCAGATATCTCAACCAGAAATTCCGAGACAGACAAGAACTCCATATGCAATTCATTGACCTATAAATAACCAAAGAAAAATGTCCAGGTATTAAAAGGACAACTAAAAGTTATTGTTTCATAGGAAAAAGAAGTAAAGACGCGTATACCTGCTCACCAGTAAGCCGATACATCATCAGATTAAGAACTCGATAATCAAATGATTTGAGATGGATTGCTTTCATTACATCTTCAATTGATATCTATACAAAACAAATCAGCACTATGTTCGAGTTTGATAGGGAGAAAGGCTATCCAATGCAAAAAAAATGCTTTCATTAGTTACTTCACATTTTCGTGAGCAAGCTGCCAACCCCAATATCTAATCCTCTTAGAGACTATAATGCTTAGCATCTGGTCTCTAATCTTTCAAGTTTCAGTAGTACACTTTGGTAAATTCTACAGATCAACAAATCTGAGTGAATATAACAGATAATCTAAGAAATAGCTCTACTAACCGTATCATTTCTTGATAATGCTTGACAAAGCTTCCTTTCAAGGGACCAATACTGGATGCCAGATCTGAGTTCATTTCGCAATCTAAAATCAAAAACAGGGGGAAATATAGAGCTGATTCAATTGGATATGGTGAATCTCCATAATTACAAATGCATAGAGGAGAAAGTTCCTAACTGGTCTGTCATTAACCCCTGGCACTGAAGAAGATTTTCAAGGGGGTCAAGCATGTCACACAAGGATGCTTCATTGGAAGATTCTGTTTCCCTACCCAACACCTGCATTGGTAATACCAACAATACAAAAGGAGTCAAAAAAGAGCAAGAAAATACCAGCAAATAACTAAAAAGATAGTCAATGTACAGACAATAATACAAGACCGATCAGATTCAACACAGATGGTTTTCCATTTCATATTCCGAAGGAAAACGAAATCGAAAGTTAAAATCTTACTGTTGAGGAAGAGTTGTTGTCTTGGACTAAAAGCAAACTGTTTTCATTTGACACATCTAACTGCAACAAGAAAGATCGAGTTTGTCCAATTGAAAAAATTACACAAGAAGAAACTGTGAAGCGTATAGTTCAGCAAAAACCTGGTATATGTAGCTCTCCGTGAAAGACAGAAAAGGAAGAAACTTGAACACTGATTGTGGTTTGTTAATGTCCAAACCGTGAAATATAAAGTATGACCTGCACTGCCATTTCAAGAAAACAAAATTATAAATAGCATCATTACATGCAATATTTCTAAGGACAAACTTGTAAGGAAACAAATCTGTGTAAGCATGCTTGTGTGAGAACAACCAACATTAGAGACATCACACTGATCCAGTTTCTATGCAAAATAAGCAATGCAATCAAAAGAAAGAACAAAATGCAGTCCATGGAAATTTGTCTCGGTTTTTTACATGAATCTAATGTCCCTAATTCAGCTCACAAGAAAAATCTGAAAACTTGTAGAGAAGAGAATAGGGAAGCATTAGCACATAGTCTTAGAGAAGCTGGGTGCAAGTCCAACTAAATGTCGTCAAAAATATCAAAGAGTACGCACAAAATCTTCAAGTGTGGAATTGGCTCTCGTCATTGCATCATATCCAATCATAGGCACATCCTGGATGGTTAAGTTCTCAGCATTCGTCTTGAACTTCTTACTTGGCCCAAGTAAATCTCCAGAAGATATAGCTTGATCAGCTGCAAAAGAAAGGGAGTAATCTCTACAGAGTACAAGTGCCAGTTAATAAGAAGAGTGCTCAACTGACTTACAGGGTAAAGTGGGGATAATCCTTACTTCGCCTTCACTATTAGAACCTTCCTGACTCACAAGATGTTGTACTTCTTCAAGAGTATCAGAGTTAACCTTACAAAAAACTCTGAATTACAATTCAGCATTGCAAACACTTAAAATAAGGAATAATAATGAAAAAAAGTTACCTCTCTTAACAGCTCAGAGACCAATAGGACTTTCTTATTCATGCTAAGTGAATCAAACGGTTGTACCTGCGCAAACAAAAAGTATAGGGGAAGTAAATTCTTAACATTGAAACCATAATTTGACGAAGAGGGGTTACAAATGCATTTAGTTTGAAGATGCGACAATCATATTGATACTTGAAATGTCAGCAAGAAGTACTGAATTCAAAGGAATGGGAGAAGGCAAGGTATGCTGACCATATGAGAAGATACTCTAATAATAAAGGACTGAAGGTTAGAAGGGAAACTCTTACTCCCTCCGTATCAAAATATAAGATGTTTTAGCATGTTTGGGCCCAACATGTACCTAGACATGTTTACTCTAATGATAAGGGAGTACTTATCTAGAAAATAGGAACTAGTTTTA
Source organism: Poa pratensis (assembly GCA_947311845.1). Taxonomy (NCBI): domain Eukaryota; kingdom Viridiplantae; phylum Streptophyta; class Magnoliopsida; order Poales; family Poaceae; genus Poa; species Poa pratensis. Next base: position 68,995,735 of record CAMZMU010000063.1, read on the forward strand.
ATAATTCAATGAGATATTATCTTAGTTATTATTTATAAAAATTATAAATCATCCTAAAAGGTATGCGCAAATCAAGTTCCCAACTGCTGGCACTTAAGACATGTAAGGAATCGTGCTTTTCCCGCTCCGGCGGCGGGAGGACGGGGAATCGACGGATCTAGGCGTGTACATAGTGTAGGTTTAAGTAGGGCTCCAGCCGGCGGCGGCGGGGCGGAAGAGGCGCGGCCGGATTGGATTTTGCAGGTGGTGGTGCTTCCCCTCGTCGGTGGCGCTCCGAGGAGCTCTGGCGTCGAGCTACCGCCTTCGTCGAGCCTGCGGGTCTGTGGATCTGCAGGTTTTGACTTCCCCTTCGCCGGATTCCGTGGGACGGCGGGTCCGGCGTTTCAAGATCTTCCGAGAGATGCGGATCTTCATCGGCGTGACGACGACGGCGACCTCCGGCGTAGATCCTCTGGGATCGGTGATCGGCGACTTCCCGCTGGCTTGGGGATGCTCCTGATCCAAGGCATCGCGAGGAGTATGAGCAGCGGCGCACCACCGACAGCGTTGCGTCGTCTCCGGCGTGGTCGAGTTGCTCAGGGGCTGGGCTGTAATTTTATTTCTTCTGAGGGCCTCTTTGTAATTTGTCCGATGTAATATCTGTGTCTTTCACCGCAAAAAAAAAACATTACGCGCACAATTGCATAAACCTTGGGGAGTTGGGCTAAAGAAAAAAAAATCTTAACGAGGTTATCGGACTCGTAGAGGGACCAGGGGCACCAAAATCGCTAGAGAATCACGCGCGTACATAACTTATGCATCCGAGATTCCGAGGTGATTGAATTCGTCGAGGCGGCGAAAGAGAAGGGGGGTGAACCGTACCAGGAAGAGGAGGAAGTGGGCGAGGAAGCGGTCCCCGCCGCCCCCGCCGGCGGCGGAGTCAGAGAGGCCACGGGAGCCCATGAGGGAGAGCACCCTCTGCACCTTCTCCAGCTCCAGCAGCGCCTCCATTGCTTCTGGCTGATTCGTTTCGATTTCAGGTTTGTGCGAGGTGAAATCACTGAGAACTGAAAGTGGGGGGGAGATGGAGTAGAAAGAGCGGAGAAGGTTGAGGCCCTGATGTGAAATATGCAGTGATGGGCTTGATGAACATCTGACGGAAGGTGGTCCAGGTCAATAGGTGGGCTTGGGCCAAATTGCAGACAACTTGGTGGGCTTCGAAGAAAGAATACACCTCGCTTTGTACTGTATACGTACTATTTTCATGGCCCTGTCTCGGAATTGTAATTGCACTAGTCCGATTCGGAAATGTGCGGAACCTGCAGCCCGAACATGGCACACAGGTCCTAGCTAGGCACGAGCTGGATTCGGAATTTTGCACATCACCGAGTCGGCTGACCTATGCACCTTTTCTCCGGTATATATACATGCGTATCTCTCCCGTCGCCAAGCACACCACAAGCAGCTAGCAAGATACCACGAATCGTAACTTGGTAAGAGCGGCGTCTAAAGCTTAGCTAGAGCACAGGTCGCAGAAGATATGGCCTCGCGTGCACTCATATCGCTGGCGGCACTTCTGATCATCGTATTGTACTTGGTCCTCTTGCTGCCGGCCGGTGCTCACGCTGACACTGCCGCGCGCCGCCAACTAAGAGGTTCTGGTGTGTAGGCACGGGGCATCTCGGCATGGCCGTAAACTTGGAGAGAAGAGCACGAACCTCATCAACGTGGGAAGCTACGGAGCCGTTTGAGAAAGCATGGACCGCGGCTTGCTCCTCATCTCAGCCGGCCACCCTGCTAGTTTCGAAGGAGAAGACATATCTCGTCAAACAGATCACATTCTCGGGTAAATGCAAGTCTAGTGTTACGTTTAGGCTCGAAAGAAAATTGGTTGCTCCCGCGAGATCTAGCTGGCCAAAAGACAACGGGCAAAAGTGGATCGTGTTTAGCAATGTTGATAGCCTCACTTTGACCGGTGGCAGGACCTTAGATGGGAATGGCGAGATGTGGTGGAAAAATTCATGCCGAGTGGACAAGAAGCTAAAATGCTCGCACGCCCCCAATGGCTTTGTTGCTGAGCAAGTGCAATCAAGTAAAGGTGGAAAATATCAAGCTCCTAAACAGTTAACACATTCACATGTCGGTCGAAGACTATAACAACGTGCTTCTAAAGCGCGTCACAATCAATGCGCCCGGCGGCAGTTCAGAGAACGACGAAATCCACATTGCTCGTACCAAGAATATCTAGGTGATGGACTGCAACATTAAAACCGGGGACGATTGCTTGTCGATTGAGACCGGCACGGAAAACTTATTTGCTACGAGAATAACATGTGGACCGGGTCATGGAATAAGCATTGGAAGCTTAGGTGACAACAACTCTGAAGCGCGGGTTTCAAATGTGACGATCTATAAGGCACACCTCTCCGGCACCATTAATGGTGTCCGCATCAAGTCTTGGCAAGGAGAGAAAGGATACGCCAAAGACATCACGTTCGAGGATATGACAATGGCGAATGTCAAGAATCCCATAATCGTTGACCAGAACTATTGTACTATGGCCGATCCTTTGAAGCCAAAGGTTTGCGAGAAGCAAACTTCGGCAGTGTAGTTTAGCAACCTTCGGTTCAAGAATATACGAGGCACGAGTGTAACAAAAGATGCTATCAAACTAGACTGCAGCGACACAGTCCCTTGCCGTGACATATTGCTGCAAGATGTGAACCTTATTTTCAAGGGGAAAAAGAGCGCATCTGCAACAAGCATATGCAACAACGTGAAGCTGAAGAATACCATCAATGTCACCCCGAAGACCTGCTGAGACACATGTGTCTATTTCTTCAATCTTTAGTGTACTTGTAAATTGTATTGTATGTAATTAGGAACACTAGTATGTACAGATCATGTCATACAGTGTGTCACTTATATATGATTAGAGTTTATGCTACCGATATTTTATTTCCTAATTACTTAGGAATGATGTGACCAAGCGTAATCAAGCTTCTCAATGCTGCACTTCTAGTGGCGGAGCGGGTCAGCCTGACTAGTGCACATATGTTTTTTTTACAGCTATGACTCTGTGAGTACTGTTCAGATTCTCAGCAATGGTCAGCTGGGAAGCACACACGCGGCCGGTATGACAAGAACCTTTCAGGGGGCTGATGCGAGGTTGGTGGAGACGGAGTCCAACGACACCTGAAGCAGCACGCCATGCGCGTGAGACCACAAGGTGCCGAACTAGTGCTATCGCAGAGTAGTGCAGTACTGTGCACGTATGATCCTTGGAAGTTGGAACGACGGTGCACGCATGATTGATTCGCTTGGCAACGTCAACGCTGCCGCGAGAAACACACGCTCTTGCATTTGAGTAGCCGTTCCCAACTCAGCTAGTTTCATGCTGAACACGCCACAAAGCTAGTGTGGATGACTTTGTAGCTAGTGTGGCCGGCCATTTTGGCTACACATGAGACAGACCATGTGCTTCGGAGATGCTCGCATTTGAGCATATGTTTACTTCTGACACCGACGCCTAAATTGTAGGCTCGCAGTTCCCAAAAACGCTTGGATGCTCTTCTGTTTTATACTATCGCCGGCCAACTGGACCTCATAAAACATATATAACCGTTGGGCAATGTTCAGCTTGATCTCGACCTTGGACTTTCGCTGCCGTGGATCTGAATTTGGCACATGTCAAGCAACCTCACAGGCACCGGCACTGCATTGCAATTGTCAGGATTGGAAGACGTTAAGGCCATATATACGTTAATTAAGGTCCAGCGAGTGGAGTATACATGATTATGCGATAATAACCACGGGCAAGGCATAATGACATGCAGTGGCGGACCTTGACCAGAATTATTGGAGGGCTAAAATACATTAGGTGACATCTAAGGAGGCTAATACGAATTATTTTATGTTTTGTATGGTAAAAAAGATAAATACTACGTAGGATTGTGCAAAATCTAATGGAGTGGGGGGGGGGGGGGGCTTTTGGCCTCCATTAAGGTCCGCCAGTGATGACATGCCGATTTGGTTACGATATGTTCTATTGCACTGAACGAGTTGCTTCTTTGCCTCCTCTTATTCTTCTTTGGCACGGTTCATGCTGTGATCAGTCATCGATTCATCATGGTTGACGCTGAGCCGGCAAACCCTTGCATACTTGCTTCCACACCTAAAAAGGCGTCCTGGCTTGCTCGTTTACTACTGACGGTGTTATCAGTTCAGAGCATCACGTTGGTTGTCGTTCACCTGTTTGCTTTAGCCTCGAACTCTCCACGGCTTCAGCTGGGATCAAATCTGATCGTCGCCCTGCCCAAGGCTTCTCACGGTCCTCCAGATTACGGACAGCCATTGTCAGTTTCATCACGTCAGACTGTCCAAGTCTTGTTGAAGGGGACACACGTCCTCCGCTCCACCTTTGCCTCGGGAAGCGCCGTGCGTCCGTGCCCTGATTCCGCCGCCAGTCTCTCACGTACAACAGCGATCAGCCACAGCGTACATGATAGCGTTGAGACCGCGATTAATCACACGGTTGCCTGCCCGGTATTCAAGCCTTGTGGCGGCGTCGTCGTGGGTCCAAATGGGTCTTACCGGACCGTTGTTGCTAAGGGCATCCCAGCCGTCCCCCAGCGCCCCCAGGGTCCATTTTAGCGCCGTTTTGGTCTGGGAGCGCCGTTTTTCGCCCAGTCGACATCACAAGAGCCCAAATAGCGCCGGATCGGCGAAAATTAGCGCTGGCGCTCCCAGGCCAAACCCAGCCCACCGGGTTCGGCCTGGAGGGTAAAAGCGTGCGTGGGCCAGCGCTGTCGGCGTGATAGCACATATCCCACCCCCGCGCCGCTTTCTTTTCCCCATCCCTCGCGTCGCCGCGATGTCGCCGCCGGCACCACCCCTCCCCTCCGCCGCATACAACTAGCTAGGAAGTCGCCGCCTTCTCTCCCAATCCTCCGCCGCCGGCCGCCCCTCCTCCCTCCGCCGTCATCTCGCCGCAAAGAAGACTCTCGGGAAGGCTCGCCCCCACCTTGCCTACTAGGTGTTCGGCGATTTGTCCGTCCAGCCATGGACTCCGACGACGAGGATCTGCTCGCCGAACTGCTCGACGAGGAAGCCCAGGCCGACATCGACGATGAAGAGCACCTGCTCGTCCTCGCCTGCCTTTCCGGCCTGCTCGACAAGGCGAAGCCGCGGCGTGGTGGCTCAAAGCCCGGTCGCCGCAAGAGCAAGCCGAGGCAGCGCTACGAAGGCTACTGCATCCTCTACTCCGACTACTTCGCCGAGCACCCCACGCAGGACGAGGCTGTGTTCCGGCGCCGCTTCAGGATGAAACGGCAACTCTTCCTCGACATCATGCATGTCATCCGAGAGTTCGACACCTACTTCAAGCTGAAGACGGATTGCACCGGCACGGTAGGCTTTACCTCAATTCAGAAGTGCACGGTGGTGATGAGATTGCTTGCATACGGTGCTCCCGCTGACGCTCAGGATGACTATCTGCGCATGTCCGAGTCTTGCGCCATTGAATGCTTGAACAGGTACTGCAGGGCAGTGGTGGCAGTATTTGGGCCAAAATACTTGCGATCACCCAATGCGGATGACACTGCCCGGATCCTGACCACCAATGAAGCAAGAGGCTTCCCAGGGATGCTTGAAAGCATCGACTGCATACATTGGCAATGGAAGAACTGTCCATTTGAATGGCAGGGCATGTACAAGGGGCACAAAGGAGCTTGCAGTGTCATTCTTGAGGCTGTGGCTACACAAGATCTATGGATTTGGCATGCCTTCTTTGGAATGCCAGGAACACACAACGATATCAATGTTCTGCAGTGCTCAAATGTGTTTAGCAGCCTTGTTGAGGGTCATGCTTCCCCGGTGAACTATGAGATCAATGGGCACCAGTACACCAAGGGCTACTATCTTGCAGATGGCATCTACCCAAAGTGGTCAACATTTGTGAAGAGCATCTCCAACCCTGTGCCAGGAAGTGCGAAAGCTTGGTTTTCCAAGTGCCAGGAGGCTTGCAGGAAGGATGTTGAGCGGGCATTTGGTGCGCTGCAGTCTCGATTCGCTGTTGTCCGGTACCCAGCTCTGACTTGGTCCAAGGCCAACATGTCTGAGGTGATGAACTGTTGTGTGATCTTGCACAACATAATCATTGAGAGCGAGCGGGATGATCCGGTGGCTGACACTGAGTACTACAGGCAGGGTCCTCTTGCAGATGTTGATCACCAGGTGCCGGCAACATGGGCAAACTTCATGACTATGCGCCAGGAGATTCGAGACTCCATGGTGCATACACAGCTGCAGAATGATCTGGTGGAGCACCTGTGGAGGCGCAAAGGCAATGGCCATGCTGATGCCTAGTTTGTTCTATTTGCTTGCATTGTTGAACTATTTGTCTATGGATTTGTATGTTGAACTATTTGTGTGTGGATTTGTATGTTGAACTATTTGTGTGTTGATTTGTATGCCGAAAGTTAATGTGTCGGTTGATTTGTATGTTGAAAATTTGGCCGAAAATTGGCCGGCTGGGTTCGGCCTGCGTTCGGCGACTGGGAAAACGCCGAACCCAGGACGTCAATTTGCGTCGGCGTTCCCCCAGGCCGTCCAAAAAGGCGCCGTTTTTCGGCCTGGGGGCCGAACGGCTGGAGATGCCCTAAGGTCCGTCGTCGCTGGTCAGGGCCATGGACGCCGTGGTGGCGGTCCCGAGTGGTGGGCTGCATGGGTGTCTCTCCGGCGAGCACCATGGCGACGGCTGTGGCTTGGGGGCATCTTCGGAGGTGCCTAGATCTAGCTATGGAGGTTTGATCTTGTCGGGAGAGTTACCAATCCAAAGCTCCGTGCTTCGGCATTGACGGCGGTGACGCCTGCGGGTGCCCTTTTTCCTCTTGAGGACGTCATCGAGGTGCTCTTTCTCGTGCTAGTTCCAGGTGAAAACCCATGTCCATTGGACTCGGCGGCGGCGATGCTTTGCGCCGTTACCCTCTTGGGGCCCACCGTCGTGGAGCTCAAGGGCCCAAGGGCACGGTGTGGTGTGTTCATTCCTTCCGGTGTACATGTTTGGCTTCGTTGTTGTATTTCGGTGTGACTTCTGTTGTCTAGTTATTTTACGATCTTCTTTATAAGAGGGCTAACTCACTACCTTATATTGTGCGGCCGTGTTATGGCTTTATTTATAAAGCAGGCCTACAGGTTGTTTCGAGGTATGCAAGCCCTGCCAAGGCTAGACCATTCTACTAGGATGTAAACGAATCAAATGAGACCGAGTATTGTCTCAATCGGATTCAGAGCAGAGAGGAAAATAATCGGTTACAGACTCGAATGCGGATATATCAGATTGCAGATACGAAATAGAAACGGAGCGGCATCGGGACGGAAACAAAATTAATCGAATAGGTACACCCATCAGTATATTGGCAAACCATAAAATCAAAAATAATTGTTCGATAACCTAGTAGCTTACCAAATTTGTGTTATGTAATCGGTACAATGACTATGTAAATGAGTTATTATTTAGCGGATGAACTCGGCAACTCACTGACTACTAATTGGGCTCTTGACGTTTCGGTAGGTTTAAAACCACTAGATAATCCTATTTAATTTTCGAATAGTCCATATCTGGGGATATTTAACATGCTCTATGCTATACCGTATATGTGTGTCAAGTTCGGAATAGAATATCCTTATCCGTCGAATTTCTTCAAATCCAACATGAATTTTATAAAACGATCCTAAAATCGAATTCGGTGCGGAAACTATTCTATGGGTTTACCGTTTACACCACTAGATCCCACCCACAAGTACTAGTCCGTAGAACACAACGCGTCTCAGCAGAATTTTCGCACTGAGACGGCCGAGCCAACAGCCCCACCAAATCCAGTCCCCGGGGACAACAAGGACCTTGACCAACCCCCACTTCCACGTGCCGGCCACGCCCACTGTCTTGGTCGCGTCCGATCAAAATCAGCCAAAAAAGCCCACCAATCGCAGCCAAAAACACGAGAAAACCTCCGTCCGTCAGTTCAGTTGACCCACCTCGGCAGCAAGCTCCAAATGCGTGACCCTCCCACGCGCCCACGCCCCCGCCCCACGACCCGCCATTTGCGCCCTCCCCCACGCGCGCGCGCCATTACAAGTACTGTAAACAAATCCGATAGACAAATCCAGAACTCTGTTTCACTCTCTCTCCGTCCTCACACTCTTCTCTAAGAGCATCTCCACCGGGGGCCTCCAAATGACCCCCCAAAGGCCCATTGGGGGTCCGGACGGCACAAACCGCCACCAGCGGCACCCACCAAAGGGTCGCCCCGAGCGATTTTGTGTCCGGCACCCCCGAGAGGGCCTCCAAATTTGGCCCTCTCGGGGTGCCGGACATTGGGGCGCACATGCGCCTCACAGGGGTGACCCGTCCGTCATACGCACAGCGTCAGCGTGCCCTGAATCATTCGCTCCCCACACCCTCCTTCTTTTTCCTCTCGCCGACGATTCGCACCATCGCCGCCACTCTCGTCGCCGCCTGCTTGATTCGCACCTCGGGGACCTTGCCGCGACAGCGCTACGCCCGTCTGGCGCCGCTCACCGCCGGTCTCCGTCCTCGTCTAGCGCCGGCGCAGCTAGTTTGAGCCCGGGTCGCCTCTTCTTCCCTCCCGCCCCGCACGCAACCTGTTCGACCATTGGTTGATAGGCTGATTTTGTTGATTCGTCATTCTTGACCTTGCTTCATTGCTTTGTTTCGTCAAACAGGCAATGGACAGCGACGACGAGATCATGTTTTTCGAAATGATGGCGAGGATGCCGCCCTTGTGGCCGACGACGAGGAGAATGAGATGGTCATGGCCGTACTTCTAGATGCCGCACTCGAGGCAGACGTGGCGCCGAAGTTTGGAGGATCAGCGAAGATGCGGAGGGCCAACAAGAAACGCAACAGAGCAACTGGGCACATGCTGTTGTACAACGACTACTTTGCCGAGCATCCGACGAACTTGCCTCATGAATTTCGCCGGCGCTTTAGGATGAGCAGGGGATTGTTCAGGAAGATCGTGCACGGCGTTCGGGACTACGACGACTACTTTGAACTGAAGAGAGACTGCACCGGCCTCCTTGGGTTATCATCTCTTCAGAAATGCACGGCGGCCATACGGTGCCTTGCTTACGGGCTTCCCGCCGATGCGTTAATGACTATCTCCGCATGTCTAAGTCCATCGCCGTCGAAGCCACCAACAGATTCTGTAAGGCAGTTGTAAAGGTGTTCGGAGACAAATATCTGAGGACACCAAATGAGGAAGACACAGCTCGTCTCTTGGCACAAGGCGAAGAAAGAGGATTTCCAGGGATGCTTGGAAGCATCAATTGCATGCATTGGAACTGGAAGAACTGCCCGTTCTCTTGGCAAGGGATGTACAAGTCAGGGCATCACGGAAAGTGCAGTGTTATACTTGAAGCCGTGGCAGATTATGATCTTTGGATATGGCATGCCTACTTCGGTGCCGCCGGTGCCGCCAATGACATCAATGTGCTCCACAAGTCCAATGTGTTCAAGAAACTTTGTGATGGCCTAACTCCACCATGCGTATGACAAGGGTTACTATCTTGCTGACGACATCTATCCTACTTGGTCTACATTTGTGAAGACCATCCGCAACCCTGTCGGCGCGGCAGATTGCCATTTTGCAAAGAAGCAAGAGTCTGTTCGCAAAGTTGTGGAGCGGCTTTTGGTGTGCTCCAGGGCAGGTTTGCCGTTGTCCGCTACCCTTGTCTTTCATGGTCGCTAGATGAAATGTGTGACATCATGAATGCTTGTGTTATTATGCACAACATGATCATTGAGGACGAGCGTCCTATGGGGAGGCAACAGGTCGGCGAAGTGTTCGATTTCCAGGGGCCTATGACCAATCCACAGCCGGGCGTGCCGAAGCAGTACGCAGAATTTCTTGCCATACATCAGGAAATTCGTGATGGAACTCGGCATCTGCATCTACACAATGACCTCGTGACGCACCTGTGGGCTATCAAAGCGACTCAGCCGGCGGATGTTTGGTATGTCATGGTTTAAACTTGAATTCGTATTTAAACTTTGTATTCGAATATGAACTTGTGTTGTAATATCTATTACATTTTGTAATATCAAAGCGACTCAGCCGCCGAAACCATTTGAGACTTTTATTAATGCATGATTCTACTTATTACATACGATTACAGTTAGAAATTAAGAATACTACTCCTCATCATCGGAGTCAGCCTTAGGTGGCGGTGTCCCAGGCACGTCGTCCACCGTCGCCGCGTCTGGAGTTCCCGGCTGCCACTCCGGTTCTGGTGCCTGGGGGACGGCCGGTCCTGCATATGCGTCAGCCACACGAGAAGGCCACGGGGACCAAGGTTCCCATGGTGAGAAAGCAGGGCGTGCCGGGGATGGAGTTGCGGGCTCGCCGTCCTGTTCCGTCGCGTCCTCATCCTGCTCCTCGGTCTCGGCCTCCTGATGCTGATCGGCGGCAACCACGGCCTCCTGGTGCTGATCGGCGAGCACCACGGCCTCTTGGTGCTGATCGGCGACCACCACGGCCTCCTTCTCCTCCTCCTGATCGGGCAGCACGGCCTTCTTCTCAGGCGACGACATGGCGATCGAGTTGTGGTCGGTTGTGCGCGGAGAGAATGTGAGCGATGTGCGGCTGACGAGGATGGCTATATTGCTGCCAAGCGGTGCGAACGCAACCCCGAAGCGACGCGGCGGCGGTTGCACGTCCACACGAACCGCCAGGATGCAAAGCGACGCGGCGGTGAACCGGAGGCGGTTCGTGCGCCCGCAAGGTGTTCGATCTATTGCTCGAAACTAGGGCCATTTGGGGTGGGCCTTTGGAGTGTGCCGCTGTGGACGGCCTCCAAATCTTGGACGGACACATGTCCGGTACCCCCGATTGGGCCTCCATTGGGTGCCAGACACGAATTTGGAGGTCCCGGCGGAGAGATGCTCTAATCTCTGAAACTGATCTCCTCTTCTTCTTCGCGAGTGGGAGTATCATTTGCGCCCCATGTTGCACCGGACCTTCTAAAATTCGGTTCCCCTGCCACGCCTGTCGACAGTTTCGTTCTTTTTCCGGCCCGCCTCCTTGGACCTCGCGCCGCCCGCGTGCCCGGGATGCTCTCCTCCAGGCCGAGGTGAGCACTGGACTGGTGGCCACTCGCCGGCCATGCGCCTTAAGATCCTTCTTTTGCGGCTCGCTCGCTTCTTTTAGTATTGTTTGACTATTTAGTAAGTTCCCCGATTCGATTTGATGAGCTGGGATTCGGCCGCGGCGTGCAGATCCGGGTCCTTCGAGGCGGGGCTCAGAGCGGACGGCGCCAACGCTTCTTCCAGCTACCGAGAGTCCAAGCCCTCGCCTCGGTTCCAACGCAGCCGCTCCACCGCCGGCAGCTCCAAGGCGTCGCCGTCTCGGAGGTGCCGAATTCATTTTGCCGTTACCGTGCCTTCTAAGTTACCTTAACTGGCGATCGCCTGATCGGGGGGTTTTGTGCTTGGTTCTAACCGTGATTCTTGGCTTTGCTGTCCCGCAGAAGCGTCGCGGCGTCACCGGTGGCGGAGGCGCGATGCCGATGCAGCAGCGGGTGGCGCAGCTGGAGGGAGAGCTGAGGAAGGGCCAGGATGAGAAGGCGCGCGTGGCGCAGCTGGAGGAGGAGCTGAGGAGGGAGCGCGAGGAGAAGGCTCGGGTGGCGCAGCTCGAGGAAGACCTCAGGAGGGAGCGGGAGGAGAAGGCACGAGCAGTGCAGGAGCTTGACGAACTTAGGAAGGACGACCAGATGAAAGACGCGGAAAAGGTGCAACTTTTGGAGCGGGAGGTGGAGAAGGCCAAAGAATCGGAGCGCAAGATGCTGGAGTCGATGATATACCAGACCAAGCAGCTGGAGCAGACCAAGATCAGCCTCGAGGAGGCCAAGCTGGAGATGACCACGCTGAAGCAGGAGAGCAACAGAAGCCTCGAGGCGGCGGCCGCGGCGTCGTCGGCGTCAGGGACCTGGCGCGGCGTCATGGAGCAGAGGAGCGTCAAGGAATTCATGTTCGGCGGCGCGGACGAGGAGGTCAGGGTCCTGCGCGGCGAGCTCCGGGCGGTCATGCAGGCGGAGGAGAAGAGCCGGAAGGCGATGGAGGACATCTCCGTCGCGCTCTCTGACGTGACCATGGAGGCGAAGCAGGTCAAGCGCTGGCTCGCCGAGACGCAGGCCGAGCTGGAGGCCGCCAATGCGGAGGCCGGGCGGCTGCGCGGGGAGCTGGCGGACACCCAGACGAGGCTGCGGGAGCAGCACCGGTGTAGGCTCGAGGCCGAGGAGTCGGCGGCCGCGTGGGGCGACAAGGAGCGCGTGTTCCTCGAGTGCGTGCGCGCGGCGGAGGAGGAGGTGAACCTGGCGCGGCAGGAGAACACCAAGCTGGTGGAGTCGCAGCGCGTCATCCGCGACGAGAACGCCCGGCTGCGCGACATCCTGAAGCAGGCCGTCGGCGAGGCAAACGTCGTGAAGGAGTCGCTGGAGCTCGCCAGGGTCGAGAACTCGCGGCTCAACGACGTCGTCGACGAGAAGGAGGGCGCGCTGCAGAGCCTCCGGCAGGAGTACGAGTGCATCAAGGTCAGCGAGGCCGCCGCGCAGGGCAGCCTCAGGGAGCTGAACAGCCTGCTCGCCGCGACGACCACGGCGTGCAGCACTCCCGTGTCGACCAAGACCGCACCCGTAGCGCCGGCGCCAGAGTACGACGAGCGCCTGTCGAACGTGCGTCTCGTGGCCAGCGCGAAGGGGACACCGGAGACGGGCTCACGGCGTTGGATGGCGGAGAAACCTAGGACGCCGAGCAGCCGGAGCTACTCGATCGGAGAGCCCGCCAAGTTCAAGGGAGTGGGCTACTCGCAGTCGATGAGGATGGGGAACGCGAACCCCAAGGACCGGATGTTCGCGTCGCTCAGCAACATTGCCGATCTCAAGTCTGCGACAGACGCGGCCATGGACGATTACGACGACGAATTCGACCACATCGACGAGAGCCACTACGTGGGCATGGAGCACCCGATGAACGACAAGAAGAAGAGGCCGATACTTCGTAAGTTCGGGGATCTGTTCAGGAGGAAAAGCTTCTATAAGGCGAATTCAACGCCAGTGCACATTTGAATTTTATTCCCCGTGTAATGCATGTAGTTTCGATTTGTTCATCTAAATACACAACATATGAAAATATTCTTTTCAGTTAACTGTTTCATTCTGCGCGGAAATTTGGAGGTAGTTTGTAGAATTGCTAGCTCAGGCTGTCACTTTTCGGCTAAAGTTGGACAGATAAACATTTTAGATGTCTGCTTAGAAAGATGGCATTCGAAACAAATACTATCACTTTATCAGTTATTTAGCGTTTGTAAACAGAGCTCCATAGATGCCACTGCGTCAGAAGCTCCTGCGCCCATTCCTGATCGTGATTATACTAACCTCGCGAGATAACTTTCAGTCACGGCCACGGCCAATGGTCGGTGGAACAGATCGATCATGCTTGATGTGCCGTTGATCAACCTACGCCCTCGCATCATGTGCCTGGAGAATGTGTGTTGAGACTTGAGAACATCCACTAGTGCAGTGGATCACATCGGACTGAACCCCATCACTCCGATCCCTGAAAATCTGTAGGCAGCCGTATTGCCAAAAATGTGGCCAAAACGCTAGTGATCAGCTGACGTTGTTGTCACAATACGAAAAAGGTGTCCGGAGGAGGAGTGTCATTGCTGTGAAGAAGAATAACCTCTGAAGCACGGCGTCATAGCACCCCTCAGGACTAGGAGACATGAGCCATTGGGCGCATTTCGCAGTCAGGTTGGGATGAGTCGCGGCTCACATGATAACAACACCCATCCGTTGTCCTGCAAAAGAGGAGGTGACAACAGAGAGAGCCCCTGTGTTGTGGCGGGAGTAATTAACAAATTTGAAGCTGAATGGTGAGACGGAACCGGTCGCCGGGTTACAGATGGTCCCCGAAGCTTTGGTCGGAGCAGGAGAGTGACGAAAGAACTTTTCGCGGAGAGAATTGGTCACCGCGGGGAACAATCGGGATGCGAGACCGGCCGGTCAGGCCAGGCTCAGAGCATGGGGTAAAAAGAGGAATGGTTTTCGCGCGTGCCGAAAGAACGGGTCTTTTTAAAGGTGTGGCATGCATCACTGCATCGCCCCTTTCTTTCATCCTGTCAGGGCATCTCCAGTCGTTCGCCCCCCGGCTTCGCCATTGCCTTTTTGACTTTGCGCCGGCGCAAACTTGGGCCTGAGGGTGAAGTTTTCAGTCGTTTCGGCCCCCATGTGAACACAAACCAATATAATTTGAAAGTTCGTTTTCCCGCCCCAAAAAAACAACCCGAGTTCGGCGATAAAAAGAGACAGTTGGGCGATCATACAAAAAAAGCCACAGCTCGGCGATCGAATCAAGCCATAGTCTGGCGATCTAGGGAGCCACATTCGGCGTGCTGATGCGCAGATCAGATGGTCACCGGCGACACCTCGGCATCATCGTCCAGGTCGATGGGCGTGGTCGTCGGAGTAAGGGCAGAGCTCGGAGTGGCCGTAGGCGCAGTGCTCGCAGGCGGTGTGGCCGTGGCCGAGCTCGTATCGGCTGGAGTGGTCGAGCCCGTATCGGCTGGAGTGGCGGGAGTCGGATCGACCGAAGGGTGGAGCTCGGCGGAGGTGTCGGGGTCGTCTGAGCTATCTGACTGAGGATTGCGTGCCGCTCCGCCATGAACCACGCCCAGACCTGGGGGTCCATCGCGGTCGGGTCGCCTCCCATCAGGAAAGCCAGGTCAGTGTTCCTCTTCTTCGTCACGGAGGTGGTCTTGAGGAGGTCGAGCTTGATGTCCTGCTTGGCCATGATCGCCGTCCACCTCGCTTCCGCCATCTCCTCTCTCTTGGCGGCGTGATTGTGGGCGTCGGCGATGCACGTCTCGATCGACGCTTGCAGCTACGCCGCAGCTGGCGCCGAGTCCCTCGCTGCCTTGGCTTTCTTGTGACCGTCAGGGCGCCCATCTACCGCTCCAGCTACCGGCGCGTCCGGGACATACTCCTTCGCATTGCTGATGGAAAGACGAACTTGCACCCAGTTCTCACACCCCTCAATCCTTGTGAAGACGTGGAGGAACTTCAAGTCGGCCTTCGCGTCGTCGCGGAACGCCTCGAACATCCGCACCATCTACATGGCCAAACCAGGGCCAAAATGAGCAAACCGGCAACGATAAAGGGAAGCGAAGGCGAAAGGAGCTCACCTCCATCTCGTAGTTGGAGCCGCTCTTCGGCCGATTCTGAACTTCCTCTTGAATGCCATGCCATTTGTTGCAAGCATGCTGGATGACCGCCCAATGGTTGGCCTTGGCCTTCTCGCCGCGCTCGGTGGCGATCATGGAGTACTCGGGATCAACGATCTGACGCTCATCATATGAAGTCTTGACCCTCTTCCAATAGTTGTCCATGTTTTGGTTGGCGCCGACGATCGGGTCCAAGCTCACCGTCTTCCATGCTTCGGTGAGGAGCACATCTTCCATGGCGCTCCACTTGATGCGAGGCTCGGCGGGAGGCTTCGGTACCTTCGGGTCCTTCTTCTTTGACTTGCCTTTGGCCGGTGCTGCTCCTTCGCCGACGACCACCTCCGCCGGCTTGACCTCGCCTTCCTCGGTTTGCTGCGTCCCTACCACGCCGGCCTGCTGTGATGACTCCCGCCGCCTTGTGATAAGAATCCTGGGGTTGCCGCCAAAGCAATGGAGCCGGTGGTGATGAGCTCGCCCATGAAGACGTCGCCATGCATTGCGTCGAACATGATGCAGGCGTCCTGGCTCGGGGCAAACGGGAGGGCGCGACGAAGCAAGGGCGAGCTCGAGTTGCCCGGCGAGCATGCGTACAGTGGAGGCGGAGGAGCACAGCGTGGAAACGCGACGTTGGGGTTGAAGCCACCGTGCGGGTCGCCGTCGGCGTACCCGGGGGAGTAGTGGGGAGACGCGCTCCAGCGCGGTGATGGCGACGGCGAGAAGCCCGTCGGCGAGACGACGCTGGCTTGGCTGCCCCATCCGGCAAAATGAGGATGAGGCGGGAGGCCGAGCCTGATCTTGGCCGACGGAGGCGGCGCCTCCACCTCCATCTCCATCTCCTCCTCTTCCTCATCCTCTTCTTCCTCCTTCTCTTCTTCTTCGCTGCCACCCTCGGCCAGGCGCTTGGCCCGCAACACCTTCTCCCTCGTCCGGCGGTGCGTGTTCTCGGTCTTCCGGCGCTCCACATCTGCCGTCCACTGGGCGTTGGTCCAGCTCGGCGGCCTCTGCATCGGCGCCCTCGGCTTCATCTTCTTCTTCTCCTTCACAACGACGGCGCAGGCAGAGGATGCCACGGCGGCGGCGTTGCGGGGGCCGGTGAACTTCCTGGGCGGCATGGCGGCTAGATCTGGGGAAATGGTGGGAGCTACGGATGGGGAGGGGATATGTGGGGGCGAAATAGAGGGAAAAGGCGAAAAAAAGGGAGGGAAATCGCCTTCCCTCGCCGGCATGCCTGGCCCACGTCGCCTTTTGCCCCTAGGCAAAACCCAACGCGCTGGGTTCGGCTTGGGTGTGCCGGCGCAAAAAACAGCGCCAAACGGTGCTAAACGAGGAATTGGGAATGAAATGGGAAAATTGCTGGGACTGATCGGCATTGGCGCATGGAACCCATCTCGCTTTTCAGATTCTATTGTTCTTCGACGGCAGGAACAAACTGTCCAATTTCATATTTTTTAATGTGTTCAGAGCGTGATGAAAGAACTTGCTAGGACATTGCTTGCGTCTTGTCAGGGAAGGCTTCAGACGACGTAATCAGGAAGGTGGAGAAATCTCTCAGTACGGTTACTATCAGGGGCAAAACAAGAAAGAAGGGAATAGCAAGGAAAGATTCGGCAACTGCGTGGTCCTAGAGTAGTTGTCAGTTTGCGCTTGCTTAGGTAGAGGGAGGTTATCGCTTTGGGTGTTGGGTGTTGCTTGTTTTAGGTGTTGCCTTTTGAGGTTGTGTTGGCTCCTCCCATGTTGTTCCCCTGTTGTTGGTGTTTGTTGCATGGTTTTCGCACGGTGTTTTCCACTAATAAACCGGGCACCTTCTTATTAATAAATGGATGGGGCAAAACTTTTGCCCCGCGTTTCAAAAAAAATGTGTTCAAAGCTTCCGTAAAACTAACACCAGGGTTGGCCCTGTTTGGAGATACGACGCCATGTAGAGCGGCACCGACTCGGCGACGTCCCGCCTAGAACCGACATGTAGCAATTCAGCACCAAAATCGTGGACATGCTCGGCAATTTCGTATAATCTCAAATCTAAAAAGCATGACCTCATTCGCAACTTAGATCATCTCTAGCAGACCCCTTAAAACGAGCGGACCTTTATTTTTCCGGCAACTATATAGGTGGGAGCCATTCTTTGTACCAGATCAGACCCTGTATAGCAGTCCCGGCCCGTAAATGGTTTACACCCCCACCAAATCGAAACCCTGGTCTCTATTTGTATCGCGCGAGGGCTCGATACATGGCACGACCAGATTGGTGCAGTAGAAGCGGGACGAGTGGCGCCGCGAGTTCGAGGCACAACAGAAGGTCTTCATCGAACTCGACAACGACGAGGAGTGAGTGTGCCGCCGCCGCCACATCGCCGGTCTCTGGTGAGCCAATTTTGGATTAGGGCTTAGGGTGGCGACGCACTGATTCCGCTATGTAAATTATGTTTAAAATACTGTGTTTCTTTTGCCATAAATTTTCCGGTGATGAACTTCGATGACCATGCTCTGTCTATTCCCGCGAAGGCATAAATTTTAAATTCTCAGTTTGTTTAGTGTATTTTAAATTCTCAGTTTGTTTAGTGTTTCTTTACTACGCGACGTATTTCGAGTATCTAAAAGCGAAAAAAATAAACTATAAACGAATTATAAAGGCCCGCGAGATAAGGTGTCTGCTAGAGATGCTCTTGGGGTTAGACTTAGTTGCGCCGACAGTACCTCAAGAGGGCGACGTATCCTATGCATCCGGGAAAGTTGTGTATCCGTGCATCCGTTTGTCCTTAACCATTTGATTCAAATCGCATGGGCAGCATCAAAACGACAATTATTTTGTATTTAAAAGCCCGCATGGAAACCTAAGTCATGTAACTTTTCAGTAAACCCCGTAGGTGCATTCTCCAATTAAAAAGTCATTCAACAGATCAGATCTCTAACCGCCGTTGTGTATCCTCGCCGCCGGCCGCCGCGTTGTGACGCTGAAACCCGTATGGTCCCCACGATTGTCATCGCACGCCGGCCACTGGCCCGCGTGTTTTGAAGTCGCCCACTACTGCGATCTCATACAGTGATACGAACTACCTCTCCATGCGATTGATCACAGAAGTGGATTCAGAATTTAACTAGTCCTAGGTCTGATTAGACCTAGATAGCACGTGATGTTACATGCATGTTACGAGTCCTTCTGAAACTGTTGGAGATCGCGCCTGGCCGTCGCGT
Source organism: Poa pratensis (assembly GCA_947311845.1). NCBI lineage: Eukaryota > Viridiplantae > Streptophyta > Magnoliopsida > Poales > Poaceae > Poa > Poa pratensis. The sequence goes on from CAMZMU010000063.1 coordinate 69,014,207, forward strand.
TCTGTGTTCAACACCGCCATCGGCCGCTGCTGTGTGGTCGCCGCCGCCCGCCGGTGCCTGCCACGTTGTGTGGTCGACCCCGGTGCTTGCCACAATGGCCGTGCCGGACCGCCGGTCGCCGCCTCGCATTCTGTCGCCGAAACCTGCATAGTCTCCATGTTTTGATCGCACGCCAGCCTCCGCCGGCGAACAACCAGATCTGATATGTTCGCTGAGTTCAATCTATCAAGGGAGAAATGTATCATCCATTGACTTAGGTGTTCAGCGGGCGTGTAAACGCAAATTAATCGTGAATTTGATGTTGCCCATACGATTTGGATCTGATGGTCGAGCACAAACCAGATGCATGGATACACAACTACTCTTGATGCATAGGATACGTCGCCACTCAAGAGTTGGCGAACATTCTTATTTCGGCTCCAACATATCTAACATTCTTATTTCGGCTCCAACATATCTAACATTCTTATTTCGGCTCCAACATATCTAACATTCTTATTTCGGCTCCAACATATCTAACGCCGAGATAAGGGGGCCAACTTAGTTTCTAACATGGGCACTTCGAATTAATCTTACAAGGCCCACATTCGTACAAAAATCACCCAATTTTCATCGCGTGATGCTGAACCAATTATGCTAGGCCTCCAAACAAAGAACCAATCGTATCAGGGGCATTCTAGCCTGTTCTGATGAATATTGTAGTCGCCACTAGTGTTCACCTACAACATACTTTTCCAGAACACACTGGCGGCATTGACAGTCAGAACTTCAAATGAAGATTGCCAAAAGACAACCCAGGGAAAATCCTTCCAAAACCTGACAATCCTACCTTTCCCTCTCTTCTTTCTACAGATCTTAATTGACAATTCTTTCATCCCCGATTAGCTTCTACTAGGATATTAGGCAAAAGTATGTCCATTGGTGTTAACTCTTTTGGCTGACAATCATCTTCCATTTTTAACTATTGTCACAGGAAGCAAAAGTTAACACCAGTGGACATAATGTTTCCCCTTGGCAGTAGTCTAGATTTGCATCTTGCTAAAAACGCCCCAGGTTCATGAACAGAAAAATACATGAATTTATGGGGCAGCACTAGCACTCATGCATCACACAGATACAAATAAAACGAGACGAACACGGGGAATAATCTTCTAATAGTTCACACAAATTCGAATTTCCACACATAATTGCAAGGTTCAGATAAGATCTAAGATAGCACCCATCAGGTGGATGCTTTAGGACAGACCAACGAACAAGTGATCCAGTTCTAGAACATATGACAGAGTACCACTACAAATGACTACTACTCCCTCCGTCCAATAATAACTGTCTTAGATTTGTCAAAAAGTGGATGTATGTAGACATGATACATGTATAGGTACATTCATATTTGTACAAATTTGAGACACTTATTTTGAAACGGAGGGAGTATTAGTAGTTCACGACACATGATAAGTGTTCAGCAGTAAAAGCAGACACGCAGAACGATAAATACAGAGGCAAGAGCACCTAAGCCCTCTCGCCACGGATCCTCCTAGCCAGCTGAATGTCCTTGGGCATGATGGTCACCCTCTTGGCATGGATGGCGCACAGGTTGGTGTCCTCAAAGAGACCCACCAGGTACGCCTCTGCAGCCTCCTGAAGAGCAAGCACGGCGTGGCTCTGGAAACGCAGATCAGTCTGCACAAACGGAACGGGATGACAAAAGAAGCTTAGTTTACTTGATGAGAGTTGTGACATAACAGGAGCACGAGAATAGAGTGCACAGATGTCACCTTGAAATCCTGGGCAATCTCCCTAACAAGCCTCTGGAATGGAAGCTTCCTTATGAGCAGCTCAGTGCTCTTTTGGTACTTGCGGATCTCACTGCAAAGTTAAACATGAGACTTAGTTTTTTCGCATTTGACAATAGTTTAAACGAGACTATGTGCAATAACACAGATCATAAGTTAAAAGCTTAACGTACCGAAGAGCAACAGTCCCAGGGCGGTAGCGGTGAGGCTTCTTCACTCCTCCAGTAGTGGGAGCAGACTTACGAGCAGCCTGTTGAACAGCAATAAACAGAGTATGGTTAAGAAAAACTTTAATACCATAGGAGTCCATATATACCAGTGAGGTATAGATAGATGGCATGAAAAGGCTGGGGTTTATATTGTACTACAAGGTTTAGTATATGCTCAGCAAGTAACAACATGGCAATGACATAAGAAATCTGTCAATATTACAGCAACAAACCTTGGTGGCTAGCTGCTTCCTTGGAGCCTTTCCTCCAGTGGACTTACGAGCAGTCTGCTTAGTACGAGCCATGAGGTAAACCTTTGGTTACCTGAAGAAACACAAGAAAATCAGTTCCCTGAGAATTGTCATACGACATCAAACATACTAGTCTTATAACTGTACATAAATGGTCGAAGTAATGTGCATTGATACTAATGAATCCGTTCAGTAACTATGCAGACTTCCAACAACCACAATGCTATACGCACCTTTAGTTGAAACACACAGTACACTGATAACCATGATTCTTTAATCCACAGGATAATAACTTAACACTAGATAGAATCTCCTACTTCAAAAGAAAGGACCAGTCAACAGCCTACCTTTAACTAAGATTGTTAATTCAGAAGATACCCAGAAATACAACACACACAGAAAAGCTGCAGGACCGATAAGAATTATAGAGCTACCATTATGTCTATACCCAAGTGTTAAATATGGTGACATGTGAACAACTAACCAAATCATTTAGGCAGAAAATTTCACAAATGGAAAGCAAAATCATATATAGCCTGTCCACTGATCTACTTTCTAATTACCAGGTTTAATGCTTGAACATATCTTTCCCAAAAGTTAACTGCATATCTTTAGTACATCCAAAGTATAGGAAACTAACAATAATCAGGCCAGAATACCTAGTTAAAGACTGCATATCATAAACAGGTAACATTTACAGGGACAATGCTACATGTTCCTTCAGATGAAACGAAGGCACGCTTCTAACTAAAAAATTTAGTCCACATGAGCATACTTACAGCAAGATAAAATTTCTGACTTCAGAAGAAAGGACTGGTCTACTATTAATTAGAATGGTTCATTCAAAACATACACAAGAGATACAACACCCACTTAAAAATTGCAGGACCACTAAGAACAGTAGAGCTACCACTATGTATCCAAATGTTCAAATATATTAATATGTGAAGTAAAATCAATATTAGGCATCAGAACTTTTGAAATGACAGTGAGAGAAAATATAAGAAATATATTTTCTAATTACCAGGTATAATGGTTGAACATATGTTTCCTACAGTTATCTATGTACAGATTTAATTTATCCAAAGAATGGGCAGTAAAGTTGGTACAGTAGCAACATCCAACACACCATACCAATACAAAAATGTAAAGCAAGTAACAGTGTTGCAATATACAGCTGAGAAAAACAGCTGTGCTTTACGAATATTGATTGTGCAAGCAATCTAACTCATGTTTTAGGTATCATTATCAGAGCTAGCTCAAGTTTTACCCTCCACCCATGATTCACTGATGAAGATAGAAGACAAATGGCTCACGTTATCAATAACAATATTATAGAACAATCTCATTGGTACTGACAGGATATTGTAGCAATGTATGGCATACAATTGTAATACAGTACATACTTTTGATAACTACTAGTATCTGCTTAAACCAGTTACTTCCCATCCTAGCAACAGCTCATAAACAAATACAGCAGGCACGCCAATATTTCAATACCAATTTTGGTACTACTGTAGCACACATGAAGATACGGGTTCGGGGGGCAGGAGATGCCGAATTAATCACAAAACAAATAGCACAAGAAAATGGTTCGGAACGAACTTGGATACCACTATAGCGCAAAGGAAGCTACAGATCTGCAGGAATCCCTAACTAACTAAGCTGCAAACTCAAATCTCATCAGATCACGCGATTCCAACTACACCAATTAGTATCCTACCCAACCACAAATCACGTATGATTCAGGCACACGACACACTTAACCGAAATTTAAGCATGGGAAACACCACTACTAAGTAATCGATCTAAACAATCACACTTGACGAACCACGCCGAAACCCTAAATCCGATCCCCAAATCCGCGCCCAATTCATCCCCAGATCCACCGCCCCAGCTAGATTACGGCGAATCAATCACTAACCAAAGCAGGGCACCGGAGGAATTACGGCACCGAATCGAAGAACAGGAGGGGATGATTTACCTCGCGCGATTCCGAAATCCCAAATCCGCCGGGGGAGTGGTTGCAGCTTTGATGGAGACACGAAAGCGGCGGTTGGTTTTTGGTTTTTGTTTTTTGTGGATGAGGTCAGCTTATATACCCGGGAGCGGTTCCTTCAGCCACGTCTCGGTCAGAGCTGACGGTCAGGATCTCATATTTGTGTGCTTGGCCTGGCACAATCTGACGGCGGAGGTTAGCGGTCAGGCGGTGCCACGGATCGTGGTTGCTGCGCGCTGCGCTCCTATTGGCCGAAATATGGAGGTCGCGGATCGAGGATTGTAGGTGGGGTAATCGTTGTAATAAAGGACCGTGCCACTGACACGTGGGCTAGGGTTGTACAGTAGTACCGTATTGTTCACAACTTAAATCTTTCGAGAGCTGATTGTGTTTTGAACAATCCAAAGGCACCGGAGGTCTATCCTGTGTATTCAGTAGGGGAATATGTTGGATTATTAGGCATAATTTTCATGATTAATTTCAGAATATAAAGCATGATCACAAGAGCTACTAACATATTAATCTCGAAAATACTAGACGTATTAATTAACACTAGCTAAATACCCGTGCGTTGCAACGGGTCAACAAAAAATATATCGTTATTAATCTTAAAGTTTATTTTATTTCCTGAATAAAAGTGTTGATGCTAGTTGAAAGATCGATATTGAAAATCCTTAGATCCACATGAAAATGCTGCCGCTAATGCGGTTTTTCTTTTTTGATATCCGACAAGGTCTGGTTGTTGACGACGTAAGAATGAAAGAAGACTTTTAGAGTGTGCTGGGAAAACTCTAGTATTGTACCTCAACTTACACACAGGTTCTAGAAAATGAGCATCCATAAACATGCACTTTGCATGCACGTAGATTGTACGTAGTTACACACGCAACGGTAAACATCAACAACCTTTTATCGAAAGCACAACGAAGTCATGGAGTAGCAGGGTAACTTGCTTCTGTATATGTAGAATTCTGGATCGGTGCATTTTACTCCTCAGCTACAGTGGTCTGAATCTTTTCCAGGTGAAGCATTGCCTGAGAAGAACGATAACATGATCTTTGCAAGTGTGGTTAAGTGTAGCGATAGCGACCAGGCAATCTAATTTGCTCGTTTGTGTCGTGTGAGGCCATCAAATAGAGAACGACTCTGCATACTCTGAAGAAATAACAGAAACAAGGACAGAGACAACTACTCAACGCAGCCACTGAACTGATCCAAATCAAACAAGCCGATGGCACTGGCCCTTAGGCGTGGCTCGTTGACTGCCGGCATCGATCCTGGCGTATCTGGGATGGGCTCCATTGGCTGTCGGGGGAGGCGATGGGGGATGCAAATGTCGAGTTGGGAGTAAAGCTGTGGTGGATCCGCATCGCGCTGCTCCTCTCACATGTCGTCGTCCAGTTTGCAGCCCACTTCAGGCCGAGGGCGCCATTCCTCCTCTGGTTTTGCGTCGAGTTCAGGGCATGGGACGGGGATGAGGCAAAGAACATGTGGGGCGGAGCAGGTTGGGCGGACGCATGGGGACGGCGCGGCCAATGGCATGGAGGAGAAGCTCTTCCAGGCAAGGAGTCGCTCCGGCTGGTGGAGGAGCTTGGGATGGAGTTTGAGGCCATGCTAGACACGATCGTCCGGCGGGAGCAGGGGCTCGGACTGAGGAGGACAGCAGCGAGGTCGATACTCGCGAGGAGTTCGTCCGGCAGATCGCGTCAATGGAGACACGGGGATGGGCACGATTAGGCTTTTCTTTTTCTTCTTTCCCACGGAGGCACCGAACCTGCTAAGTTTCACTTGGCGGTGGCAAGTCTGTAATATTCTCTAACACGCGGGGTAAAATCGGAAAAACAAAATGACCTACCATCATCACCACCTTTAGCCATATTATATAGTAGAGATGAACAGCAGCAAGACATCTACGAACACATCCATCGGAACGTGACGAACGTACCGAACAATTGTAGATGAAGTAGTCGTTAGAGCAGCGACGGCAGCAGCTTGAGCGGCGACGGTAGCAGCTCGAAGAAGACGACATTGGAGACGAGTCGCCCGCGGACCCGGAGATCGTCCAGGAAGTCGAGCCGTGATGAAGAACTTGAAAGCAGTCACGCGGGGCGCTTCCCAAAAACCTTATTCGCCCTCTCCCGTACAGGATCACAAGGACAAGTGGTTCCGGAGACCTGCTGTCCCGTTCGCCGGTGCACGGGATGGAATAGACTACGGTGGCGGCGCAAGGCACGAGATTGGCAAAACCTAGATTGGTTCGGTGTGTGACGGCGCACGCAGTGCACGGCAATATATAGTGCGGTTCGTGAAACCCTAACACGTACACCGTGGGCCAAGTCCACGTCGCACACGTTTTGGGTCGGTTACAGTAGCCCACGATCCGGGAGCGACCCGAACCGACTAACTGTGACGCGTCCGTCCAAACCGTTTTTTCCCGGACTGCAAAAATAAATCTCGGCTCGGCGAGATTCCCGCAACCCGCGGAGCGTCGTGACGAGACGGACGGACGGACGGCGGAGGAGGAGGAGGAGGAGTGCGCACGAGAGAGCCTTCTGTTCTCAACTAGCACACCAAGTGGTACAACACTCCACCTTATAAGGTGGTGTTTGTCTCCTCCAACTAGCAATGTGGGACTAAACTTTAGCTCCCACTCCACTCCCATGTGTGCTGCCACAAAAATGGGATTTGAGATTTTTCTGAAATTGCTTATTGGGCTGTCTATATAACCAAAGCGGCTCAAGACCTTCTCAACATAGTGTGATTGCGTTAACGTAATCCCACTCTCATCCCTAATCAACTTAATGTTCAGGATCACATCAGCTTGTCCCAGATCTTTCATATCAAAGCTCTTTGACAGAAAAGACTTGACCTCATTTATCACTATCATGCTTGTACCGAAAATCAGTATGTCATCAACATACAAGCATAATATAACACTATCGCCCCCACCATGGCGATAATATACACACCTATCAGCCTCATTAATGGCAAAGCCTGCAGAAGTTAAAGTTCTGTCAAACTTCTCATGCCATTGCTTAGGTGCTTGCTTCAGCCCATACAAAGATTTTAACAATTTGCACACCTTTCTCTCTTCACCTTTTACTACAAACCCATCAGGCTGATCCATATAGATTTCCTCTTCCAACTCTCCGTTAAGGAAAGCTGTCTTTACGTCCATTTGATGAACGATAAGACCATAGGAGGCAGCCAGGGAAAGTAGTACACGAATGGTGGTGAGTCGAGCAACAGGTGAATAGGTGTCAAAGTAATCTTCGCCTTCACGCTGGGTGTAGCCCTTGGCCACAAGCCGTGCCTTGTACTTCTCAATAGTACCATCAGGCCTTAGCTTCTTCTTGAACACCCACTTACAACCCACAGGTTTGCAGCCGTAGGGTCGTTCAGATAATTCCCAAGTTCCATTAGAAAGAATCGAGTCCATCTCATTATGGACAGCTTCTTTCCAGTCATCAGCATCAGGAGATGCAAATGCCTCTGCAATGGACGTGGGAGTATTGTCCACAAGGTACACAATGAAATCATCACCAAAGGATTTTTCAGTCCTCTGTCTCTTGCTCCTCTTGGGAGCTGATTCATTGTCATCCTTCTCAAGGACTTCCTCAACATGTGGTTGTTCAGAATGATCAACAGATGTACTAGGTTCAGCAAATATCTCAGAAGAAATTCTAGCAATGCTATGCATATCCTTCATAGGAAACATGTTCTCAAAAAATGTTGCATCACGAGATTCCAAAATAGTATCAACATGCATATCAGGTATCTCAGATTTAACCACTAAAAATCTATAGCAAATGCTCCGCTGAGCATAACCTAGAAAGACACAATCCACTGTCTTCGGTCCAAGTTTTCGTTTCTTAGGAATTGGAACATTGACTTTCGCCAAACATCCCCAAGTACGAAAATAAGAAAGTGATGGTTTTCTCCCAGACCACTCCTCGTAAGGTGTCTTCTCTTTATCCTTGTTAGGAACTCTATTCAGGACATGACACGAAGTCAACAAAGCCTCCCCCCACCATGCCTTAGATAAACCAGCAGTGTCCAACATGGCGTTCACCAAGTCGGTCAGCGTGCGGTTTTTCCTCTCGGCAACCCCGTTTGATTGGGGCGAATAGGGAGGCGTCCTCTCATGAATAATACCATGTTCCTCACAGAATTCATCAAATACGTTGGAGAAATACTCGCCACCACGATCTGACCTAAGACGTTTGATCTTTCTCTCTAATTGATTTTCTACTTCAGCTTTATAATTTTAAAGTAGTCTAAAGCTTCATCTTTAGTGTGCAACAAATATACATAACAGAACCTAGTAGCATCATCGATTAAAGTCATGAAATATCTCTTATCACCTTTTGTCAACACGCCATTCATCTCACATAGATCCGAATGTACGAGTTCTAGTGGTGCCAAGTTTCTCTCCTCGGCTGCCTTGTGAGGCTTTCGAGGTTGCTTAGATTGCACACAGCTATGGCACTTAGAACCTTTGGCAATGGTGAAAGTAGGAATTAAACTCAAACTGGAAAGTCTACTCATTAAACCAAAATTAACATGACATAAACGAGAGTGCCAAACATTAGCATCCGAATCCACACTGCCACAAATATGGTTTACTGACTTATTACAAAAATCCGATAATGAAAAGCGGAACAAGCCTCCGCACTCATACCCTTTACCAATAAATTGTCCAAACTTTGACACAACTACTTTATTGGACTCCAAGACTAATTTAAACCCATCTCTGCATAGAAGGGAGCCGCTAACGAGATTCTTGTTCATAGTAGGGACATGCTGCACGTTCCTCAGCTGCACGATCTTCCCCGAAGTAAACTTCAGATCTACCGTGCCAACACCACGAACAGAAGCATGTGATCCATTCCCCATTAAGACGCTTGAATCTGCGACCTGATAAGAAGTGAACATAGAGATGTCAGCACATACATGAACATTAGCACCCGTATCAATCCACCAACATGGAGATTGAAATACTGAAAGCACAATCGGTAAATTACCGTACCCATCAGCATTGCTAGCGGTCACGACGTTGACATGCTTTGGCGCCTTCCCTTTCTTGTCTGCACGATCTGGGCAGTCCACAGAGAAGTGTCCGGGCTCTCCACAAGTGTAGCACTTTAGCTCAGATTTGTTCAGCATCTTCTTCTTCTTCTTGAAAGAAGTAGTCTTGGTAGGCATGTTGAAGGAAGGCTTGCTCTTTGCCTTGCTCTTGCCATGGTGAAAGTTCTTCTGCACCATGTTGGCGCTAGACTGACCTTCACCACCTCTCTCAGCAGTGTCCTTAGCCCGAGCCTTCTCCTCAACATCAAGAGACGCTATCAGGTTTTCAACCGATATCTCCTGTCTCTTGTGTTTGAGAGTTGTGGCGAAGTTCCTCCATGAAGAGGGCAACTTTGCAATAATGCATCCAGCCACAAACTTGTCAGGTAAGGCACACTTAGCGTGCTCAAGCTCCTTAGCAATGCACTGTATCTCATGAGCCTGTTCGACTACAGAACGGTTGTTAGCCATCCTGAAGTCATGGAAGCTCTCCATGATGTACAGTTCACTGCCAGCATCTGCTACACCGAACTTAGCGTTCAGTGCCTCCCAGAGCTCTTTGGCATCTGTAATGTGCATGTACACATCAAACAGCTTGTTGCTAAGAGCACTCAGAACGAGTCCCACAAAGGCAGTATTGGTTTCCTTGAACTTGTTCTGATCCTCGTCAGATATAGTTCCTTCAGGTAAACCCTCACTAGCCTCGAACACTTTCAGAGATCGCAACCACAGTGTGGTCTTGTACTGCCATCTCTTAAAGTCCACACCGGTAAACTTGTCCGGCCTCAGCGCATCAGATAGATGTCCCATGTTTAACTCAGGAAATTGCCTAAAATAAACATAAGGTTTTTGGATTGTTGGATTATTAGGCATAATTTCCATGATTAATTCCAGAATATAAAGCATGATCACAAGAGCTACTAACATGTTAATCTCGAAAATACTAGACGTATTAATTAACATGAACAGCAGCAAGACATCTACGAACACAGCCATCGGAACGTGACGAACGTACCGAACAATTGTAGATGAAGTAGTCGTTGGAGCAGCGACGGCAGCAGCTTGAGCGGCGACGGTAGCAGCTCGAAGAAGACGACGTTGGAGACGAGTCGCCGCGGACCCGGAGATCGTCCAGGAAGTCGAGCCGTGATGAAGAACTTGAAAGCAGTCGCGCGGGCGCTTCCCAAAAACCTTATTCGCCCTCTCCCGTACAGGATCACAAGGACAAGTGGTTCCGGAGACCTGCTGTCCCGTTCGCCGGTGCACGCCGGCGCACGGATGGAATAGACTACGGTGGCGGCGCAAGGCACGAGATTGGCAAAGTGACGGCGCATGCAGTGCACGGCAATATATAGTGCGGTTCGGGAAACCCTAACACGTACACCGTGGGCCAAGTCCACGTCGCGCACGTTTTGGGTCGGTTACAGTAGCCCACGATCCGGGAGCGACCCGAACCGACTAACTGTGACGCGTCCGTCCAAACCGTTTTTCCCGGACTGCAAAAATAAAGCTCGGCTCGGCGAGATTCCCGCAACCCGCGGCGCGTCGTGACGAGACGGACGGACGGCGGCGGAGGAGGAGGAGTGCGCACGAGAGAGCCTTCTGTTCTCAACTAGCACACCAAGTGGTACAACACTCCACCTTATAAGGTGGTGTTTGTCTCCTCCAACTAGCAATGTGGGACTAAACTTTAGCTCCCACTCCACTCCCATGTGTGCTGCCACAAAAATGGGCTTTGAGATTTTTCTGAAATTGCTTATTGGGCTGCCACATATGGACCCAATTCTAACAGAATAGCTAGCTTTCATTAGGGTGTGTTTGGTTTCAGAACGAGTTGGAATGTAACGTCACGGTTCCATTTCAAACCGTTCCATTCTCATGTTTGGTTGGAACCGAATAGGTGGAATGGAATTGCATCGGTCTGTGTTTGGTTGGGGAATTGGGGAGCAGAATGTATCGTTGTTTATTGCTAAAACATCTATTTAGTTTGATCCCAAACTTGATTTTTTGCCAACCGATGCAGCACATGTTTCTCATCTTGCAAAATCGAAGTGGACCGAGACAAAATCGGAGATAATAGAGGCAAAATCGAAGCCTTCTTGTCGCCTGCTTCCTCCTAGCCGCCGCCGCGCTTGGATCCTGCCACCGCCGCGCTTGCTTTTCGCGGCCGCCTCGGCCGGTCCTCGGCTCCACCGCGCCCTGACCGTCGCCGTCTCGGCTGGTGGTCACTGCATCGCGCCTGGATCCCGCCGTGGCTGCTAGTCGCTGCCGCCTCGGCTGGTCGTCGCTGCGTCGCGCATGGCCGTCGCCGCCTCGGCAGTTTCTCGGTGCCACCGCCGCCGCGCCTGCTGACCGTGTCCGCCTCGGTCATTTCTCGCGCCGCCGCGCCTGCTGGTCGCCGCCTCGGCTGGTCTGCTGGCCGTCGCCGGTGCGCTGGCGGTTGAGAGATGCAAGGGAGAGACGAGGGAGAGAGACAGGTCGTGGATAACTGATAGAATTGTTTTTTTAATCGCGATGATTACGGAGCGGTTCCACCTCGTTCGACCGATTCGGCCGGACGGGTGCTTTCCGTATATAAGGGGAATATTCCCTTTTGAGGAACCAATGAATTCCATTCCTCTTCCCAACCAAACACATGTTTGAACTGATTCTAAGTGCAAAACCGTTCTTTTCCATTCCACCTTGTTCCAAAACCAAACACACTCTAAGACCAACGTGTCTCGACTGAACAATCCCTTGCATTTGATAGCTAACATCATTTTTTTTAGCTCGCTAGGACTAGCCGGGTCGGATGAGACCACTCTAGCATAGTTTTCTACCTAGACTTTGGTAGCCAGCATCGCATCGCTAGCATAGTTTTCTACCTATTGTTTTTTTTTAGAATAAATAAGACACTTTATTAATAGCAAACAAGCCTCCTCATTAAAAACCTCCCGGCCCCCTTAGGTACCCCGGTGAGGAAAAGAGCGCGTCAGAAACTTGTTGCCCTTGCTGCTTACAAACACCCTCAGGTGGATTCAGAAACCAAACATGTCTACCTATATCTAGAGAGAGAGAACTCCTAGCTAGGTTGTGAGCTTCCACATTTGTCGTTCTTCCTTCATGAGCAAATTGTACTTCGTCAAAATCTGCGACCCTTGCTTTGATCTCACGTACAATCTGCCCATACGAGCCCATGCCATCTCCTTTCACTTCCAGGCATCTCACCACATTGGAGCAATCCGTGGCAAGTTTAAATTTCCGAAGGAGGATGTCAGCCGCCAGGGCCATGCCCTCCCTGCACGCCATGGCTTCCATCGTCTCTGGATCAATCATCCCATGAAAAACCACAGAGGAGGCACCAAGGAAAACACCTGTCTCTCCTCGAGCCACTGCAGCAACCGCAGCACGGTCACTGTTCTTCGATAACGCTGCATCGACGTTCACCTTTGACAGTCCGACTGGTGGCGGAATCCACTTAAGAGGAGCAGCAGCACCCTCCTTCCGAACCTTAGTAGGTTTCGGCTTCTCCAGCTGGCCCAGCTCGGAGATGAAGCTGTTCACAAAACAATGCGTACTCAGCGGACTTCGGAAAGAGTCTTCATGGATTGCTTTACGCCGGGCATGCCAGATTGCCCAAAGCGTTACACACATCCTTGTCAGCTGATCATGCGAGAGTGTCTCGACCATAGCAAACAGCCAGGTCTTTGCCTCCGTGTGCTCCTCCTGGCACATGTGTTCGAGAAGCTCTTCATCCGTGAGAGCCCACACACATCTAGCCATATTACACTCCAAAAGCGAGTGTCGCCAGGAGTCCTCGGCACCGCAAATTCCACACGAACTCACGGGAGCTATGTGGCGTCTATGCAGCAAGTCCGCCGTTGGCAGCGAGTGTCGCGCCAAACGCCACAAGAAAACTTTCAACTTTGCAGGTACTTGAATATGCCATAAGCTTGTCCAGCTCTTCCGTACCTCTTCTTCATTAGAACCTGAAGCTCTATCCTCGAGCCACGAATCTGTTCGTTCCTTTAACTCGGATAGCATCCGATAAGCTGAACGTACACTGAACACGCCCTTCTTATCATAGTGCCACGCCCAAAAATCTGCCTGCACCCGTGTGCTTAGAGGGATTGACTGAATAATTTGCACATCCATTTGGTAGACAGTGTATCTTTAGCAGTTCATCATTCCATTGCTTGGTCGTCTGATCAATGAAATCAGAGACAAGTTGCGGAGTTTGCTGATCCGCTGGCGTAACGCATGCCAGCGGTCGCAGCGCTCCATCCCTCGGCAGCCAGTTATCCGACCAAGCATGTGTCCCGTGACCTGTCCCAATTCGGCGAATCAGGCCAACAGCTAAAACTTCCCTCCCTTCGAAAATTGATCGCCAAATCTTGGACGGATGGGACCCCAAAGTAGCATGTATAAAATCCCCGTTAGGGAAGTAGATGGCCTTCAACATCCGGGCACTGAGCGTATCTGGAGATTGTAGAATACGCCACCCTTGGCGTGCCAACAATGCCAAGTTAAATAGCTCGATATCACGAAAACCTAGACCTCCAAGGTATTTTGGCTTCGTCATATCTTCCCATGCCACCCAGCACGTCTTCCTCTTCCCTTCCTTCGAGCCCCACCAGAACTTCCTTATGAGGGAATTAATATGTTGGCATAATCCTTGCGGGAGCTTGAAGCAAGCCATGGAATAAATTGGTATAGCCTGCAGTACCGACTTGATCAGAACATCTTTACCGCCTGCAGATAAACATTGCTCTATCCAACCCTGGATCCTCTTCCATATCCGGTCCTTTAAGAATTTAAATTCCCCGTTCATAGATCTTCCCACATCAGAGGGCATCCCCAGGTACTTTGCACTCAAAGACTCATTCTGAACATCAAGAATTAGCATGAGCTCTTGCTTTACTAAAAGTGGACATCTTTTGCTAAAAAAGATAGATGACTTGTCCAGATTTATCCTCTGTCCCGACACACGGCAATAGACATCCAAAGTATCACGCGCTTCTCGAGCACACTCCCCATTTGCCTTGAAAAACAGCAGGCTATCATTTGCGAAAAGGAGATGGTTCACTGCCGGAGCAGTAGGAGCCACCTGTAGACCTTGTAGAGTTGATGATTCACTTCTGGCTTTTAAGAGGCACGACAGGCCCTCTACTGCTAACAAAAACAAATAAGGTGATATTGGATCTCCTTGACGGATACCACGAGAGGGTTTAAAATCTTGTAACCTCTCCCCATTAAAAAGTACTGAGAAGGACACCGTAGTGACCATCCTCATAATCATCCTCACCCATGCCTGACGGAAACCCAGCTTCTTCATTATTGCTTCAAGTTATCCCCATTCGACACGGTCATAAGCTTTCCTCATATCGAGTTTCAGTGCACAAAATCTATGCTTGACTGCCTTGTTCCGTTTCATGAAGTGGAGGCACTCAAAGGCAGTAATTATATTATCTGTGATCAACCTGCCTGGAACAAAAGTTGATTGCTCGTCAGATATAATCTCCGGGAGCACCAACTTCAGTCTATTCGCCAATACTTTTGAAGCAATCTTGTATATGACGTTGCATAGACTGATAGGACGAAACTGACCCAACTCTTCAGGTTTGTCCACCTTTGGAATCAAGACAATAAAAGTCCTATTGAAATCTGTTGGATCATCCTCACCACGTAGCACACGTAGAACTATGTGCGTTACCTCCTCACCACAAAGATCCCAGTGGCGCTGGAAAAAATGCGCCGGATAGCCATCTGGCCCTGGTGCTTTTGTGGGAAACATTTGGAACTGGGCTTCCTTCACCTCCTTGTCACTAATCAACTTCGTGAGATCCATGTTCATCGCCTCCGTGACACGTTTAGGAACCGTATCTAACACCGCTGCCATGTTTTCCGTACCTTCCGATCTATATAGATCCTGGTAGAAAGCATTAGTAGCGTCTTCCATCTCCTTTTGGTCCTCGGTTATTTCTCCATTAGGTTTCCGCAGGCTTGTGACCCTATTCTTCTTCTTCCTTCTACTCGCCCGAAGGTGAAAAAACCTCGAGTTCTTGTCACCCTCTGCTAGCCACTGCACCCGCGAACGCTGCCTCCACATAACCTCCTCGCGGTGGTCAAGCTCCACCAGCCGATCAGCAGTCTTTATCTCCGCATGAGTTGGCCCCACTCGCGCTGGTTCTTCCCTCGTTTTCCTGAGCTCCTCTCTCAGTGAACGGATCTCCTTCCTGACTCCACCAAACGTGCTCGAGCCCCACGTTCGGAGGGAATCAGTAACTGAGCTTATTTTTTGCTGTAGCTCAACCAGCGTCTCCGCCTTTCCCTGTGCTGCCCAGGCCTGGTGCAGCATAGGTTCAAAGCCCTCATGGCGTTCCCACATCAGCTCATAACGAAAGATCTTTGCTTCTTCCCTCTGTCGGAAGACACGAGGTTCATCTCTCCAGCTAAGCAGGATGGGACAGTGATCGGATGTAGCCGCCGTGAGGTGCTTCACGGTTGCATGGGGAAACCGTGCACACCAATCCGGCGTCGCCAAGGCGCGGTCCAGGCGCACTCAGCAATACGAACCTCCTGCAACTTTCTTCTCATATGTCCAGTTCGTTCCTTGGTAACCCAAGTCTTGCAGCCCGCACACAGCAACCGTCTCGCGAAATCCGGCGATTTGAACGTAACTTCTTTCCTGCACCCCATTATGTTCATGGCGATGCAGTACCTCGTTAAAATCCCCTAGAAGCATCCAGGGTAAAGGTGACGACGCCTTTATAAATTTCAACATATCCCACGTTTTGAAGCGCTCCGCCGTCTGAGCTTCCCCATAGACACTAGTAAGGCGCCAAGGGTCCTTCCCCACCTCAGTCACAATTACATCAACATGATACTGTGAATAAGGTAAATTTCCACGGATGTATTAATATTCCAAAACAGCCCAATACCGCCACTGCGGCCTGAGCTACTAACAGCAAAACATTTATCGAACCCTAGGGAACGAGCTAAATTTTCCACGCGCCTCTTATGTAATTGTGTTTCGAGTAACAAGAGCACCGTGGGGGCGTACTTCTTCGCTAAATCGCGAATCTCTCTAACTGTCACGTCTCCGCCCAAACCGCGACAGTTGTGACTCAAGGCACTCATTGGGTCGGGCGGACCTCCTCCTGGGAGCCCGCCAATGTGTTGTTCTTTGAACTCGCAATGCTGCCTTCTGCTTGCTTCTTCTGCCGCTTCTTATCCTTGGGAGTGGTGTACACTGGCGGCGGTGGAGGCACCGTCAGAGTTAATGCCCCATGTCCAACCTCCGTTGTGCTTCATGTTTCTCAGTGCCCACTCCCCCTGGCTCCTCCCGGCCTTTCAACGGGCTCGACGTTGTGTCTGCTAGGGCTCCAGCATCTTCATTCAGTCCCGCATCGCCTGAACTGCGCTTACGTGGGCAAGTAACCACCGCAACTTGGAGGTCCTTCTCCTTCCAGAACTTCTCGCTGCTCCCACCACGAGCTCCTCTTCAATTGTTGCGACCACCACCACGGCCTGCAGTGCGGCCACCCCTATCATTTGGGGCACCCCGACCGCCAGACGATCCTTCCCACGCTTGTGCAACCCCACGCCGAACACGAGGTGTGCTCGGGTGCCACGTCTCTTCTCCCGCCATCATCCAGCGTCCAAAGGTGAGCTCTTTGTCTGTATATTCTCCTGTGCCACACTCGACATGCTCATGGCCTATCTTGCCACAAAAATTACAGAACTTAGGAGCTTTCTCGTACTGAACCAACAGAGTCATACTCGGGCAACCCTCAGGTGATAGTGTAACAGCCCTCTTCAGCGGCTCGTTTGCATCTAGCTGGACCCAGGCACGGTGGAATTCCCCCATATCTCCCACCACCACCTTCAGCTCAACCTTCTCTACAACTCCGACCTTCGATGCCAGCTGCTTCAGAATTGCATCCGTCCAGTACAGAGGAGGGATTCGATGAATCTGAATCCAAACCTTGACCTTGCTGGGCATCACCGACGGAGCCGGCGTCGCCCCATCATACTTTTCCAGCATCAGCGCGCAGTCACGAAAGAGCCAGGGGCCCTCATCCATGATGCGGTTCCAATCTCCCAGGCAATGGGCCTGGATCACGAACAGATTGTTGTCGATCCTCCTGAACAGAACTTCTCGAGCCGAATTCCATGCCGATCGCATGGTTCTCTCTAGCGATTGCTCGCTAAAGCCTCGGACTGACAGCAGCCTCGCCACCGCCATCCACTTAACCTCCGGCAACTTGCTCTTCTCCTCCTTCCCCAGAAACACTCCATCCCGCTCCGCCTCGCTCAGGTTTAGATTCCTGAGCAGTTCGTCGACCTCAAAAACCCGCGATGAACGCGATGATTCCGCCGCCATGATTCCCAACCGATCCAATCTCGCGATCAACCACACCACCAAGGCCGGGCAGCTGTACCAGACAGCCCCTGAATCAGCCCGAGTAGTAGCAGCAATCAGCAAGAGAGAAGGACGGGGACCGGAGAACCTTCAGCGGCGTCGCCGTCGAAGTCGCCAAACCCTAGTCGTGTGCCATGCGGTCATACCACACACCCTTTCTTTAGATGGAAGTTTTCTACCTATTGTTGGTTGCCTGCAGCCAGGACGAGTCGGCCAACCCAGCCAGCCCAGAATCAAATGCAGCCCACGGCCCATCTAGCCAATCTAGAACCCCTGCTAGCTTCTAAACTTTTTGTCAAGATATTTAAGGAAACTGAAATAGATATAAACACTTACATCTATTTTGAATTCACAACGTGAGAAAAAATCATCTACAAAGACATATGATTGTGATTTCAAATTATTTTATGTGATATAGGAAATTTTGTTTTAACCAACTAGTAGTTTAAAGAGGTACCTCTCGGAAAAAAACTAACATCATTTCCTTTACAATATATTTTCAAATTTAGTGCAAGTTGATTTTCCACCACCGAGATGCTAAAGTAAAATTAATGCATCATAACATTTAGTTGCATTACTATGTGTTTAATTTGGTAACTATAATTGAAAATTGTAACGGTTACATTTATATGTCAAGACAAGATTAAATTTTTAAGTAAATAAAGTTTAGTATAAATAATCAATAGTTGCGATGGCGGCACAAATTTTTTAGACATGCATAAATGTCAAAAACAGAGAAACCCTCATGAATGTAAATGCATATATGATCAACAACTCAACTATAGACTTGAAACCGACTGTGATGCTTGTGTTGTGATAACAACAATTCCACGTACCAAAAGATATTGCACGGATGGAGCCCAAGAGCCATGTCCACGGAAGGCTTGAATTTCCAAACCGAAATAAGAAAAAAGTTGGCCCTGTAGTTTTACTGTTATGAATACTCGCCTAGGAACCGATGCTCAAGCACGAGTCCAAACCAATAATACAAGCAAGAGATCTGCGATGATCTAAACCATTAACTGTTGGATGTATGCCCAAAAGGCAATAAAGATTAACATATGTTTCATAATTATGCTTCATGATTCTATACTATAACTGCGGTGGATCATGAATATGTGATTCAGAGCAAAACTCACACGCACGTGTAGAGACATGAACAGAATAAAGTATAACCTTGTCTTGCATTTGGACTAATTCGTTGATTGCTTGATAATCATGTTTTCCTGGTCTAGGACATTGTTTATGTCAGCGTCAATGAGTAGCATATTGTTGGTGGAAACAATATGGCTGGGTAGACCCAAATCGTTGATATGCTAAGAGATTCCGAAGTGTCTATTGTCCTTAGTGCAATATCGCAGTAGGTTATTATATGACATATCCTTACACCATGAGGTTATTAGGGTTGTGCATACTGGAAGAGTTACTTTGGTGCTGTCAACCATCACGGCCGTAACTGGGTGATCATAACAGCAGTCCACTGGATGATTATGAAGGTGTGCATATATCCTATTGTTTCAAGATGGGAAATTACTCCTCTGTCAAAAGAGAGATACTTCTAGGGCCCACTCGGTATGTATGATATCCAATATGTTCTGCGGACAATGCATGATGAAGTTACATCGTGTGGGATATCGGATTACAGGAACGAGAAAAGGAAACTTACCGGTTTAACGAGATAGATAAAGATATAGTGAATGAGGGATTGATTCACGGATATATCAGGAATACTTAATCTCGGGTAAGTTCAGTATCGTGAGTAATGAGAATGGTATATTAATAATCAACATGTTCAACAGAGTGTTATTCGCATAACGGTAGCAGTTATTTAGATTGTCCATGGACCTAACCCTGGCTGGTAATTAGATGAGTATATCTAATTATAGCTACACGTTATCGAACCTGTAGGGTAACACGCTTAAGTCATTTCTAGTTTGTTGTGTATTATGGTTGGTCTAGATAATGAGAGAGTATCACCAGAATGGTTTTTGCGTGGTAGATAATATCTTTATCAAGAGAGATTAAATATGCAGACATTATATGTCTCGGGATAATAGAAAAGTGTTTCTATTATCATCGGATTTATTCCGAAGGGTTTATATAGCGAGCATGAGATGTTCCAGGATGTTCAAAAGTCTTTCCGACATCAGTGGATAGAGTCGATGATTTTATCTATAAGGTATATTTGGTTCCGGTCAAGTCTCAGAGTCATACCAGGAAGGGGGGAGTGCCGGAGGAGAAAGGGGGTGCCCTGCATGCCGCACCACACCTAGTGTGGGCCGGCCGCATGGGCCCCACCTCCTAGGTCGACGCACCATATCCCTCTCCTCCCTTTCCTTGTCCAAATTGGAGAAATAAAGGAGTCCTACTTGAACTAGGAAAGGAAAAAAGGCAAAAAGGAGTAGTTCTAGGGAAGGACTCCTGGTTGGACTAGGAGTCCAACCCGAATTGGACAAGGGGAGGTGCGTCTGACCTCCTAGGGCCGACGCACCAAGGGGCAAGGGTTCTTACCCATTGCCCAAGCCCCCTACCCCTTGGCCACCTATATACCCCCCACCCCCGTGGGAAAAGACATAGAAGTTTAGATCTCTTCCAGTTAGATTAGAGGGAACCTCTCATGTTTAGAGGGATCCTCTCCGATTAGACTAGATCTAATCTCTCTCTCTCTCCTTCTCATGTGTTGAGATCTCCAATTAGAGGGAAAACACTTGTTTCCTTTCACCCACGAGCAACTGGTGGGATTCTTTCAAACATCCTTGGCTAATTAGTTTTCGTTATACACCATCGATCTGCTAACACACATCATATTTTAGCATGTCCCTTTGCTCTTGAAGCACCAAGGCCAAAAGAGTAGGTTGTCAGAAAGGTAATGGTAGACTGAACGAGACTTGAGAGGGCAGTTGTTTGTAGAATTGCTAGCTCAGGCTGTCATTTTTCGGCTAAAGTTGGACAGATAAACATTTTAGATGTCTGCTTAGAAAGATGGCATTCGATGAAGACAGAGTGACATGATTAGAAGAAGATGATGCCCCTGATAGATGCCACTGCGTCAGAAGCTCCTCGCCCATTCCTGATCGTGATTATACTAACCTCGTGAGATAACTTTCAGTGACGGCCACGGCCAATGGTCGGTGGAACAGATCGATCATGCTTGATGTGTCGTTGATCAACCTACGCCCTCGCATCATGTGCCTGGCGAATGTGTGTTGAGACTTGAGAACATCCACTAGTGCAGTGGATCGCATCGGACTGAACTCCATCACTCTGATCCTTGAAAATCTGTAGGCAACCATATTGCCAAAAATGTGGCCAAAACGCTAGTGATCAGCTGGCGTTGTTGTCACAATACGAAAAAGGTGTCCGGAGGAGTGTCATTGCTGTGAAGAAGAATAACCTTTGAAGCACGGCGTCATAGCACCCCTGAGGACCAGGAGACATGAACCATTGGTCGCATTTCGCTGTCAGGTTGGGATGAGTCGCGGCTCACATGATAACAACACCCATTCGTCATCCTGCAAAAGAGGAGGTGACGACAGAGGGAGCCCCTGTGTTGTGGCGGGAGTAATTAACAAATTTGAAGCTGAATGGTGAGACGGAACCAGTCGCCGGGTTACAGATGGTCCCCGGAGCTTTGGTCGGAGAAGGAGAGTGACGAAAGAACTTTTCGCGGAGAGGAATTGGTCACCGCGGGGAACAATCGGGATGGAGACCGACCGGTCAAGCCTGGCTCAGAGCATGGGGTAAAAAGAGGAATGGTTTTCGCGCGTGCCGAAAGAACGAGCCTTTTTAAAGGCGTGGCATGCATCACTGCATCGCCCCTTTCTTTCATCCTGTCACGGCATCTCCAGCTGTTCGCCCCCCGGCTTCCGCCATTGCCTTTTTGACTTTGCGCCGGCGCAAACTTGGGCCTGGGGGTGAAGTTTCCAGTCGTTTCGGCCCCCATGCTGAACACAAACCAATATAATTTGAAAGTTCGTTTTCCCGCCCCAAAAAAAACAGCCCGAGTTCGGCGATGAAAACAGCCACAGTTGGGCGATCATACAAAAAAGCCACAGCTCGACGATCGAATCAAGCCATAGTCTGGCGATCTAGGGAGCCACATTTGGCGTGCTGATGCGCAGATCAGATGGTCACCGGCGACACCTCAGCATCATCGTCCAGGTCGATGGGCGTGGTCGTCGGAGTAAGAGCAGAGCTCGGAGTGGCCGTAGGCGCAGTGCTCACAGGCGGTGTGGCCGTGGCCGAGCTCGTATCGGCTGGAGTGGCCGAGCCCGTATCGGCTGGAGTGGCGGGAGTCGGATCGACCGAAGTAGTGGAGCTCGGCGGAGGTGTCGGGGTCGCCTGAGCTATCTGGCTGAGGATTGCGTGCCGCTCCGCCATGAACCACGCCCTGACCTGGGGTCCATCGCAGCCAGGTCGCCTCCCATCAGGAATGCCAGGTCAGTCTTCCTCTTCTTCGTCGCAGAGGTGGTCTTGAGGAGGTCGAGCTTGATGTCCTGATGGCCATGATCGCCGTCCACCTCGCTTCCGCCATCTCCTCTCTCTTGGCGGCGTGGTTGTGGGCGTCGGCGATGCACGTCTCGATCGACGCTTGCAGCTACGCCGCAGCTGGCGTCGAGTCCCTCGCCGCCTTGGCTTTCTTGTGACCGTCAGGGCGCCCATCTACCGCTCCAGCTACCGGCGCGTCAGAGATGTACTCCTTAGCATTGCTGATGGAAAGACGAACTTGCGCCCACTTCTCGCACCCCTCAATCCTTGTGAAGACGTGGAGGAACTTGAAGTCGGCCTTCTCGTCATCGTGGAACGCCTCAAACATCTGCACCATTTACATGGCCAAACCAGGGCCAAAATGAGCAAACCGGCAACGATAAAGGGAAGCGAAGGCGAAAGGAGCTCACCTCCATCTCGTAGTTGGAGCCGCTCTTCGGCCAATTCTAGACTTCCTCTTGAATGCCATGTCATTTGTTGCAAGCATGCTGGATGACCTCCCAATGGTTGGCCATGGCCTTCTCGCCGCGCTCGGTGGCAATCATGGAGTACTCGGGATCAACGATCTAGCGCTCATCGTATGAAGTCTTGACCCTCTTCCAATAGTTGTCCATGTTTTGGTTGGCGCCGACGATCGGGTCCAAGCTCACTGTCTTCCATGCTTCGGCGAGGAGCACATCTTTCTTGGTGCTCCACTTGATGCGAGGCTCGACAGGAGGCTTTGGTACCTTCGGGTCCTTCTTTTTTGCCTTGCCTTTGGCCAGTGTTGTTCCTTCGCCGACGACGACCTCCGCCGGCTCGACCTCGCCTTTCTCGGTTTGCTGCGTCCCTACCCCACCGGCCTGCTGTGATGACTCCCCGCCGCCTTGTGATAAGAATCCCGGGGTTGTCGCCGAAGCAATGGAGCCGGTGGTGATGAGCTCGTCCATGAAGGCGTTGCCATGCATTGCGCCGAACATGATGCGGGCGTCCTGGGTCAGGGCGAACGGGAGGGCGCGACGAAGCAAGGGCGAGCTCGAGTAGCCCGACAAGCATGCGTACAGTGGAGGCGGAGGAGCACAGTGTGGAAACGCGAGGTTGGGGTTGAAGCCACCATGCAGCTCGCCGTCGGCGTACCTGGGGGAGTAGTGGGGAGACGCGCTCCAGCGAGGCGATGGCGACGACGAGAAGCCCATCGGCAAGTATCATGTCGGCGAGGCGACGCTAGCTTGGCTGCCCCATTCGGCGAAATGAGGATGAGGCGGGAGGCCGATCCTGATCTTGGTCGGCGGAGGCGGCGCCTCCACCTCCATCTCCATCTCCATCTCCATCTCCTCCTCTTCCTCATCCTCTTCTTCCTCCTCCTCTTCTTCTTTGCCGCCACCCTCGGCTAGGCGCTTGGCCCGCAGCACCTTCTCCCTCGCCCGACGGTGCGTGTTCTCGGTCTTCCGGCGCTCCACGTCCGCCGTCCACCGGGCGTTGGTGATACGTCTCAAACGTATCTATAATTTCTGATGTTCCATTTTGATATTATACCAATTGTTACATGTTTTATATACACTTCATAGCATTTTTATGCATTTTCTGGGACTAACCTATTAACAAGATGCCACAGTGCCAGTTCCTGTTTTCTGCTGTTTTTGTATTCCAGAAAAGCTGTTCTGGAAATATTCTCGGAATTGGACGAAACTTGGACAGAACCTTCTATTTTCCCGACACGTACACGGAGTCCAAAGGAGAGACGGAGACGACCGAGGAGTCTGCCACGCCAGGGGCCGACGCGGCCCCACCTCCTGCCGCGCCGGGGGGTGGCGTGAGTGTGTGACCCCCTCGGGTGCCTCCAAACACCGCCCTTTCACCTATATAATGCCTTCGTCCAGAAAACCCTAGATACCCAAGCCTCCATCCACGAAAAGTTCCGTTGCCGCCGCCGTCGTCAACCCTAGTTCGGGAGGGTTCTGAAGCTCTTCCCGGCACCTTGCCGGAGAGGGGAATCATCGCCGGAGTGCTCTACATCACCATGCCTGCCTCCGGAGTGATGCGTGAGTAGTTCATCCTTGGACTACGGGTCCATAGCAGTAGCTAGATGGTTGTCTCTCCTCCTTGTGCTATCATGTTTAGATCTTGTGAGCTGCCTATCATGATCAAGATCATCTTATTGTAATGCTATATGTTGTGTTTGCTGGGATCCGATGAATATTGATACTATGATCAAGTTGATTATCAATCTATCTTATATGTTATTTATGATCTTGCATGCTTTCCGTTACTAGTAGATGCTTTGGCCAAGTAGATGCTTGTAACTCCAAGAGGGAGTATTTATGCTAGATAGTGGGTTCATGCCTCCGGTAATCTGGGCGAGTGACAGCAACGTCTAAGGTTGTGGATGTGCTGTTGCCAGTAGGGGTAAAACAACAATGCTTTGTCTAAGGATAATTGTATTGTTTACATTATGCACATTACTTAATGCAATAATCTGTTGCTTGCAACTTAATACCAACGGGGAACACGGATGTCAACCTGAAGGTGGATTATTATTCATAGATGCTGTTGGATAACGGTCTATGTATCTTGGTGTAATGCCCAATTGAATATCATAGTAGTCATCTTGTGATATATATGCATTGTCATGCGCTCTCTATTCATCAATTGCCCAGCTGTAATTTGTTTACCCAGCATGTTAGTTATCTTTTATGGAGAGACACCACTAGTGAACTATGGATCCCGGTCCATTCCTTTACACTGATAATACAACCAACTGCAATCATTATTCCTTTTCATTCTCTGCAATTAAACACTATTTTCCACACCATACGTTTAATCTTTTGTTTACAGCAAGCCAGTGAGATTGACAACCTCACTGTTTCGTTGGGGCAAAGTAGTTTGATTGTGTTGGGTGCAGGTTCCACGTTGGTGATAGAGTAAACGGCGCCACCAACAACCTTCAGAGGTGCCTTTTACTCCTACTGGATCTGACAACCTTGGTATCTTACTAAGGGAAAACTTGCTGCTGCACTGCTTCATACCTTCCTCTTGGGGTCTCCCAACGAACGTGTGCTTTCACATCATCAAGCAACTTTTTCTGGCGCCGTTGCCGAGGAGTAAGAGGATTTCTGCAAGGGGAGTCTCACGCTTCCAATCTCTTTACTTTGTTATTGTCTTGCTTAGTTTATTTTTATCTTGTCTTGTTTGCTTTATTTATCAAAAACACAAAAATTAGTTGCTTAATTCGAGTTGTTATTTTGTTGTTCTGTTTTAATTTTGCTAAAATGAGTACTCCTGAGAACACCAAGTTGTGTGATTTCACTAGCACAAACAACAATGATTTCATTTGTACACCTATTGCTCCACCTGCTTCTAAAGCAGATTTCTATGAAATTAAACCTGCACTTTTAAATCTTGTTATGAAAGAGCAATTCTCTGGTGTTAGTACTGATGATGCTGCTGCTCACCTTAATAATTTTGTTGAACTTTGTGAGATGCAAAAGTATAAGGAAGTAGATGGTGATATTATTAAACTGAAACTTTTTCCTTTCTCTTTGAGAGGACGTGCTAAAGAATGGTTGCTATCTTTGCCTAGAAATAGTATTGATTCATGGACTAAATGCAAAGATGCTTTCATTGGAAAATATTATCCTCCTGCTAAGATTATATCTTTGAGAAGTAGCATTATGAATTTCAAACAATTTGATAATGAGCATGTTGCTCAAGCTTGGGAAAGAATGAAATCATTGGTAAAGAATTGTCCCACCCATGGACTGACTGCTTGGATGATCATCCAAACCTTTTATGCAGGACTAAATTTTTCTTCAAGAAC
This sequence comes from Poa pratensis, assembly GCA_947311845.1. NCBI lineage: Eukaryota > Viridiplantae > Streptophyta > Magnoliopsida > Poales > Poaceae > Poa > Poa pratensis. The sequence continues at coordinate 69,040,214 of CAMZMU010000063.1, forward strand.
TTATTGGATTCGGCCTCTGGAGGTACCTTTATGTCCATCACTTTGGGTGCTGCAACAAAGCTTCTTGATGATATGATGATAAATTATTCTGAATGGCACACCGAGAGGGCTCCACAAGGTAAGAAGGTAAATTCTGTTGAAGAAACCTCTTCCTTGAGTGATAAGATTGATACTATTATGTCTATGCTTGCAAATGGCCAATCTCATGTTGATCCAAATAATGTTCCTTTAGCTTCTTTGGTTGCTCAAGAAGAGCATGTTGATGTGAACTTCATTAAAAACAATAACTTCAACAACAATGCTTATAGGAATAATTTTGGTAATAGCAATTATAAGCCCTATCCTTCTAATAGTGGCAATGGTTATGTTAATTCTTATGGTAATTCCTACAACAACAATAAGAGTGTACCCTCTGATCTTGAAGTCATGCTTAAGGATTTTATTAGTACACAAACTGCTTTCAATAAAACTGTTGAGGAAAAATTTGGGAAAATTGATGTTCTTGCCTCTAAAGTTGATAGCCTTGCTCTTGATGTTGAATTTTGAAAATAAAAATATGCCTCATGATGTTAAAGAGAGCAAGACTTTGAGTGCCATTCAAGTTAAAATTGACAACAATGTTAGGATGCTAGCTGAGTTGCATGCTAGGTGGGAAAGAGAGGATGAAATTGCTAGAAAGAATAGTATAGCTAGAGTTTGTACTATTACCACACTAGCAATGCTGAAGTTTCAAATGCTAGTAAACCTCCTACTCTTAATGGTAAAGTAATTGGTGTTGGCAATGTCTCTACTTCTGTTGCAAAATGTTTAAAATTGCCTGATAACACTGAAACTGTTCTTGATAAAAGTGCTGAAATTTTTCGAAATATGGGAGACAATGGTCCCATTACCTTTGACAATAATGATTTTGATTTTGATGGTTGCAATATTTCTGAAGTAATTATGTTCTTGCAAAAGCTAGCTAGAAGTCCTAATGCTAGTGCTATAAACATGGCTTTTACTAAACATATTACTAATGCTCTCATGCAAGTTAGGGAAGAGAAATTAAAACATGAAGCTTCTATCCCTAGGAAGTTAGAAGATGGTTGGGAGCCCATCATTAAAATGAAGGTGAATGATTTTGATTGCAATGCTTTATGTGATCTTGGTGCTAGTATTTCTGTTATGCCTAAGAAACTCTATGATATGCTTGATTTAGCACCTTTGGAACACTGTTATTTGGATGTTCACCTTGCTGATGATACTATAAAGAAACCTTTGGGGAGAGTTGATAATGTTTTTATAATGGTTAACAACAACCTTGTCCCCGTTGATTTTGTTGTTTTGGATATTGAATGCAATGCTTCTTGTCCTATTGTTTTGGGAAGACCTTTTCTTAGAACTGTTGGTGCTATTATTGATATGAGAGAGGGGAATATTAAATATCAATTCCCACTCAAGAAAGGTATGGAACACTTCCCTAGAAAGAAGATGAACTACCTTTTGATTCTATTGTTAGAGCAAATTATTCTATTGATGCTTCTTCACTTGGAAACACTTGATTCTTGCTTTCTGTGCCTAGCTGAAAGGTGTTAAAGAAAAGCGCTTATGGGAGACAACCCATTGTTTTATTTCTGCAATTTTTCTTTTCTTTTTGAGTCAAGGAGCTGTTTACTTCTGTAACAACCCCTTTGTATCTTTACTTTTTCGAATTGTTGTGCCAAGTAGAGCCTCTAATAGAAAGATGATGCTAGATTTGGATTTCTGCGCAGGAACAGATTTTTGCTGTTCACCGTTTCGTTCTTATAAAATTGCCAGAAAATTGAAAAAATCTGCAAATTTTTGTGCGTGATCCTCAGATATGTACGCATCTTTCGTTAGTTTTGAGTTTTCGATCTGAGCAACGTAAGTGCCTCGAAAAAATTCGTCTTTACGGACTGTTCTGTTTTAGACAGATTCTGTCTTTTATTTTGCATTCTCTCTTTTACTAGTGTTGAGTGGAATTCTTTTTTGGGTGGAAGAGCTTCACATAACATCAGTGGCAGTAGCTAATGTTTAAAAAATAATGGTCATGTTTGTGTCCTTATAGAACATGTGAGTTTTTGATTGTGCACTAACCCTCTAATGAGAATTACTCTGAGTTTGGTGTGGCGGAAGTTTTCAAGGGTCAAGAGAGGAGGATGATATAATGTGATCAAGAAGAGTGAAGAGCTTAAGCTTGGGGATGCTCCCATGGATCACCCCAGCATATTTCAAGAAGACTCAAGCGTCTAAGCTTGGGGATGCCCAAGGCATCCCCTTCTTCATCAACAACTTATCAGGTAATCTCTAGTGAAACTATATTTTAATTCTTTCACATCATATGTGCTTTACTTGGAGCGTCTGTGTGCTTTTTTATTTTTCGCATTGTTATTTTATTTTCTGAGATCAACTTGTTGGATCCTAGTGATACGTCTCAAACGTATCTATAATTCCTGATGTTCCATGTTGATATTATACCAATTGTTACATGTTTTATATACACTTCATAGCATTTTTATGCATTTATTGGACTAACCTATTAACAAGATGGCACAGTGCCAGTTTCTGTTTATTATGTCTGTGTATTGCAGAAAAGGCCCGAAAACCAAAGTGCTCGGAAAAATCCAGAAAAATTACAGAAATTCTATTTCGTCAGAAGACCCACGGAGCCAGAAGGGCAATTCCAGCGGAGGCCCACAGCCCCCACACCATGGGCCCGCGCGGCTAGAGGGGGGCCGCGCCGTGGTGTGGTGTGGCTGCCTCGGTCACCTCCTCCCGACGCCCTTTGGACTATATATTGCCTCCGCGGTGCAAACCCTAAAACAATCGACGATTTTCCAGAAGAGTTCCGTAGCTCCGCCGCCACCAAAAACCCTAATTCGGGGGACAGAAGTCTCTGTTTCGGCACCCTGCCGGGACGGGGAATTGCCCCCGGAGCCATCTCCATCGACGCCACCGCCATCTTCATCGCCGTTGCTGCCTCCCATGATGAGGAGGGAGTAGTTCTTCATCGGGGCTGAGGGCTCATGCCGGTAGCTATGTGGTTTATCTCTCTCTCCCATGGTGTGATCTTTATGTGATCATGAGCTTTGTAATCTAGTTGAATCCATAGATGTTACTCTTCATTATCTTATATGCTACTTGACTGGTTTTATTAGTGTAAACTCCGGAGTCACCTTTGTCCCACGGTGCGAAGTTGACAGTGTGCGCACCGTGTGTGGCTCTTAGGCTAAAGATTACAGGAATACTTATCATGAGTTATTATTTGTGTTGGATGTCTCTATGAAATTGTGGTGTTTGTCTAGTACTATTTTAGGGCGCTCAAGTTGACAGTGTGGGGTTCCCTAGATGTGGAATGCGACTTTAAGGTGTGCTTTTATAGCCCTACGCAGTGGATCGGTGTTCGTTATCCAACGAGAGAATAATTCAGAGTAGCATAGTGAATAGGAAATATCTATGTATTCAATTATATTATTATTGTTGAGAGTGTCCACTAGTGAAAGTATGATCCCTATGCCTTATTTCCAAGCATTGAAACACCGTTTACTCTCATTTTGTCTCATGTTTGCTTGCTGTCATTTTTATTTCAGATTGCAATTACCACTTATAATCATCCATATCACTTGTATTTTAATATCTCTTCGCCGAACTAGTGCACATATACACCTGACAAGTGTATTGGGTGTGTTGGGGACACAAGAGACTTTTTGTATCTTAATTGCAGGGTTGCTTGAGAGGGATATCTTTGTCCTATATCTCCCTGAGTTCGATAAACCTTGCATGATTAACTTAAGGGAAACTTGTTGCTGTCCTACAAACCTCTGCACTTAGAGGCCCAACACTGTCTACAAGAACATAAGCGTGTGTAGACATCAAGCTCTTTTCTGGCGTCGTTGCCGGGGAGGTAAGGTAAACGGTACTCACATCCTCTGGCTACTAAGCTATTTTCTAGCACTGTTGCCGGCGTGTGAGCGCTCGAAGGTATTTCCTTTAGATCCTGCAGTTTTATCTTTTTGTTTCTTGTTTTTATTTCACTAGTAAGGCTTAATGGAAAACAACAACAAAATTAGAGAGCTTTATGAAATTTATCTTGAGTTGGGACATGATGTGTTTGAAGAGAAAATTAAAAAACCTATGGAAATTTGTTTGCATAATAGTGGTAACAACGTTATTACTATAAATTCTTTGAACACCATTATTGCTAATGCTATGGAAAAGTCTAAGCTTGGGGAAGCTGCTTTTGATGAATATGATATTTTCAGTCCCCCAAGTTTTGAGGAGAAAATTTTCTTTGATGATACTTTGCCTCCAATTTATGATGATTATAATGATAGTGGTATTTTGGTGCCACCTACTATGGAGGATAAAGTTTATTATGATTATACTATGCCTGCAATTTATGATGATTACAATGATGGTTGTGATAGTTTTACTCCCACTATTACTAATAAAATTGATTATGCTTATGTGGAGAGTAATGATACTTTTGTGCATGTGGATCATGATAAGAATGCTTTATGTGATAGCTATATTGTTAATTTTGTTCATGATGCTACTGAAAATTATTATGGGAGAGGAAAATATGGTTGTAGAAATTTTCATGTTACTAAAACACCTCTCTTTATGACGAAGGTTTTGAGATTTCTCTTGATTTGCTTTTATTTGATGGTTACTTTAAAACCTACAGGTCATTATGAGAGAGGGAGACATGGCTTCACATATCACAATAATATTAAGTCTCCTCTCTTTTTGTTGAAAATTTTGAAGTTGCATTTGCTTTGCCTTCCTATGCCATTGGCTTCATGCTTCAATAATTTGTTTTCTTACAAGATCCCTTTGCATAGGAAGTGGGTTAGACTTAAATGTGTTTGATATTTGCTCCTTGATGCTCTTTTATATTCAACTCTTATACATATGAGAGCATCATCAAAATTTTCATGCCTAGCTAAAAGGTTTTTAAAGAAAAGCGCTTATGGGAGACAACCCATTATTTTATTTCTGCAATTTTTCTTTTCTTTTTGAGTCAAGGAGTTGTTTACTTCTGTAACAACCCCTTTGTATCTTTACTTTTTCGCATTGTTGTGCCAAGTAGAGCCTCTAATAGAAAGATGATGCTAGATTTGGATTTCTGCGCAGGAACAGATTTTTGTTGTTCACCGTATTACTTCTGTAAAATCACAGAAACATTATTTAAATCTGCAAATTTTTGTGCGTGATCCTCAGGTATGTATGCATCTTTCGTTAGTTTTGCGTTTTTCGATCTGAGCAACGTAAGTGCCTCGAAAAAATTCGTCTTTACAGACTGTTCTGTTTAGACAGATTCTGTCTTTTATTTTTCGCATTCTCTCTTTTACTAGTGTTGAGTGGAATTCTTTTTTAGAGTGAAGAGCTTCACATAACATCAGTGGCAGTAGTTAATGTTAAAAGTAACGGTCATGTTTGTGTCCTTATAGAACATGTGAGTTTTTGATTGTGCACTAACCCTCTAATGAGAATTACTCTGAGTTTGGTGTGGCGGAAGTTTTCAAGGGTCAAGAGAGAAGGATGATATAATGTGATCAAGAAGAGTGAAGAGCTTAAGCTTGGCGATGCTCCCATGGATCACCCCACCATATTTCAAGAAGACTCAAGCGTCTAAGCTTGGGGATGCCCAAGACATCCGCTTCTTCATCAGCAACTTATCAGGTCATCTCTAGTGAAACTATATTTTAATTCTTTCACATCATATGTGCTTTACTTGGAGCGTCTGTGTGCTTTTATTTTCAGTATTTTATTTTTCTTATGGTCAATTTGATTGGACCCTAGCATTCTTGATTGGGAGAGAGACACGCTCTGCTTTTTCATATGAACTAGCTGGGTGGCCCGCGCAATTGCGCGGCTAGGAATAAGATTTAGTTGTTTCTTCATACCTGACGTATTATTTTTCTTCGTGGTAAAAATTGAAGATGAATACGAAGTGTGTGAGTGTGAATACCTTAAATATTTTATGATACATAGTTTGTAGAGCTTTGTTACTGCTCACATGTTTCCAATGACAAAACTTTCATAAATGTTACAAATACAAAAATCGAGTAACTTCATTTTTATTGTTGTCTATTTTTCTTCGTGCTCTCCATCTTGTCCTTGCATGGTTGTAGAGATCTTACCAGCTTATACCTTGAATTGTAGATTTCATAATGCAATCTACAGTCATGTAATCGACTTTAATGCAATGGTTCTGTTGTTGTCGCATGTTAATCCATTTGATGGGAAATTTGTATCAAAGTTTAATCTGTTTTTACCAAATTTATTTCCGAAGATCGTTATTTTTTCCGATATATATTTCGGGCGATATACCAGTGTTTACCGTAGCAGAGACATAAGGTGAATAGGATTTGTAGAAAATATGCATAAGACAAAGATATATTAGATAAAGATATATTTTGATACACGTGGACCGGAAAAAGATTCAACACACTATTGTTTTTATTTTCATTCAAATGACATGGAACGTGTGCATCAGATGATGACAAACATGAACAAAACTGAAAACTTCTAAAAAGAGAAAATATGCATGCAGATTAAAGTGATACTAACCTATATCCAATTCGATTCGCTTCATGTCTTTTTCCCTGCTTAGTGATGCGTTTCTAAATGGCATCTGGAAACCATCAATGTTTCACCTGCAAGTAAAAGAAACTCAAGAGGATGGCAGCTGTTTGTAGCCTCGCATTCCACGACATCATCTGCGGTTGAATCTCAGAATAAAAAAAAACCAATATTTACAAATTCGACGCCTAACTTGTGTACTCCACAACATCATCTACAGTAGAATCCCATTGATATGTAGTTTGCCCGAATTCCTTTTCTATACGCTCCTCGATCTTCCACCTAGGAATGATGCATGTTACTGTATACTTGATCGTACAGGTGCATGATGAATGTCCTTTTTACTCCCGGATACCAATGATCTCTCCAATTTAAAAAATATCAAAAATCATATTTATGAGATTCAAAAAATTCTAAAAAATATATCTGCGTGTAGCTAATAGTATATTCCACGAACATGTAAAATTTCAACTCCAAATACTTTGTATTTTGAGCTATACAAAAATGACAAATTATGGATCTAATATGCCTATCTACAAATCTCTAGGTTTTACCAGATTTTATTATTTTTGTATAGCCCTTAATATAAAGTATTTTAAACTGAAGTTTTGCACGTTTATGGGATAAAGCCTTGGCCACACCCGTGATTTGTTTCAGAATTTTTTGAAACTCAAAAATATAATTTTCTAATTTTTTTAAATGGAGGGAGCACTGGAGCTCGGGAGCAAAAACATTTTCCGATTAAACTGCAAGTATATTCCTCACAAACGCATGCATCAAACGTACCTTGTTTCAGCTGTCAACAATATTATTGTAAGTACGATTGCTCGTTCGTGCAGCATCTTTCTCCTCCTTATGGCAGCCAAATCCAGCACCACTTCTTTTAGTTGTCCCCGCTTCGTAGGCTTCAATCCAGTGCAAGAGCAAATCCAGTTTCCTGGGTCCCATCGGCCTCAACGTTGTTGGGGCGGCGTTGCTATACAGTATGCGACGGCGTGACCACCATGCATAATGTCGTGAATACCCAGAATTTTGTGGGTTGCTCCAGAAACCTGTAAGCCCGAAACACGCCGGACGGCCATCTATTGGTCTAAACATAGCTTCAAGGGAAATAAAATCTAAATTAAACAGTTGCAGAAAGAGCGGACGAATAATCATATACAAATATGATTTGAGTAAAACCACAATTGATCTAAAATGCATCGCACCAGAAGTTGTACATTGTACCCTGAAAAAATAAATCAAATAGAACATACAAAATAAGTATTATATATACCTGAAATTGGTCGTTTAAATTGATAGTTCACTCATGGATTCCTGTATCGCACTTCGTTATCTCTAGGGCGGTCTGGAGCGCTCGATATAAATACTTCAGCTCATATGCATGCACATACGACTATAGGGCTTTATCTTGCACGATCAAAAATTATTTGTACATGAAAAACATGGTGTATATCAGATGATTACATACCTTCACATAAACATTGATGCACGTATGTATATGAGTATAGATTGATTTCCTGGCCATTTAAAGTGAACTGGGCAAGATCTCACCGATACCGACGTCTCGGAGTGGTATTAGGATATTGATCCATTCAATATCTTTGAACGCTTAATCAGGATGCCTTGACGCCATTATCCAGAACGTCGGTAGTATTGCTTCATGAGGCCCGGTCGGCCGACGACACAATTTTGGTGGCCGTAAACGTGATGGTCCACTGACGGTAGAATTACGCCGGTGTCGGCAGTTCTATGTGTGTCTAGTCAGAATCTATTCTCGAGTGCTACAACGCGGCCAAACGCCACAGCGTACGCCATTATCTGCGGACAACGAAAAACTTATTTGGAATCAGATATGCAATGCTAACAAAAATTCTTAGATATAGCTACCGACACAAAAAGCGTCATAGGGCAGGCTATTGATGAACGTGACCTCATACCAAGGAGCAAAAAAGTAGCGTGATGCTTTGAACCTGGTAAGCATCGGCAGCAGCAATACGCGCGTTGATTTCCAGCTTAGTCGCCCGGCCGGTGGTGCAGAACTGCCGTTGCGCCTTCCCATGAGCATGACCGGCTGCTCGCCTGATCCACGAAGATTTTTTAGAGCCCTAGACTCTCGATTGATTGCATGCAGGTCTTGGTCGTTGAATAGAAGATGGAAAGAGTCCTGGTATGGTACGTCTTACCTAGGCTACGTGCATCATCACGCGTATCATCTTAGCCTCTAAAAAATCTTTACTTTTGATGGATCAATCTCCACCATCTATTGTTTGTTCTCTTAATAATATAAGAGATACAAATCTTGAGTAATTTCATAGTTAAAAATAGAAAGTTCTATTACGACTGTAGTGGAGTCTACACTTCAATTTGCCTTTTCCCTGAAACTGAAGCAATTGCTTTTGACTCCTCGGTCTTGGAATTATTTTGCCATCAATTGTAACATCATCAAAGAAAGTCATTTATTGGATACAATAACGTCATCCACTATCAGTCATGAAAATTACAATACCTCAAGTAGATTTTACTAATTTATACAGTTAAAGTGATAGCCTAGCCTGAATATGAGAATTATATAACATGCCAAGGGCCTGACCCCACTCTAACTCGGGCTCTGTTATCATGTATCTACTCCATATGTACACTGATTTTGTAGCAATTATGTAATGAGTTCTTTCGAATAATTGATCAACCTGTGAACATTACCAGAAAAAAGGTTTTTATAGTCTCACTTGAAAAAGTCGCCGCCTGTCCAGTCAAAATAGACAAACAAAACCACGTAGAGTTCATTTTGAGTCTAATATATAGAATCGCTCTGCCTCGCCCCTCACATGGCACCCTGCCGTCCGCCGCATCCTTCACTTTGAATTACTCATGGAGTTCTCAGACTTCCTATCAAAGTACTAAAATCACATGTAAACAAAAGTACTAAAATGAATAGGTATGTATTCTTTTATTTAAACACTTCATATTGTTAATCTTTAAATAGATTCATATTGAACGTTCGGATCTGGAAGTTTCATTAAAATATTATGCCCGCGTATCTATAAATTTGTCTTATCACATGGTAACTTACAAATCTCTAGAAAATAATGGAATGCACTGCATGTCAGAAATAGTACTTCTAGCCAGTCTATCATGTGTGTACTTGGGAAGGTGTAGCGAAAAAAAACACATACCGGAAAAAGAATTCGTGAATTGCCAAAATCTTGAAAGATTGCTGTAATCTTCTTATTTTATTTACACGATATGTTCTAATCCGGAGAAGTTGGACGATCTATTTTCTAGTACTATATTCATGATCGTAATGGGGCTTTGTGACCATTTTGGTGGCAAGGATATTGCAGTTCGATCACTGCCCTTTTCTCTTGCACCTTCATGCAAGCATATTTTCTCTAGACTAAAAACTATAATAATTTTGATACAGCAAACATATGTAAGAGAATTTGGACGCTTCAGATACAGTAGTACGCCAAATATTTTCATCCATAGAAATTGTTATTTTATAATATTTGATATGGGTGGAAAATAAGATTAATCGAGATTCATGAGAGTCTACTGAATAAATGATGTCAATTTTAATGGCAATAGTAATATTTCTACAATGACTTCACTTATCTAAAAGATATATAGCCCTAGCACATGGAGAGAAACTTAACCTGTAGTGCTACATAAAGGAGGAAATGTTCCCTGCTGGCTGCTGCTGACTATATGCCACTGAGGAATATAAAAAAATGAACCATGATTATGAAGACAGTGCAGCGGTGTGTACTGTCAATTACCAGCAGATGAAGCTAGGTAGAAAATTGCCTAGGATGCAATTGAATCGTCCAAGGTGATAGCATCGTTGGAGACAGCTGAGGACGTGAGACAATTAACATAGCAGATAATGAATCTGATTAGAAAACAGAGATACCTGAGACCACCTCGAGTATTGGAGAGGAGGGGAGCAGGACATACAACATGATCAGATTACCATCAACCGCCAAAAATTGGAACCTGCAGATAACAACTGAATGCTTAATCATATTAGCCCCTCATCTTTTAAAAATTCCTCACAATTCTAGAAATTCGAAAGAAAACAGAGGAAGAGGCTGCCCGCATATATAGTAATGATTCTGAAGTAGATTTGGCAGAAACTCCTTTAGCAGAAGAATAGTGTCAATGTAAATAATCTTCTTGTGCGTTTAACTGCTCAGCTACACTACGGTGGTCTAAATCTTTTGCAGCCGAAGCATTGCCTGAGATATAAAAAATATAAGATTTCAGTTACTGCAAGGAATGCCAATGCACAATCTCAGATTTAAATTGGAATACCGACAGGTTTCAGATGCAACTACGCATTCCAGGTGAAGGGAAAAAATTCTGAGGACCCTCGGGTCAGTGAATATAGTGCCCCATCAACTCCAGCGACGCCCATGCCATGTCTGAAGCTGATCCAGCGCTCGCCATTGAGCCGCTCTAACTGCGCGAAGAAGATAGGCGCAATGATGCCAGTACTTTGTCTGGGGCCGATCCAGTACTTGCTGCTGTTGAGCCGCTTGATCTGTGCGTGACGTGAGTGTTGGCGACCTTAGCTGCGGGAGCAGATCGAGTGGCATCACATGTGGGATCGCTAGAGCCGATCGTACTTTCGCCATTGTTGGAGGCTGGAGGTGGCCATCAGAGACGTCCGATCCATTCATGTTTTATGTGATCAGTTCAAAGGAAGAGCATATACAACATGCTTTTCTTGATTGCCCAATCTCTCGTAACTACTCCTCAAATACCTGGGATTAATAATGATCAGAGCATCAATCATATCAGTCATCGATCTGTGCATATTTATCATATTCGTCTCAGACGATGCAAAATATTTTAGCAACTCAGCCTAGGACGTGTAAAACAAATATGTATAGTTTCAACACATTAGCGAAACAACGAATCAAAACCTGTTGCAGTTCACCACAATCTGTGAATAAAGCCCATCGCCGCTCTCCATCTCGTCGGCGTGGCTTTCAGCTTTTGTAGAGCGACATTGCTGGTCGCTCCTTTTCGATGGCCTCCTATCCAGTGTGTGCTGCGGGCCGAGACGACAAATCGTTGCGCTTCTTCTCGTCGGACTGCCGTGTGTTGTGGGGCGAGATGGCAGATCGTCGCGCTTCGTCTCGTCGGGCTGCCCGGCCGGGCCGTCGTTGCGCTTCTTCTCGTCGGACTACCGTGTCCTGTGAGGCGAGATGGCAGATCGTCGCGCTTCGTCTCGTCGTCTCGTCGGGCTGCTCGGCCCGGCGCCGTCGCGCGGCGGACGATTATGCTACGACAGAAGAAACGCCAGGCGCTATAGATCGATTGATTGCTAGCAGTTCATACTATTTTCTACCAAGGCTAGCACTCGTACATTAATGGGTAAACCTAGAAAGAGTCCGCAACATTGTCAAGCAGGGTAAACTGCATCGATTTCCTTTTAAAATTGGATGTGCGTGCGTGGTAAATATCTCCTTTAAATCCGAGCCGTACTTTTTTGAGCGCTTAATCTGAACCCTTAATTGTCTTGTGTTTTAATTATATAATAGATACTCCTATTCTTCACTTATACTTGTTGAGTATTCTTATCTAGCTATTGCTATGCTTTTAGCTCCTGTTTTGCATGCATCTCTTATTCAGAGCTGTTAGTTCTTTTATAGAAAGTACTCTCTTGCTTCACTTATAATTGTTTGGAGAGTTTATGTTGAAATAAATTGATTGGTGTTTGGTGGAACAGAAAATGTTTCATGTGGTAGATGGTATAATGGAAAAAGCTTACATATTCTTGTAGATCACTGAATTGGATAATTTGATACTTGTCAATTGTTTTGAGTTATCAAGTAGTTCATGTTTAAGCTTTTGTATCATGTAGTTAAAACCTATTAATGAAGAACTACCGTAAAGCTCGTTGAAATTTGGTTTGCATGATTGGTATCTCTAAGGTCTAGATATTTTCTAGTAAAAGGGTTTGGTTAACAAGGAAGACAGTGTAGAGTCTTATAATGCTTGCAATATGTTTTCATATAAGTCTTGCTGTGTCGGTTGATATCCTGTGTTTGCTTCAAATAACCTTGCCAGCCTAAACTCTGTACTGAGAGGGAATGCTTCTCGTGCATCCAAAACCTTGAGCCAAAATCCATGCCATTTGTGTCCACCATAACTACCTATATGTGGTATTTTCTTGCCACTCCAAGTAAATTTTTTATGTGCTGCCTTTAAACTATTCAAAAACTATTACTCCTTTTTGTGTCAATGTTTACCAAGCTCATGAGGACGGGATGGATGTCTTTATGTCACCTGTCAAACAGACTTTACCACCGGACTAGCGGCATATACATCCGCTTATCCATTAATTTTGCAAAAAGAGCTGGCAAATGGGGTGCCCAGTCCCAATTAATTACAACTTTAACCGCTTAATTCTCTTCACATTTTTGCCCTGATTTATCAGTCAAGCAATGACAAAGAGTGAAATATCTGCATGTGTAAACAAAAGAGAAAGAGGGATGATCTGCCTTGCTGGTAGAAATAACGTCCTTCATGGGAGCCTCTAAACTTATTTTTACTCTCTATATGATTTCAAAAACTTAAAAAGCTCTAGCACATGATTTAATCCCTGCTTCCCTCTGCGAAGGGCCTTTCTTTTACTTTTATGTTGAGTCAGCCTTCCTACTTCTTTCTATCTCAGAAGCAAACACTCGTGTCAACTTTGGTGCAATAATTTTTATATGCTAGTATATTGTACTTATTATATTGCTTTGTGTTGACAAATATCCATGAGATATACATGTTGAAAGTTGAAAGCAATTGCTGAAGCTTAAATCTTCCTTTGTGTTGGTTAAACACCTTTTATTTAGAATCTATTGCTTTATGAGTTGACTCTTATGCAAAACTTTTTGATGCTTGTCTCGAAAGTACTATTCATGAAAAGTTTTTGCTTATATGATTCAGTTGTTTGATCATTATCTATTTGTTAGCAAACTATAGACCATTGACCTGGATCACTTCATTCATAACATGTGTTTTACAATACTATTTGATCAAGTTTATTGACGAGGGGTTAACTCATCAAATCCCATGGTTAAGGACCTAGGGTTGAGATTGTGGGGAGAGAACGTGGTAGTGCTGGTAGTTTCGTCGGCTGACAAGCAGAGACAAAGATTTACCCAGGTTCAGGCCTCCGGAGAGTAACACCCTACTTCCTGCTTGTCTGGTATTGATCGTGTCAGATTATGCGGTTACAGAGAGGCTCCGGCGAGATGTCGATCTCGCTAGAGCTTTTGGTGGTTCGAGTATTGCTTGTCCTGGATCGGCGGCCCTCCCAACCTTTGTATAATAGGCTGGGTCTCGGGAGTTCGTAACCGACCCAGATTACATGTAAGGAAAGCCTAAACCGACTATGCCTATATCTAATCTTGGAGGATACTCCATCTTATTGGCCTTTCGTCATGGGCTTCATGTAGGCTCTTGATAGTTGGGCCTTAGTCGACACGTGCACCAGGTACCCTTATGGTAGGGTACCCGAGATGTATATCCTTGTCAGTAGCCCCCGAGTACTTGTCTGACTCGAAGAATCGGGCATGGACTCATTCGTAAGTGCACGTCATATGCTTTGTACTTGTATGTTGCAATTGGAATTCCTGTATGAATAGCACATGTTGGCTATGTCGAGTATTTCATCGACTTAGGTTTTTGCTTATGATAATCAAGAGATAATAGCTTAGTAGGCCCTGTACACTCGACGGATCGGGACCGGTTAACTACACATTCGGTAAAACCTTACTAGCTTTCAATCAAACTCGAGTCCCCGGACTCGAATCTGGAACAGACTGGTCAGACTCGACTAGGCCGCGGAGGTCTTACTGAATCGATCTGCAGTATAACTTTGAAATTTACTCAACGCGTCCGTCGGGATTTTTCATCATGTCTGCTGACACGGAAAGTATAAGGATTGACGTTGCTGGAACGGTCCTTAGCCCAGCTCGAAAGTTCGGCAGGTCTTACCTTTGCACTATGTGTGCAGCATCCGAAGTATTTGCGGCGGACGCAACTCGGGAATGTTTCGAGTGTGATTTTGTATATGAAATGAGTCGAACCTTTTGTCGACTGACACTTTGTCGTTATTTTATTGGGTGCGCGTCAGCGCTCCCGATGGGAGTAGCCCCCGAGATTTGTCTTTATTGCTTGCAATGGAGGATAATCTCAAATCTTTTTATCCCATATATTCTTAGTCGAGAATTTTTTTGATACGCTCCTGATGGGAGTAATATGCATCAGTCGAAGGAACGATCGAGTGACCAATTTTTGCCCTAACATTGCTTTTTCACACCCGAACCAATCAAGACAGTCGAGTGACCGATATGCATTGGGCGAACTCGAATGCTTTTCTGAACAGATTGCTTGCAATGACGTCAGGGATGACGTTTTTGGCGACTGCGCTGCCTGACATGCGGTGGCGTGCGTTATGTTGTGATGGATGGGACGTGACACGTATGTGGGCCCATTATGCAGCGCTGACCGAACAACTGCGCCGTTTAGACTGGATTTGACCGCGCTGGCCCACTTTTGACGGAGGCGTGATGATGGCTCCTCTTTTTGCGTGCGTAATGGGCGGAGTGGCCGGCGACGGTTGCCCTCCACGGTTGCCACGTGTACGGTGGGATTGCGTGTGGAACGCACGATTACGATCTGAACGGTTATGATCGCTTTTGATTTGTGGTAAATAGGGGGAACGACGCTGACATTATTTTTACTTGCCATTTGCTCTGCGCGCTGATACGTCCAAAACGTATCCACTTTTCCGAACACTTTTGCTATTGTTCTTCCTCTAATTTGTGTGATTTGAATGCAACTAACACGGACTAACGCTGTTTTCAGCAGAATTGCCTTGGTGTCTCGTTTTTGTGCAGAAAGTCAAAGTTTTAGGAAAATTCCAGAAAAATTCCAAAAATTCTATTTTTCCAGAAGACCCACGGAGCCAGAAGACGAAGCGAGGAGGGTGCACAGGGGCACCACACGCACCCAGGGCGCGGGTGGGCCCTTGCCGCGCCCAGGGGTGGTGTGGCCCCCCTGTGTGGCCCCCAGCGCTCCCCTTCAGACTACTTAAATCCTCTGACCTAAAAACTTCGGGGGATCGACGCTTTTTCCAGAAACCTTCCAGAGCTCCGCCGCCATCGAAAACCCTATTTCGGGGATCAGAAACTCCGTTCTGGCACCCTGCCGGGACGGGGAATTGGAGGAGATCATCGCCATCATCATCACCGCCACCTCTCCATCGACCATCCATGACTCCCCCATCCATGTGTGAGTAATTCCCCCGCTGTAGGCTGAGGGGATGGTAGGGATTGGATGAGATCATTCATGTAATAGTTGTGAGATTTGTTAGGGCTTGGTGCCTAGTATCCATCGGTAGTACTTTATGTCATTGTTGCAACTTATTATGCTTAATGCTTGTCACTTAGGGCCCGAGTGCCATGATCTCAGATCTGAACATGTTATTGAATCATGAGAATAATTATTGTTTTGGATCATATCTATAAGTTGTATACACACGTCACTGTCCGGAACCCGAGGCCCCAAAGTGACAGAAATTGGGATAACCGGAGGGGATGGTTGCGACGTGAGGATCACATGTGTTCACGGAGTGTTAATGCTTTGCTCCGGTGCTTTATTAAAAGGAGCACCTTAATTACCAGTAGTTTCCCTTGAGGCCCCGCTGCAAACGGGCTGGTAGGACAAAAGATGTTGTGCAAGTTTCTCATTGCGAGCACGTACGACTAAATACGGAACACATGCTTATGATTGATTATTACTTGGATACCTTATTATTATTTATCTGCAATTGCCCTATGTATGACTATTTCATGAATTATCTCATCCATGCAGCGCCCGTTCATCCATCCCTATGCCTACAGTATTTTAATCCTGCTGTCTACTGCAATTATTACTGCTGTCTTTATTTTACTGCTGCTATTATTTCACTACTGCTACTGTCATAAAACTGTTGCTACTGATAAACTGTGTCGAGCAAGTCTACTTCCAGGTGCAGCTGAACTGACAAATCATCTGTCAAGGCTTATAAATATTCTTTGGCTCCCCTTGTGTCGAATCAATAAATTTGGGTTTTACTTCCCTCGAAGACTGTTGCGATCCCCTATACTTGTGGGTCATCAAGACTATTTTCTGGCGCCGTTGCCGGGGAGCATAGCTCTATTTATAAGCTCACCAGGGAGTCATACTGCTCGCTGCAATTCATTCATCATGGGTAAACCTCGTGATGATAAGGTTCATATATTGCCATCCACTACAAGGAGAGGTACAACTCTGAACACTTCTGCTGCTCTTGATTCACCGTCTGTTATAAGTCAACTTGTCACACCACCACATGCACATGCTTCACGTGCTGCTACTTCTGCTGAATCTGAGAATGTTTCTGATGAATTTGATGATGCTTCTACTGTGCTTGATGAAAGAGGTTCACTAGGTCCTTTTCTAGATGCTACAATTGCTAAATCTAAACAACTTGAAAATACTGAAACACCTAATGAAACTCCTGTTACACCTGCTTATTCACCTGAAACAAGAGAAACTACTAGTGATGATCTTGAGGAAACTTATGTTGAACTTGATGATGACTTTATTGATGAATGCATGAATTGTGATACCTCTAAAGATGTTAATGCTATTAAAAATCTTCTTCAAAGACGTGCTGTCAACTATAAACTTTCTCCTGATGCTAAATTTGCTACATCTCCCATAAATATAAAAGATAAAGATTATGATTTCTCTGTGGACTTGTCTTTTATAACTATTGCTGAGAAAGAACCTTTTCGAGGAACTGAAAATGAAAGTGCTGTAGAACATATGAACACTCTCTCTACTCTGAGTAGTTTGTTTTCTGATGATATTAAGAAACGCAGTTACTTTGTTACTAAAATTTTCCCTTTCTCATTGAAAGATGAAGCTAAGACTTGGTTTAATGATTTATCTCCTGGATCTATTGAGAGCCCGATGGGTTTAGTCAATGCTTTCTTTCAGAAATATTTTCCTGCTAGTGCTCAACATGTTGCTTTACAGAAAATCTTTAACTTTAAGCAAAATGAGGGAGAGAAAATGCCTGAATCTTGGGCAAGGTTTTGTTCTTTACTTAGAGCTCGGCCTGGACATCAAATAGCTAAAAATGAACTTCTTGATATATTTTATAATGGACTAACTGTTGAATCTAGGACATACCTGGATAGTTGTGCTGGTTGTGTTTTCAGGAAAAGAACTCCAGATGAAGCCGAGGAATTATTGGCTAAGATAAGCCAAAATCATGATGATTGGACCCTGCCTGAACCAACTCCGGTACCTACGCCGAGGAAAAGAGGAGTGATTGAATTGAATGATGAAGAAATGAGAGAAGCCAAGAAATCTCTTAAGGAGAAAGGTATTAAATCTGAGGATGTGAAAAATCTTCCACCTATAGAAGAATTGTGTAAGCCAATTCCTCACTCATCTACAGTTGAGGTACACTCTCTCCAACGCTTTGATGATAGAGATATCCCTTATTCTAAACCTCCTGATCAATGCTTAGATGAGTTTGATAATTTCATTGTTAAGCAAAACAATTTCAATTGGAGAATAGAAAATAGCTTCATAAAGAATTCTCATGTCATTAATCATTTGCATGATGTTTTGGAAAGAACTTCTAATGATGTTAAAATACTCATTAAACATTTTCATATGGTTCAAACTCAAATTGAGCAATTGACTAAAGTGCAAAAAGATTTGTTAGGTAATGCTTCTAGAGAAAATGATAAACATGCTTTTGGTATAGCAACTAGAGGTGGTGCTTCCACTCAGGATCCTTTATATCCTGAGGGACATCCTAAAAGAATTGAGCAAGATTCTCAACTAGTTAATGAAACTACTACCCCTTCTAAGAAAAAGAAGAAGAAGAAACATAAACATGTTGAGGAATCTCCTGAACCTATTAAAGACAATGAGCATGTTAATAATCCAAATAGTATATCTATCTCTGATGCTGAAACTGAGAGTGGTAATGAACATGCTAATGATAAAGATAAGAATGATGCTTCTGATAAAGAGGAAAGTGAAGAGGAACCTGAAAAGCATTCTAAAAAAAAAAGTACACTAAAGAAGATTTTCTTGCTAAGAAACATGGTAATGAAAGAGAACCTTGGGTGCAAAAACAAATGCCTTTTCCTACTAAGAAACTTAAATCTAAGGAAGAAGAACATTATAACAAATTTTGTGAATGGATGAAACCTTTGTTTTTGCAAATTCCTTTGACTGATGCTATTAAGTTACCTCCCTATTCAAAGTATATGAAAGATATTGTCTCTAACAAGAGAAAGATTCCTAATGAAGAGATTTCTACCATGCTTGCTAATTATTCTTTCAATGGTAAGGTTCCAAAGAAGCTTGGAGATCCAGGTATACCAACTATTCCTTGCTCAATCAAAAATAACTATGTTAGAACTGCCTTATGTGATTTAGGTGCAGGGGTGAGTGTTATGCCTTTTTCTCTTTACAAGAGACTTTACTTGGAAAAATTGATACCAACTGATATATCTTTGCAAATGGCTGATAAATCTACTGCTGTTCCTGTTGGTATATGTGAAGATGTTCCTGTTCAAGTAACTAATAATTGCTTGATATTAACTGATTTTGTTGTGCTTGAAATGCCTGAAGATGATAATATGTCTATTATTCTTGGAAGACCTTTTCTTAATACTGCAGGGGCTGTTATTGATTGCAACAAAGGGAAAGTGACTTTCCATGTTAATGACAAAGAGCATACTGTTTATTTTCCCAAGAAGCTGGACAAAATATTTGGAGTTAATACAATTACCAATATTAAAAGTATCAAAGTGGGAAGTATTGATTGCCCTATATATGAATCTCATGAAGAACTTCGATATATTATGATTGGATCTATAGCTATACCATTTAAGGTAACATGATTGTTCAATGTGGTTTAATCTTTTATGTCATATAAAATGTATTTGGTGGCAAGACTTGATCAACCTTGTTAACAAATATGTTTTACATGCATAAAATTGCTAAACAACATATTTTTCTTTCTCACTTTTGTTTTACCTACTGTTTTGCTACTGTAATTTGCAAAGTTAAGTAATGCTTGGTCTTTACGTAAATTCATTTTGTCTAGTTTTCATTGTTTAAAGTACCCAGAAAATGTCAGAAATAAAAGTTTTCAAAAAAATTATGAAAAATATTCTGTAAGTCCTAGTTTTTAAAGAGGAACGTGGGAGTACCAGAGGATGACCAGGGGGACCCACCAGGCCACCACACGCCCCCACGGCGCGGTGGAGGGCAGGCCGCGCCCTGCCCTGGTGTGGGGTCCACCTGGCCCTCCTCTCACTCATCTCTCTCCCACTCCTTTCTCTCTCCCGACCATACACACCACCATTGCTCAAACTCGTGTTCTTGCTGCTCTTGCTCGAAATTTTTCGATCTACTTGCTCAGCCCATCTTTGCTGCTGAAATTTGGATCAATTGCTCTCCGGTATGTGACTCCTCCGATTATCCAAATAGAATTTTGTTTAGTTGCTTATATCTTTAGCATTTTGGTACTGTAGGTGACATGTTATTAGAGCTTGCATGCTTGTTCTTGTTTAGATTAACTAGTTTTGATGCATGTTTAGTCCCCTAGTAAGTCTCCCTAGTGTTTCCTTTGATTTAACCACTCCAAAATTATTTTTTATGAGGTTTGTTTAAAATTTCAGAAAAGGAAGATGGATGGAAACCAACTTAACTATGAAGAATTGGAAGTATCAGAGGTCATGGGAGTCAACCGTGAAGACTCTGTGTTTCCCTCTATTTATCCATGCCATGAGTTTATGAATGCTGCAGGAATCTTGCAAGATTTCAACACTCTAATCTCTAATGCAGGGTTGGAATACTTTGTGCAGATGAACCACATCAATATGTAAAGCTGACTATGTCAGTGGTTCAAAGTTTTAGATTTAGTTGGAATTTGCCTACTCCCATGGTTCATTATAATATCTACAATAAAGCTGTAGATTTGTCCTTCATGATTTTTGTGCAGCTATTAAGGTACCACACTGGGGATCTCATGGGAGGATTCGAGGTCAACCAAAGCATTTGCAAGACCTTTACTCAGAGATTTGCCAAGGGAAAGATTTTACAACCGAGGATGGTAAAATTCGAAACATCCAACTCCCATCTATTCGATATTTTGCCCACTACCTTGGCAAATGTGTTTTAGCTAGGAAGAATGCAAGTAAATTATCTGTTTATGACTTGGCTTTTCTTTCTGCTGCCTTAAAACGTGATAGAACTTATAACTTGGGAGCTATGATTGCATTTCGTCTCTCCACTAACCGTGAAAAAGGAGGGGTTTGTGGAGGTCTCATTGCTTCTCGATTATTAGCCATGCATGGTTTAGGACCACATCACTTTGATATTCAGCTCCCCATTGAAAGACTTGATCTTAACTCTATGATTAGCCACCAATTTATTTCCCGCTGGTCCACCATTGATAATCTATCTTATGAATTAGTTTTTGTTAAGAAGACCAGGTGGAGAACTAAAACCTATGAACGCATAGTCTGTTTGCCTGCGCCTCTTTTGTTTAACCTTGATGTCAGGCAAGGATGGTCATTCTCGGAGGGAGACCTGGATGCATATATGGAGGAGCATGGCCTTCATGCGGATAGTGAGGGAGGAGGTCCTGAGGAGGACTTCATTCAGCCCTTTGACACGACGAGCTCCTCATACCAGGATCCTGATTATGATCACGCTAGGTATGATCCACCTGGATGGAGTTCTGGGCCATGTGGATGATTAGTCTCCCACTTAGGCCAAAAGCCTAAGCTTGGGGGGAGGTATGCCGACAAGTTCACTCATTTTATCATATTCATATCAT
Organism: Poa pratensis; assembly: GCA_947311845.1. Taxonomy (NCBI): domain Eukaryota; kingdom Viridiplantae; phylum Streptophyta; class Magnoliopsida; order Poales; family Poaceae; genus Poa; species Poa pratensis. Next base: position 69,061,713 of record CAMZMU010000063.1, read on the forward strand.
GTCGGTACTTTGTATATCCATGTTTTAGTTTGTTTCTTTTCTTTTGTTTCTTGTGTCCATTTCATTTTCGCAAAACACCAAAAGACCAAAAATATTTCCTTTATTTCTCTTGCTTTTGAATTTGTAGTGCTAGTTTACTTTATTTTTCGTTTTGGCTTGTTATTCAAAAATCCAAAAAGATTTTGCTTTGTTTGCTTGTTTCTTTCTATGCTTGCTTTAAATTCGAAAACCCAAAAATATTTGTTGTTCTTCTGCCGTTTTGTATAGTTGTTTCAGGAGTTCGAAAAATTTCCGTGGTTCCACTTGGACTTGGTTATCATTTCACATCATTCAAGCCACACAAGTGAAAAGCAATAATGACGACTTACGACAATTCGGATGTGGTAAAAGGCTGGTATGAACTCTATTTGTTTTTCATTTTTGTAAATATGCCTACTCATGTGAACATGCTTAGCTATCATGGTAGTGGTTATGTTATTTAATGATTACTTAGTAGTTTATGTCTTCTTATGACCAGTACCAAATTGCTAATAGCGAATAACATGTCATATAGATATTTACATGCATTGTTCTATTCGTAAAACGGTATGGCAGGCTGGTATCCTCCTCTGAATAATTCACTTGATTCGACTTGGCACATGCTCACACATGTTATGACTGAAAAATAAAGTCAATTAAGCCTTGATGATCTATTTTGCCTCAGAGTTTTAGTATCATTTTATGCCTCCGTTAATTTTATTTTGTCGCAAGCATGATTATGACCGTTATCGCTCTCGTGGTTGTCGCTTCCCAGTCTATTGCTAGCCTTCACTTGTACTGAGCGGGAATGCTGCTCGTGCATCCAAATCCTTTAAACCAAGTTATCCCAAAGAGTCCACCAAAAAACTCCTATGCATGGTATTTCAAGCCATTCCAAGTAAATTTGCATGTGCTACCTTTAAAACTTTCAAAATATTTCCCTTTTTGTGTCAATGTTTACTAGCTCATGAGGAATTAGTGTGGTTATTCTTTATTCTATTTGTCAAATGGACTTTTACACCTGGACTAGTGGCATATACATCCGCTTATCCAATAACTTGCAAAAAGAGCTGGCAACGGGGTGCCCAGTCCCAATTAATTACAACTTTAACCAATTAATTCTCTTCACACTTTTGCCCTGATTCATCAGTAAGCAATGACAAACAGTGAAATACCTGAATGTGTGTAAACCAAAGAGAAAGAGGGATGATCTGCCTTGCTGGTAGAAATAACGTCCTTCATGGGAGCCGCTCTTAAAAGTCCGTTTGACAGGTAGAATACTGTTCTCACCCGCTACCATTCGTTGACAATTAACAAACACCTCTCAAAACATTTTTACCTCTGTTTTTAAAATAAAAAGCTCTAGCACGTGTTAATCCCTGCTTCCCTCTGCGAAGGGCCAATCTTTTATTTTTATGTTGAGTCACCATCCTTTCTTTGAGCACCTCTTCGAGAGCATAACTGTCGTTCTTAGTGTAATGTGCTTGTCCCAGGATACGATTAATTGAGGTATAACTATGATACTCTTATCTTTGATATTTTTATATCTAGTCTTCACTTGAACTTCAGAGGTGCCTTGGCATTTATGTTTTGCCCTTCAAACAAAGGCAAGCGAGATACCACTTTGTCATATCTTTTTACGAACATTGCAATTCTTGTGGATAGATATATGCTATGTTATTCATTCTTAGTACTTTGGTATCTTTTCATGATTTGCATAACTACTAGGTGTCATTATTTGCATGGTTCCTATTATGAATTGTCTAAGTAATTGATCATATAGTAGGCATGTATACATCATATGAAGCAAATGTGTTCGTAAAAGTTTCTTTTATCGCACTCAGTTGTTAACTGAATTGCTTGAGGACAAGCAATAAGCTAAGCTTGGGGGGAGTTGATACGTCCAAAACGTATCCACTTTTCCGAACACTTTTGCTATTGTTCTTCCTCTAATTTGTGTGATTTGAATGCAACTAACACGGACTAACGCTGTTTTCAGCAGAATTGCCTTGGTGTCTCGTTTTTGTGCAGAAAGTCAAAGTTTTAGGAAAATTCCAGAAAAATTCCAGAAATTCTATTTTTCCAGAAGACCCACGGAGCCAGAAGACGAAGCGAGGAGGGTGCACAGGGGCACCACACGCACCCAGGGCGCGGGTGGGCCCTTGCCGCGCCCAGGGGTGGTGTGGCCCCCCTGTGTGGCCCCCAGCGCTCCCCTTCGGACTACTTAAAGCCTCTGACCTAAAAACTTCGGGGGATCGACGCTTTTTCCAGAAACCTTCCAGAGCTCCGCCGCCATCGAAAACCCTATTTCGGGGATCAGAAACTCCGTTCTGGCACCCTGCCGGGACGGGGAATTGGAGGAGATCATCGCCATCATCATCACCGCCACCTCTCCATCGACCATCCATGACTCCCCCATCCATGTGTGAGTAATTCCCCGCTGTAGGCTGAGGGGATGGTAGGGATTGGATGAGATCATTCATGTAATAGTTGTGAGATTTGTTAGGGCTTGGTGCCTAGTATCCATCGGTAGTACTTTATGTCATTGTTGCAACTTATTATGCTTAATGCTTGTCACTTAGGGCCCGAGTGCCATGATCTCAGATCTGAACATGTTATTGAATCATGAGAATAATTATTGTTTTGGATCATATCTATAAGTTGTATACACACGTCACTGTCCGGAACCCGAGGCCCCAAAGTGACAGAAATTGGGATAACCGGAGGGGATGGTTGCGACGTGAGGATCACATGTGTTCACGGAGTGTTAATGCTTTGCTCCGGTGCTTTATTAAAAGGAGCACCTTAATTACCAGTAGTTTCCCTTGAGGCCCCGCTGCAAACGGGCTGGTAGGACAAAAGATGTTGTGCAAGTTTCTCATTGCGAGCACGTACGACTAAATACGGAACACATGCTTATGATTGATTATTACTTGGATACCTTATTATTATTTATCTGCAATTGCCCTATGTATGACTATTTCATGAATTATCTCATCCATGCAGCGCCCGTTCATCCATCCCTATGCCTACAGTATTTTAATCCTGCTGTCTACTGCAATTATTACTGTGTCTTTATTTTACTGCTGCTATTATTTCACTACTGCTACTGTCATAAAACTGTTGCTACTGATAAACTGTGTCGAGCAAGTCTACTTCCAGGTGCAGCTGAACTGACAAATCATCTGTCAAGGCTTATAAATATTCTTTGGCTCCCTTGTGTCGAATCAATAAATTTGGGTTTTACTTCTGTCGGGGGTTACCCCCGGGTAGGGTAATGATGAGGTAAAGACATGTAAGGTTAAGGCAGTAAGCTGTCCGAGGGAACGATTGAGCAAGGACGCAGGAGGCGTCATCCGACGTAAGGTGTACGTCCGAGGTATATCCTCCGAGGTATCAACCTCGGGGCAGTCAGCTAGCTACCACAGGAATAAGATATTCTCTACCGAGGTATATGATCAGGAGTGTTATCCGAGGTTGGCAGCAAGGATCGAGGCATGTCAGAGAGGTCACGGGTGCCGCAGAGCTCGTAGCCCGAGGCTTCAGAGGACGGCGAGGTCCGTCCACGGGTTTCCCGGAAGCTCGGGGGCCTAGGAGCTGACTCGGCTATTTCGGGAAAGGTCTACAGGCTAGACCTCGGCAGGCTACTGAAGTATGACCGAAGAGGAAAGCTAGGCCTGGCTGGCCTGACAGTCCGGCCGTTGGGCTGGCAGGAGGCAGAGGCTTGTCTTCTACCTTTTGGCCATGCCATTGTCAGTTGTAGGCAGGGGTAAAAATGTACTTCGGCCTGTGTATATATGCGGCATCTCTACCTCCAGGAGGAGGACGGCACAAACCCTAGCTCATTTCCCCCTTCGTAGTTTCACCTTCTACCTCGAGCTCTCACTTTGGTAGCAACATACAGCTCGAGGAGCACCTTGTACCTGAGAACCACACTGATATATTGAGAGAGGCAAGGCAGGAGTAGGGGTTTTACTTCCTCACGAAGGCCCCGAACCTGGGTACATCGTGGTGTCTTTTGTGTTCTTGGCTTTCTTGGTTTCTTGTTCATGTTCTTGTGGTTTCTTGCATGTTCTTGCTTGTGCACGTCTTGAGTGCATAAACCCTCCCCGGATTCCCCCAACGACCATTCGGCCCCAACTAAGCCATACCCATGGCATCTGCCGTGATCCCACCACGACAGTTGGCGCCCACCGTGGGGCAGATTGAGGCGTTGGGTGGAGTTTCCATCCGGACGGGCTCCTCTGGGTGTGTTCTTTCTGGCCTTGTTACCAAGATCGGCGAGTTCGCCTTTGTGAGCGACAATGCGGGGTGCTTCGCCGGCAAGCCTTTCCCCACCGATGGCTTCCTCATGATGCTCGGCAGCTTCCCCACATACGTTGCTGTCGAGGTGGTTCGCGAGTACCCGGAGCAGGTGCTCGTGGACGACGAAACTCCTCTCCTGGCGGCTTTGGGTCGGCGTGTCACTCGCCCTCCGAGGTGTGTGGAGGTGATGATGGCTGGTACCAGGCCTGCAGCTAGCAAGGCAGATGCTGGCAAGGTCGCGCTAGCCGAGGTGGAGGCGACGCCAACCGCGCTGCCTGAGAAATCAGGTCGGACGGCGAAGTTTCCGTACGAGAAACCTAGTCAGAATGAGCAGTTGGGCATGCCAAGGGAAGAAGTTCCCTTAGAAGCTATCGTTGATAGGTTAGCTCGGCCACTCGCAGTAGAGGCAAGTGTGGAGCATACGGTGGCCGGGTTAGAGGCAGAGCGCCAGAGGGTGCTGAGAGAAGCTCGGTTGCTGGCCGAGGCTAAGCAGCAGTTCGATATGGAGCAGAAGGAGTACAATGCTGCACATGGTATAGAGGATGGTTTTACTCCGGTTGTGCGGCGTAAGAAAGCTGCTCTGCTCAACCGAGGCAAGGACCTCTATGGGGAGATGGCTAGGGCTGCAGTCTCGGGCTCGAGTAAGGCAACAAGTAGCAGGTCGGCTACTGGTAGGCCGGTGTATAGTTCACCAGCTAAGAACCTTAGAGCAGCCGAAGCAGTAAGGGCCGGGCTATCGGAGTTGACCGGGATGCATGGCGTGAGCAGCAGAAGCGGCTCAATGAGTTAGTGCATGTGGCCAGCAAGCAAAATGAAGCCCTCCGCAAGGCCGGGCTTGGCGGTTCGCAGGCGGTCCATTCGATTAGGCCAGTTAGCCAGGGGTCCAAGGGGCAAGCCTCGTCTCCACACGTCGGAGGAGCCGATCGTGCCCGGAGTGTCACTTCAGGTCGGAACAAGGAGATGCAGCTGCAAGTGTACGATCCGGTGTTAGCTGGGAAGCAAAAGGTCGGCAACGCTAGCCGAGCCAATGGAGACCCCGGCCCAGGTGATGCAAGCCGAGCTAAGGGCCGTTCAGCTCAGGGAAATCAGAACGGTGGGCAAGCAGCGTCGGCTGGCCGAGGTAAACCACCTCAGCCCCCGAGGCATCAGCAGCAACCCCGGCCGCAGGAGCAGTATCAGCAAGAGCCGGAGTATGTTCCGCAGCCGAAGAACGTCGGTCGAGGTGGCGACCGATATGATGATGGAAATTCAGCCATGGAGCGGGCTGGATTCTATAGAGTGGATGGTGCATTGGGAGAACGTATCGGAGCTCGGACGTTGCCTACAGGTGATGCGCGCTACAAGCTAGATCGGATTTACATGTCCGAGAATTGGAGGAGGAAGGCCCTCCTGGTCCGGCGTGTTTTGGACCTCGGATCATGAAGGAACCACCTCCACCGTGTCTCAGTTTCAGTTGGGTCGGAGTACCAGGCCGTACAATGGGAGCACCAAGCCGCAAGATTGGCTAGCTGATTATGTTTCAGCAGTATACATTGCGGGGGGCAATCGCCGATGGGCGGTCCGGTATCTCCCGCACATGTTGGAAGGTCCTGCTCGGATCTGGCTGAACAATCTGCCGGAGAATAGCATCGATTGCTGGCTGGATTTAGAGGAGGCATTCAATAGCAACTTCGCCAGCACTTACAGGAGGCCAAACCGACCTCAGCTTTTGCAGGCGTGCAAGCAGGAGGACAATGAGACTGACCGAGAATTCTTGACTCGGTGGAGCAATGTTCGGAACTCCTGTGAGGGAGTTATCGAAGCACAGGCTATAGCGTGGTTTGCTGATGGATGTCGGTATGGTAGCATGTTGTGGCAGAGGCTCCAGAGAGATATGCCAAAGACTCTGGCCGAGACGATTCGGATAGCTGATTCCTATGCCCTTGGCGATCCGATGCAGCCTCTGCTGGATGGGAATGCCCGGAACAGGAGGAATCCGATGAACAACCGCAACAACGGACCGAGGTTTGATAACCGTCAAGAGTTCGGGCAGAAGAGGAGAGAACCAGATTTCCAAGTCAATGCTGTAAACCCAAGTCAGTCCGGACCTGGAGGCGCCCAGAAACCGAAGACTGAGGGTCAGGCGTGGACTCCGAACCAGAACCAGAATCAGGGAGGTGGTGCGAAGCAGTGGCAGGAGGCCGGACCACCTGTGACTTACGAGTCATTGGTGAATGGACCATGTATCTATCATGGCAGGAATGGCAGAACACCCAACCATACCACTCTGCAGTGTAGTTTTCATCACCGAACCGCTGCAGAAGGGGCGAAAGCTGGGGCAAACCGGAGTGGGCCACCGAACCAATGGCGTAGACCTCAATATCCGAACACGCAGCAGCAGCATAAGCCGACCATAGCGGCGCAGAATCAGAGCTTAACCGGAGCAAATTCAACCCCGGTGCATGCGGCCCAAAACCAGAAGACGGTGCAGGCGAAACCGGTGAATGCAGTGAGTGCCCAGGGCAACAACAACAACGGTGGTGCCGGCCAAAGCCAAACGTGGTCCTTTGAGAATCAGAGGTATGAGAACCCCGGTAATGATTATAGGGAAGTACATCAGAGCTACGTGGTGTTTGTGACTGAGTCAACTGATAAGAAGAGTATGCTGAGGCGTGCCAAGGAGGTGAATGCAGTATCTCCGGCGGTGGTGAAATACATGAACTGGTCCGAGCAAGAGATCACTTGGAGCAGGCAAGATACACCTCGGATCATGCCGAGCCCTGGAAACTATGCACTGGTGGTGGATCCGACGTTTTGTGGGCCGACCAACAATGTGAGATTCACCCGAGTCTTGGTGGACAATGGGAGTGCCATAAATATCATGTACCGAGACACAATGGTCAAGCTGGGATACTCACCGAACCAGTTGCAGCCTAGCAGCTGTACATTTCACGGTATTGTGCCCGGGGTCTCTTGTGCACCTATGGGAAAGATTTGGGTCGACGTGGGTTTTGGTACCCGAGATAACAGCCGAGTTGAAAGTCTTGAGTTCGAGGTTGTGGACTTGCAGAGCCCTTACCATGCCTTGCTGGGAAGGCCAGCCTTGGCCAAGTTCATGATCTCCACTCATGTGGCTTACCTAAAGATGAAAATGCCGGGGCCCAAGGGAATAATAACCATTTCTGGTGACTACAAGAAGGCTATGCAATGTGCCTCGGCGGGATCCAGTTTAGCCGAGTCCTTGGTGATCGCGGCGGAGAAGAAGCAACTTCAGAAGGTGGTGGCAATGGCGCAGTCTACTCAGCTCGGCATGTCCGGACTAATTACTCCGGACATGAGCGCTTCATTCGAGGTGCCCAAGGAGACCAAGAAAATCCCGCTGGACTCGGAGAACCCGGAGCGTTTCGCCATCATTGGTACTGGCATGGACGAGAAATAGGAAAGCGCGCTCTGTCACTTCCTCCGTGAGAATCGGGACATTTTTGCATGGTCGGCTAAAGACCTGCCAGGTGTTCCGAGGGAGTTGGCAGAGCACTCTTTGTTTGTTCGGCCAGAGGTGAAACCAGTGCGTCAACCGACGCGGCGGCTCTCAGATGACCGAAGAAAGGTGGTACTCGAAGAACTGGCGAAGTTACTGGCTGCAGGCTTCATCATGGAAGTGCTGCATCCGGACTGGATATCTAATCCAGTCCTCGTGGAGAAAAAGAAGGACGAACCGGCGGTAGTCAAGGTGTGGCGCATGTGCATTGACTTCACCAACCTGAACAAGGCGTGCCCGAAGGATCCCTTTCCTTTACCTCGGATTGATCAAGTGATCGATTCTACGGCTGGATGTGAGCTGTTGTCTTTTATTGATGCATATTCTGGTTTTCACCAGATCCCACTGAACACTGATGATCAAATAAAGACTGCCTTTATTACCCCGTACGGGGCGTATTGCTATCGTGTCATGTGTTTCGGTTTGAGAAATGCCGGGGCAACTTATCAAAGGTGTATGCAGAAGTGCTTACATTCTCAAATGGGCAAGAATGTGCAAGTGTATGTCGATGACATTGTTATCAAAACTAAAAAGAAGCATACTCTCATCGAAGACCTCGAAGAGACATTTGCAAATTTAAGAAAGTATCGGTTGAAACTTAACCCGGACAAGTGCACCTTTGGTGTCCCGGCTGGAAAATTGCTCGGTTTCCTCGTATCGAGCCGAGGTATAGAAGTTAACCCGGCTAAGATCCGAGCTATCGAAAGAATGAAGTTGCCGAACTGTTTAAAAGATGTGCAGAAGTTCACGGGATGCCTTGCATCTTTAAGTCGGTTTGTAAGTCGGCTAGGAGAAAAAGCCTTACCATTGTATCAACTTATGAAGAAAAGTACCAGTTTCACTTGGACCCCGCAGGCGGACGCGGCGTTCAATGAGCTGAAGAAGATGTTGTCCACTGCTCCGGTGTTGGCATCCCCTTTGCAGAATGAACCGATGTTGATATACATTGCGGCTACAAACCGGGTCGTAAGTGTTGCAGTGGTGGTGGAGCGAGACGAAGGAGGCAAATCGGTGCAGAGACCAATCTACTACCTGAGCGAGGTGATATCCACGTCGAAGCAAAACTACCCCCACTACCAGAAGATGACGTACGGAGTATACCTGGCGGTTAAGAAACTGAAGCATTACTTCCAAGAGCATCCCATGACGGTGGTATGTGATGCTCCAATCTCGGAGATCATCGGATGCAAGGACGCAACTGGGCGAGTTGCCAAATGGGCGATCGAGGTATCTCCATACACTCCGCATTATGAAAGGCGAGATGCAATCAAGTCGCAGGCGCTGCCGGACTTTTTATGCGATTGGGCCGAGATGCAATATGAGCCGCCCTTGCCGGACTATAATTATTGGAAGATGCACTTTGATGGGTCCAAGACCAAGGTCGGATTAGGTGCCGGCATAGTCCTAACCTCGCCGAAGCAAGACCAGTTGAAGTATGTGCTGCAAATCCATTTCTCGGCGTCGAACAACGTGGCGGAGTATGAGGCCCTGATCCATGGGCTCAAGGTGGCAAAGGAGATAGGTGTCCGGCGTATAGAATGCTTCGGCGATTCAGCTTTGGTGGTGCATCAATCCACCGGCACTTGGGATGCATTGGATGCGAACATGGAGTTGTATCGGTTTCATGTGCAAAAGGTGTCTGGGTTCTTCGAAGGATGTGAGTACAAGCACATACCTCGGGGGGAGAATGAAGCCGCCGACGTATTGTCCAAGCTCGGTTCATCCAAAGAACCGGTGCCACCGGGGATAGCGCTGAACCATTTGAGAACTCCTTCAATCAAGCCCTCCCTGACTCCGAGTCAATTTTCTTACCGCCAAGTTCGGAGTCTGAGCCTATTCCTATGGAGGTAGACGTCGGATGCGTTTGGCCGGACTCGGGGACTGCTTCGCAGTATCCGAGGACTGATGGAGCTTTTCCTATGGAGATAGATGATGGGAACTTCGGGTCTGACCCGGGGACTTCGCACCAACACTCGGGGACTGGCCGAGCAATGGTGGAGGAAATCATGAAGGAGATCATGGCGACCGAACCAATGGAGATAGATGAGAGGCTTTTTCCTCTGCATCCAGTGCCGGAATGGGCGGAGCAGATCATGAACTTCATAGCCGATGGAAGTTTGCCAAGTGATACAACCGAGGCAAGGAGAATCCAGAGGAGAGCTAAGGGATACACCATCATCAACAAGGAGCTATACAAGAGAAGTGTGACCGAGGTGTTGCAGAGGTGTGTCGAACCAGCTGAAGGCAAGGAGATGCTTTTAGAAATCCACCAAGGAGAATGTGGACATCATTGCAGCACAAGAGCTCTGGTGGCCAAGGTGTTCCGGCACGGGTTCTATTGGCCCACCGCCAATGCCGATGCAGAAGATATAGTTCGGAAATGTGAAGGGTGCCAAAGGTTCGCCAAGCAGCAGCACATGCCAGCTTCGGCGCTCAAGACCATTCCTATCACGTGGCCCTTTGCAGTTTGGTGTCTGGACATGGTGGGAGAATTCAAGCCAGCCCGAGGCAATATGACTCACATACTGGTGATGGTGGACAAATTCACTAAGTGGATCGAGGTGAAGCCAATCCGAAAAGTGGATGGTCATACGGCAGTGACCTTTTTGAAGGAAATAATCCTGAGATATGGATATCCTCATAGTATCATTACAGACAACGGCACGAACTTTGCTGTCGGAGAGTTTGCTCGGTTCTGCATGAGTAAGGGAATTCGACTTGATGTAGCCTCGGTGGCTCACCCACAGGCTAATGGGCAAGTAGAGAGGTCAAATGCATTGGTATTGGCCGGAATCAAAGCTCGGTTGGTAGAACCACTGTTGAAAACACCGGGGTGTTGGATCGATGAGATACCAGCAGTTCTGTGGGGTCTAAGGACCACACCGAACAGATCAACTGGCTATACGCCATTTTTCATGGTCTATGGGGCCGAGGCAATGCTGCCAACCGACATTGAATATGATGCGCCCAGAGTGGCAATGTACACAGAAGCCGAGGCTAAAGAAGCTCGGGAAGATGCTGTAGATTGCTCGAGGAAGCAAGAGAATTGGCCTTATCTCGGTCAGCAATATATCAGCAGGGTCTCCGACGCTATCAAAGTCGGCATGTAAAACCCCGAAAGTTTAATGAAGGAGACTAGTGCTGAGGCTTGTTCAGCGCAGCAAAGGTCGGCACAAGTTGTCACCTCCATGGGAGGGACCATACATTGTGAGCCGAGCTTTGCACAATGATTCGTACTATCTTATAGATGCACAGGAGCCAAGGGGAGATGGGCTGGATAGACCCGATGGAGCTTCAGCGTCCATGGAATGTAGCTCTACTCCGACCCTTCTACTGTTGAAGGAAGTAATGTATGTACCTCGGCTGATCTTTAAATAAAAACTTCGGCACCTCGAGAGTGAGCTCGGGGACTGCCTCGCTCTTATGATTGCATGTTTCTTTTTGTTTGTACTCTTTCTTCGTTCGTATGCCGAACTATTTTGAACCTCGTCTCAAACTTCAAGTACTGTATGCTATGTAACTAATCTTGTGACTCGACTGACGAACGCCAGCATGGCAGTCAAGAGCAAAGACGAAAGAACATGGGAAACATGAAAATGAACTCGGGGACTCGGTCCAAAAAGACAGTTCGGCATATGTCGTTTACTAACCCCTGTTTTTACTTCTTTTTTATGTCGGATGACTTTGAAACATACCTCGGAATTTACCAAGTACTGTATGCTATGAACAACAATCTTGTGACTCGACTGTCGAACGCCAGAATGGCAGACAAGAGCAAAGAATGCCAAATATAGTAAACACGAAAGTAAACTCGAGCAATCATTCAAAAGGATTCGACATAAAGCTTAGAAAAGCATGGTTCGAATGAGCATAATAGTAATAGAGGTAGCAAAGGAACTACTTAAGTTTGATTACATCTGCGTCCCGGCATACCGGGGATTTAATGAAGTTTTTTGGCCAAGCATAAGTTCAGGTCGAGGCATCAGGAATTACGTCGGCAGCAGCCGATGTAGCAGGGATTTCGTCCGGAGCCGAGGTAGCCTGGGAAGTGCTGGCAACGTCGGCAGTAACCTCGGCACCAGGTTGTGGAGAAGCCTCGGTTTCTGCTTCGGGTTTCACCGCCGTCACCTTGCTCGGCCTCGACGTCGGATTCTGTTTCGTATTCCTCGTCTTCTGGCTCGTAATCCTCGGCGTCGGAGTAGGTGTCTCCTTCGCTCAAGTTCTTCGTGTGGCATATCCAGCAAAGTAGTTGGCCATCTTTTGGCGGCGCGCGACAAGGATCGGGTCGGACGACCAAGGTGAGCCTCGCCGGAGAGTGTTCATCTTCTCGAGGTCGATCTTCTCGCACCAAGTCATGATAAACCTGAGAGCGGCATCAGCTCCAGCGCGAGCTGAAGATGAGCGCCACTCTCGCAATCTTCTTTCGGTGTCGCGAAGCTGGGCGGCGAGCTCGGGCGTAGATTTGGGAGCGTCGGCAAGAGGCCATAAGGCTCGGAAAGCAGACCACCTGCATCAAGAAGTTCCGACCCAATGGTTTTCAAGGGATTGATCCGAGCCTTGATGGCCACGATGTGGTCCTCAACGGTCCAGACGGGGTTCGTCTCGTTACGCCTCTCCCTGTGCCGAGCAGTGATGCGGGCCGAGACTTGGGTGTAGGTGAAATGCTCTGCAGAAGGATAGCATGTTAATAATGAAAGAGATAGTTCGGCAAAGAGCCGTATTGTTGAGGACAAAGCAAAGCTAAGGGGGCAAGAAACTTACCGTCCATCTCGCGGTTGATAGTTTGCAGCGTCGGGAGAAACTGGTTGACCTGCGCTTGCAGAGCTTCCAAAGCCTCTGTGGCCGAGGTGGCGCGGGTCTCGGCTAACTGGAGCGCTTCCTGGTGATCCTTGGCGGCATCCTCCCGAAGTTTCTTCTCTGTTTCGACAACACTGGCCTTTTCCGCCTGCAGCTGCTCTTTTTCAGACGTCCGCAGCTCAGTGATGCGCTTGAGCTCCTTTACCAGACGAGCTACTTCGGCTTTCTCTTGTTGTAGCTTCTCGTCCAAAGAGTTCTTTTCTGCAAGGACGGCCTTGTGCTCGTCGTGGAGTTTCTTGTGGTCAAACAAGAGGGTATGAAAGATATCCGTGCGGACGTTCATAGTATTCTGCAAGGAAGAAAAACATAGCTCGGTTAGAAAGGCTATACCTCGACAAGAGTCTCGGGGACTCGGAGTCAAATCATTGGGAAAATGTTGCCGGGGTATGCCTCGACAGGAGTCTCGGGGACTCGTACCCGAGGTGCATGCTAAAGTAAGATAAAATGGTTTGGATACGTCGGATGAAAATGGAAAGTTGAGATTCAAGCCAAACAATTTTAACTCCGGCGGAGCGTCAATAGTTTACCTCGAATCTCGGGGACTGGGAATGGTGGATATTAGATGAGATACTGCATGAAAGTAAAGAGAATAGGACTTACGTCGATGTTTTGAGCAGCACGCAGGGCAGCAGTTTGTAGATCATATACGCTTCGGCCGCAGGCGCTGTTTCCCGCAGGATGCTCAGCCACCGGAGCAGCTAGGGAGGCCGAGGAGACCTCGTCTGCAGAATTCCAGTCTGCATTGTAGTGTTCCAAGGAGCCGAGGCTCTGGTCACTGTCAGTGCGCAGAGGAGGAAATCCCCACGGTCCGCCCTGCTCGATGCCCCTAACCGAGGCCTCCAAGGCCAAAGCAGCCTCGGAGCTTGAAGCAGGCCGGTTATCCAATATAAGAGATGCCCTCCGAGCATATTCTTCGGCCGGAGGGGCAGTCTCATCAACGGGTGCGGCGAATGGAGGAATTCGGCGTGTCACCGGGGGAGGAGACCTCGGTTGCATCCTTGAAGGAGAAGAGATAGTCAGGGTGCCAGACCCAGATGTTGGTTTGGGGGTGACCTTAGACTTCACCGTCTCTTTCTCTTTCTCCTTGCCCTTCTCCAACGGCAAGGTAGTCTGGCGAACTGGTTTTTGGGGCTGCTGCTTGGGCTGTTGCTTCTGCTGATGCTTCTGCTGTTGCTGCTGTTGGTTGCGGGCAGTCTGGCTGCGGGGGGAGAGTCGAGGCTCCGGCAAGGCGGTAGCCGGAGTTCTGGCGCGATTGGTCCCCGCATCCGTTTGAGGACGCGGAGAAGTCTGACCTCGGGTGGGGGCAGATTTCCCCAAGGCCGGGCCAGACCTCGGTGGAGGAGATCCGGGGCGAGAGTTCGTCGGGGGGTCGTGGCTTCAGAGGCACCAACGGGTGCAGTCATGGAGGATACCTCCTGATCCACGTCTATGGGGTCACTGCAACGAAAGAAGATGGTCAAGTGTTAATACCGAGAATATGTTTAAGCAACAAACATTGTTGGCTATAGAAGCAAAGCATTACCCATCCGAGGTAGGAAACCTCTTGCCCCCTCGGGCATGAGGAGGATTTCCGGACTTCTTCAGCCGACGTCTCTTGACCGGAGCCTCAGTGGGTCCGGAGGCTCCAGTGGCGGATGGTTCGGCGGCCGAAGTTGCGGCACCAGCGCGTTTCCGGCTGGTTGCTGGAGTAAAGTTCGGAAGGTGAGGAAGGCAGGAGATAGGTACCGCGTTTATTGGTTCCATGACGAGAAACCCTCCTCGTCATCCGAAATCTCTTGAACTGAAGCTTGTGCTTGAGGCTTACCCGCGGTGGTGATGCGGGCCGAGGCAATGGGCATATAATCCTCGTGTCAGGGTCCACGTTGGATGGTGGGTCCTCGACAGGGAGATCCTTGCCGAAGTGGTCCGCAGGATGGACTCCATCCTCGGCGGTCTGGCGGGAGAACAGCTGTATGGCAGACATATGAAAGGAGTTAGGAAGAAAATTGTCAAGATGAACGTCGGTAGCAAGACCTCGGTGGTAAAGGAGTACGAAGAAAACGTCGGAATAGCGTACCTGTTTCGCTGGCTTGGTCCGGTAGTGGGGTTCCCTTCCCCATGTCCAAGCGTCAGGGATCTTGGACTTGGTGATAGCTCGGACTCGCCGAGCTACCGCGGCGTTGTCCAGTGCAACGTGCGTATGCGGGTGGGGTCATAAAGACCGCTCATGTGGCAGATCTTGTGAGACCTCGCCTGGAGAGGGGAGACCCTGCGCTTCACGAATGTGCAGGCCAGGTCATCAGCCGTCAGGACTTTCCCGTCGTTTCCGGGGTCCTCCGGGTCCTGCCATTTCGCAATGTACATGGATGGACTTGAGTTCGCCGTGTGAGGGGGAGTGTAGTCCCAGTTGAGCTGTTCTGTAGGAGGGCTGAGGTTAAACGCCGGCAGGTTGAGGAGGTCCTCTTCGCCGGAGTTCTTCACGTAAAACCACGTCCGGAGCCACTTGCGAACGGTGTCCGGAGTAGTGATACGTGGGAAGATGGAGTTTCGGCGAGGAGCTATGGTGGCAGCTCCGCAGGCGGTTAATTGCTTGGGCAGATCCTTGTTCTTTGGATCCGGGATCACTTGCCGCTTGAGTTGGAAGTAGCGAGAAAAGAGGTCTACCGTGGCTTTGAGGCCGAGGTATCCCTCAGAGAAGGAAACGATGCAGGAGAGAGTGGTGATGGCGTTGGCGGGGAGGTGATGAACCTGGAGTCCGAACTTGTCGAGGAAGCTCCGGAAGAAATCACTAACGGGCAGTCCGAAGCCGCGCTGGAAGTGCGCGACGAAGACCACCCGTTCCCCTTCCTTGACTTGAGGCTCGAGTTCGCCCTCTGGCAGGCGACACTCTACCCCGGCGGGAATCCGCCGAGTCGCCCTGAGCCACTGGATTTCGTCCGGAGTTACATCCGAACCTTCCCAGCCGGCTCGTTCTCCGACCTCCAGTTCGAGGTCTGGAACCTCGGTTTGTTCCGAAGTCTCAGGAGGAGACATCTCGGCAGAATCAATCTGCAGAGAATGCACAGAAGTTTAGCAAAGGAAAAAGTAAATCTGGAATCTAAGGCTATATCTGGCTAACTCAGGAGGAGTTGGACGGCTATCTAATGTACATAGAGGCACATATATGCTAGGCGAACGTCTGTCCGAGGTATGAAACTCATTTCTACCCAAAAAAGTATGCGAGTAAGATCTACCGGAGGAGGTAAATAGAATTTTATTCAAGAACATATGAAGAACCAAAGCGCGAAGAGGAAGAAACCTAGGGCAATGCCTAGGGTATCAAGAAAGGGAGTACATACCGTGAAAACGAGGTGCTGAAGGGCGGCGCCGTGACGCGTCGCAGCGGCGACGAAGGAGCTGCTCGTCGGCGGCGGCGGGAACGCGTTTCTTCTCAACCGGAAGCGGCGGCCTGGTGCGATGGAGGCGAGACGGCGAGTGAATGAGGAAGAAGAGGGAAGCACTGCCCTGGGCCCGTATTTATAACCGCGGGCGGTAACTGCGCACTACCGCGCGGTTATCGGAGCGGCGAGTGGGATCGTTTGTGCACAATGGCCCACGTGGCACGAAGATAGCGGTGGGCGAGCAGGCCACAGGATCGGTTGCAGGAGGCAAACCGTCGTGCGGCGCGGTTACTGGAGCGCGAAGCGGCGCAAGCGGGAAACCTCCGCTGACGTGGGCCGCGTGGTGGAAAGCACTCGAGTGCTTTGACTATCGTGGACCAGGAAGTGACGGATGGGACACTGAACAGTGTTCTCTGACCGAAGTCAGTAAGGATGCAGAAATCGAGGGGTTGACGTCCGAGATCTCGGCGGATACC
Source organism: Poa pratensis (assembly GCA_947311845.1). Lineage (NCBI taxonomy): Eukaryota > Viridiplantae > Streptophyta > Magnoliopsida > Poales > Poaceae > Poa > Poa pratensis. Next base: position 69,078,245 of record CAMZMU010000063.1, read on the forward strand.
TCGGAAAAGCAGCGTGGCCCGAGGAACAGACCGATGGATTTCTCGGGTATTGGTTCGGTAACCTGCAAAACATGTAGCGCATGTGGTTTCGGGTTGAACCTGATGCGGCCTTTCATCCGAGGCTGCGAGACCACATCAGCTTCGGGGACTACTGTCGGGGGGTTACCCCCGGGTAGGGTAATGATGAGGTAAAGACATGTAAGGTTAAGGCAGTAAGCTGTCCGAGGGAACGATTGAGCAAGGACGCAGGAGGCGTCATCCGACGTAAGGTGTACGTCCGAGGTATACTTTCCGAGGTATATCCTCCGAGGTATCAACCTCGGGGCAGTCAGCTAGCTACCACAGGAATAAGATATTCTCTACCGAGGTATATGATCAGGAGTGTTATCCGAGGTTGGCAGCAAGGATCGAGGCATGTCAGAGAGGTCACGGGTGCCGCAGAGCTCGTAGCCCGAGGCTTCAGAGGACGGCGAGGTCCGTCCACGGGTTTCCCGGAAGCTCGGGGGCCTAGGAGCTGACTGGCTATTTCGGGAAAGGTCTACAGGCTAGACCTCGGCAGGCTACTGAAGTATGACCGAAGAGGAAAGCTAGGCCTGGCTGGCCTGACAGTCCGGCCGTTGGGCTGGCAGGAGGCAGAGGCTTGTCTTCTACCTTTTGGCCATGCCATTGTCAGTTGTAGGCAGGGGTAAAAATGTACTTCGGCCTGTGTATATATGCGGCATCTCTACCTCCAGGAGGAGGAGGCACAAACCCTAGCTCATTTCCCCCTTCGTAGTTTCACCTTCTACCTCGAGCTCTCACTTTGGTAGCAACATACAGCTCGAGGAGCACCTTGTACTGAGAACCACACTGATATATTGAGAGAGGCAAGGCAGGAGTAGGGGTTTTACTTCCTCACGAAGGCCCCGAACCTGGGTACATCGTGGTGTCTTTTGTGTTCTTGGCTTTCTTGGTTTCTTGTTCATGTTCTTGTGGTTTCTTGCATGTTCTTGCTTGTGCACGTCTTGAGTGCATAAACCCTCCCCGGATTCCCCCAACGACCGTTCGGCCCCAACTAAGCCATACCCATGGCATCTGCCGTGATCCCACCACGACAACTTCCC